>JAGSMR010000012.1:12415000-12982500 GCA_029286605.1 Sericinus montela | reverse complement strand
CGTAAAGTCGAAGTCTAACAAACTTCTGCGTTTCGTCTGGTGAGGGCAGGTAACCGGTGGCCCACACACCCCCCTCCCACAGTTCTGGGGCAGGGGGGCACTCTAAGGGAGGCAACGCATCTGCTATGCCTCTGGTATTGCGGGTGTTCATGGGCGGCGGTGATCACTTACCATCACGTGAGCCACCAGCTCGTTTGCCTCCCTTTTTTCTATAAAAAATGTGTAGTATGTAAATATTTTCAATACAAGATTTTTATTATGTCTTTGTAGTTTTATTATATAATTTTATTATAATTGTATATTATTTTGTCTTTTTTATGTTACATTTGTTTAAAACAATTTTTACCTGAGCCTTATTTTGCATAATCTCTTATAACTGTACAGTTACTTAAAATTCGCTATAGCTTTTTTAATCATTCAATCAATAAACAATTCGTATCCTTTATAACACCGGAGGGTGTATCAATGTATCTTTATCTATTAAAAATAAATAAATGTGTAAATATTTTCACGCATAGTCCCTGACGGATAAGCCGAATAGAATAGATAGCCAAATACAACGGTCCTCACACACCTGTTTTACTTCTTTCCAATTTGTAATTTTCTTCGTACACGCAGGTATCAGCAGTACTCTTGACTCTTTCCTTTTCGAGAAATCTGCTCACATATTCCTTGAGAGTTAGTCTCAGCCAACATCGACAACTTTTATTGATAACTTTTGAGTTATTCTCTTCACCTTTCGGTATTTATTCATTCGCTCAACGTGCACAAACCATCAAAGCAAGTCCTTATTAATTTCAGATCTTTAAATAATTTATAAGATCTTTCAAACCTATCTTATTCCGGATCTCTTCGTTTCGTTTTCGGTCAGTTAACTTGCTTTTCTGCTTCTTTTGGTAGACCCAAATTTCGCTGTCACATAAAATATAACTCGATTCTGAAAAATATTTCAATATAATTTTCAGAAGTCACGATAGCCGAGTTGTTGGGTGGTCGGAATTTCGAGTCGAGAGACCCGAGTTCGATCCCCAGGTGGCAGTACCAATGAGTTTTTCAAAAACTTATGTACGAATTTCATCGTTGGCTTGGACATAAAGACGGCGACGGGCTCACCACCTGTCACGTTGTCCCAAAAATTTCTTCGGTGAAAGGTGGGTCAAAGGGACTTAATTGTCTAGACTTGACCTCTGTCTATCCCTGTATTGGGAATTGCGTGAACATATATTTTTTTTAATTTTCAGAATCGAGTAACTACTTCCAGAAATTAGCTTCTTAGGGTATATGTACGCATAATTAAAATTATTTGCGCATTTTAATAATTATATTTTGGTATTAGGTGTTTTTTTCTTTTAATAAAATGCTGTGAAAAACTCGTCGAACTAATTTCCGTTACAAAAAGTTATCACGTCTGTGAAATATGAAGTACGATGCAAAGTAGGCAATGTGCCAAGTGCTTGGACCCATTTTGAAAAATATTTTTAATTATACACCCGGCAACCTGATAGCCCAGTTGGTAGTGACCCTGCCTTCGAAGCTAAGTGTTGCGGATTCGAACCCGTTAGGGACAAATATTTTTGTGATGAATGTTTATATAGTACTGGATGAATATTTACATAGTTATTGTTTATACAGTTTATATGTATCTATAAATAATTATGAAACTAGCCGATTGCCAAGTTATGATAACCGAGTGTTTTTTCAAAAAACTTAACTACGATTTATATCGTTGGCTTGAACAAAAGACGGCGACGGTTTCACCACTTGTCCATTTATCCCAAAAATATCTTCGGTGGAAGGTGGGTCGAAAGGACTTAATTGTCTAACCTGTCTTAATTGTCTAACCTGTCTTAATTGTCTGTGGCGTGAAGATATGTGAAACTAAATGAGGCTCACCACCAGTCACATTGTAGACCACCACACCAGATCTATGCCTCAGTAGTGGAACTAGTAGTAGACCCCAGTAGTATAAGTGGCGTGAAGATATATTTTATATATGAATCGTAATATGAATCTAAGGAAGTATATTATACAGTCGGTTTAGATACTAAGACAGCGATGGGCTCACCACCTGTCACTTCCCAAATTGGCTTCGGTGAAAGGTGGGTCGGAAGTAATTTAAATGTTTGATGTGTCCAATGGTATTTTAACATAAGCTTAAAAAGAGATATTGTTTTGTCTAATTTTTCAGTGTTCATAGCTATTGCCTTAATTAATGTTTACATAGTTTCAATGGATAATTATAAATCCATTGTTTTTAATATTTAATTTTAATATACTGAGGCTATTTATAAAAACAGTATTTGTAATAAGATTTCTTATATAATAATACTATCTTAACATTGGTTTTAAAAGTAATTTAAACTTTGACTACAGACAGCACAGTACTTTTGGCTGCAGAGTATTGGAAAAATGAGTAATTATAAAAAAGTAATACGCACCTCTTAGAGGAGCACAACTATCCACGCAAAAGTTCTACAGTAGCCACGGCCTTTAATACGGATACTGTTTTAATACGGATATATATAGTGGTCCGGTAATGTTACCAGTAAGTAGGCTTTGGCCTTGTGCTTGTAAATAATAACATGATGATGAGAGTTATGTTTTTATATCTGAATTTAAAACATCAATTGACGCTTGAAAAATCAGCACAACACAATATTGTGAAGTATTCACTCACATTCACAAACAAAATGTACATATTATTAAGTCTATGTAATTTATCTTCACGGGTATGAAGAATTCATCAATCAATTAATCTCGTCTCGAACTAAACTTGTCATATCCAGATTAATTTAGACCCTGCTCAAGTAATCTACTGCATATTAAATACAGCGCGTAACTTATCATCCAACTACGATTATTGCTTTAACGTCTGTATGAATCTTAAACATAATTACACTAATAAAAAATTATATTATGTGTATTAAGATTGTGTACTTTCATACATAACGGCCTGTTATAGTCAGCGCCTCTCCCGTAGGGGGTTTTTCCAGAATCGCCGTGTTCGGCGAGCGGATTAGTAATCGCAATAGGCATTTGACATTAATGCAGGTCACCGGTCTGTTTATGTTGATCTGGTATTTT
This sequence comes from Sericinus montela, assembly GCA_029286605.1. NCBI lineage: Eukaryota > Metazoa > Arthropoda > Insecta > Lepidoptera > Papilionidae > Sericinus > Sericinus montela. Next base: position 12,979,416 of record JAGSMR010000012.1, on the reverse strand, counting down.
TTCAAAATGGTTACCGTGTTATCTATCATGTTGTCAAGGATTTTCTCTTAATCGCCTCTTACGACACCCTAGTTAACGAATATAATAATAGGTCGTCTAAAATGTTTAGTTGAATCTAAAAAAATATTGGTATAACATTGTAATAAATATAATAAAGAAATAGAAGAGATAAATTTCAACAAAGGGGTTTATTTTCTCTTTCAATAGAATTCGTAGAATCTTTCCAGCGTAACGGTTGGCTGCAAAGATAGATAATCATTATCGAATCCTTTCGGGTGTATGTCATGTCATCTTGTCAAACTTTCAGCCTGTTCATGCTAATATTCAATACCAATTTTCTATAAACATTTCAGAAAACAAAGAGGTAATTTAAAAGTCTGTTTTCGATGGGTAATTAAATAACTTTTTATGATTAACAAAACTAATTAACTTAAAATAAATAATAAAAATTTTAATTAAATCACTTCTCAACTCCTTCGTTATATCATTCAGACATCCTATAAAGATGAGTGTGACTTAAAAATAGCAATTGTCTAATGGTTTAGAGTGCGGTCTGGGAAACGAGACGTTACAGGTTCGAGTAAGCCATTCGATATCGGTGGTAAATCATTAAAGTACAGGTATTGAAGCAAGGTTTGAGTAGTTAATATATAGTAGTATTTAGTTAGTAGGTATACTTGTAAAATACATGTTATTTGTTTATAATACAAGTACAGATTAGTATAAATAAAAAGCAATTATATTAGAACACGTCATCATAAAGGTATTTTCGATACCAGTAAATTTATTTAGTCTATGTTTAAAAACACACTCGGTGTTTTAGAACACACATTTAAAAAAATGTTCCTGCATTTAACTGGAAATGGGGTAGACAGAGGTCTCGGCTCTTTTCGACCCACCTTTAAACCGAAGCTTATTTGGCGGTGGTGATCCTATCGCCATTTTAGTCTCCAAACTAACGGTACAATATACTCGTGTACATATATATTTATAAAATTCCTTACATACATATAAACATCCATGACTCAAGTACAAGCATTCATCAGCCAAATGTGTACATCCAGCGGGATCCGGACCCGCAGTTCGTTGCTTCGAATATAGGGTCCCTATCAACTCGGCTATCGGGTCGTTAAGGGGAACTGTAAAAAAGAAATTTAAAAATAATAGATATATAGATAGGCATGCCACTACATGCATTGTTCTGATTCCAAAGTAAGAAGCTTAGGCGCTTGTGTTATGGAATGTACGACGATATTAACACAAATACCCAGACCAGAGAAAATCTACATAGAGTATAAAAGGTACCTCAGAGTTGGTGACACCATGAAAACCGGTGCCTAAAGTGACGTGTGAAGTGTTCTGATCCTAAAGTGACTACCTATCACCTCTAATCACCCACCCACGATCTAATCTCACGTTGGAATACCAAGATATAAGCTTTCTAATTGCAAATTTGATAATCCTTTTTTATTCAAAATATGAGATGTTCAGGCATAAATTAATTCTTTCATGTACTTTATTTGTTAATATTTATGATTTGCGCGGTAAATCGCCATTTTTGTGCAAAATAAAAGATGGATGGATGGCGTTATGTTAGTTGCCGATTGAATCTTGTGAGATTTCTTCGGGAAATCGGAAATAAAAGGAATTTTACTAGTGTAGTTTTTTTTTAGAGTCATACAGTTGCTAGTGCAATATTTCATTGGCCATTTTTCCACTCTCCCCCGCATCTCCCCGCCACTCTATTCATCGGATATTTACAGACGTTATTCAATTCTGTAATTTATTATCAACCTGTATGTATTGATGCCCATAGTTAATTCTAATAGGTTTGACGTTTTCATCAATAGCGACTGCTTTATACATAACTGATGATGCCATGGATTCTTGATAAACGATCAAAAGCATTCTAGTTCCAAAAGGTCAACGAACTCCCATCTTGCTGAACCGTTTCAATAGCAGCTCTTTGAATTTTCCGATTCCCCGGGTTTAGACAGGAGACTGGAACACGTCGATTATTTAGGTTAGTAGTAATTCGTCATTCGTTAACGAAGATACATTTATGTCAAATGTTTTCCTCCTCCTCCTCCTCCTTTTTCATTTTTCCAGAGCATTGTCGACTACAATGTCAGTCGCTATCATCGCTTGAGTTCAGATGAGCTTGCCAGACTTTTTAAACTGATCACAAACTTTTTTAATGTGTAAATGTTATTGGTTTAATCGCAACCTCAAAACATACCAGACCAAAATTGGACAGACCGGCGATGCCAATCATGTATCATATATCTCTGATATTACTGTTTTATTTAGTAAAATAAAAAAGTAATAACTGTGCCCATACTGCATATTTTATTGTCCTACAGATACAATAAAATATGCACAGGCTTTTAGTATAGAAATTCAGTTTCTTTGTGTGTTTGTATTCACAAAACTCGAAAATAATCAATGGAAATTTTTAACGTTCTTCTAGGATTTACTACTATAGTTGCATAGTGCTACTTTACTAGGATCATCTGTACCCCTTCCCCTAATTCAGTAATATACACTGTATTATTATATATTTTATGAGGTTTGACATAATTTATACAATGCCATTGTATTGGCATCAATGATGTGTCTAACCTAACGAATTTTCTAATAATTCGGATAAAAAGAAATTCGAAAGATTGGTGCGTGGACTTCATCGCATCCGAATATTTTGTACTGTCATTGTAAGAGATTGCAAGGTTTTAATTTTGTTCAAAAGTTTTCTTTGAGTGATGAATATGCGGGCATAATCTCTTTGCGTCGGTAAAGTTGTTTTCACGAACTCAATTACACTTGGTGAAACCGTTTTATACAATCGTACATAAAGCATTTCCGACTGCATTTCTACTGCAGATCCTAATTTTTCTGAATATTTTTTAAATTAATGTAACAGTATATGATTTTTATGGGTCCTTTGGGAAAAATGTAAAATAAAAGTAATAAATATCTTCACGAAATTCCCAATATGGGGGTAGACAGAGTTCTAGATAATTAAGTCGTTTCGACCCACCTTCCACCGAAGACATTCACAAAGAAGAGAGACATCAGATCACCCAACCAGTCGGTTACTGTGATTATTTTGGGCAGATGTAGTTCACAATTTATGGTTATTTAAAGGAAAAAAAAATAAAGTAAATGTCCATCGCTGGGCAAATGCCTTCTCTCTAAGATTAGAGCAGGGGAACATTCAGCTCACTGCTCCATTGCGTATTGGCGAACTATTTACGTTTCCTCAGGTTTCCTCACGATACTTTCCTCTACCATGACCGACCGAAAACGAAACGAAAAGGTTAGCAATCAGGCAGGTTTGAAAGATGATCTTGTCACTAAAATGATTATCGGCCAGCTTTGGTAGGCCCTTATTTAAGTGATTTAGGCACGTTGCTGATGGTTTTGACACATTTTGCGAAACGAACGAAAGAGGTGTGTAGGGATCGTGACCCATGGCGATCTATTATCTCTGGCTACTCCATCAGGGACTATGGGTGAAGTTATTTAATTCATATTCAAGTCACGATAGATGAGTGGTTGGGTGATTAGGATTCGAGTCAAAGACCCGAGGTCGATCCCAGGAGGTAGGCACGCATTAAAGGGGTTTCAAAATCTTATGTAAAAATATAAAAAAAGTATCTTATTTTAAGTAATAATTTTGGAATTATTCCGATTTATAAAAAAAAACAAGACATGAAATAAATTTCAAGCAAACAGAGCGTAGCATATAGCTTTAGCGCTCTGCTGCACAACAAGTGGTCCTCTTGTGTACCATGACTGTCGGATGTTCAGTGCTGAGTTCATTTTAAGACAATTTTGATATTTTTTTAGTTATAAGTAAGACAATATAAATCTAGGTCGATAAATCGGTCTTAAAATGGTGAACAATTAAAAAAGTATACGGTAATAATGTAAACAAGTAATGATTGTTTTTCGTATACATCCATTTCATAAATATATATCAATAAATTACAAGGATAAAATCACATTTAGTTGTTAGGATGAGAGTAGTGAAAAATTCGTGGAATATAGTAATAAGATCCTATTTAATTTAACCATTTATCAATCGTAAACAGGCTTCATAAATTTCATACCGATATGCGGAAAGAGGAAAATTAGGACGGCGCGAACCCCATCATAAATCAGAGTCCAACTGGAGGAGAACATCATTTGAAAAATATAGTCACATTGGCATTTTAGGATTTATTTACCGGCTATTGTATCATCTATATAATATTCCATACTACATTGATGTGGGGTATGTTTGGAGTCCGTTAAACGGATTGAACGATAGGCAAAAAAAAACACTTTTCAAAACACTACCTTAGTGTTGTGAAAAGTTAACAGTCAACAAACACTTGAAAAGTATTTGTTAACCCCTGAGCACTAAGACAAAAACACTGTTTGTGATAATAATTGCTCTTTATATCATTCAAACCGGAACAAAATGTTTGTAGGACCTACATTTACCGGGGCTTGCAACCGTATTGTTAAGTTGGTAGTGCCATGCTCTCGAAGTTTAGGGTCAGGTATTCCAATCCAAAATTTGATATACTATACTATACAACTTATAAGCGTTATTTATCTTTAATAAAGAAATAAAGTACTGGAAAAAATAATAAATATACTATTTAATATGTAAATTGCCCGTCTTGAATGCGACGCAAACGCCATTTCGTCTAAGAATCTTTTTGTTTTTGTTAATATTCACATTTAATACATTTTATATATCTTTCCAGCAAAAGTTAAAATAGAAATAAGTTGTATTATCAGTGGCCTCCATACCAATTTTCATACTTCTAAATAGAGAAATGACAAAGTTTCTATTTCCCTAACCCTTTACGGTGGAGCTTCCAAAAGAGTCTTTATCGTAAAATTTTGTCATTCAAATTTAGATCCCTCTTTAATGTTTATTTTCGTTGTATAAGAAACTCATGTGTCATTTATTAAAATCATACATAATTTTTTTTATAGACAAGGGAGGCAAACGAGCAGGTGGCAAACGTGATGGTAAGTGATTACCGCCGTCCATGAACATACATAACGATAATACATAAAACTTCTATATTATATACAAATCCATGACTCCAGAACCATGCGAAAATATCACGGCGTACATCAGATATTAAAAAACTTTAAGAACACAGACAAGTTTTTTAATCAAATATTTTTATGAAGCTTTTACAAAGTTTTGAGTGTTAGAAAATATCCATGGTATTTTCCTCATCTAATAAATTTCTGACAAAATAATATATATTGATTTAAAATTGAATTTAACTTCTTTCAATTATGTTCTTGATATTTAATTTCAAACATAGCCAGTAACCAATATATGGACATAAAAATCGATAATAAATGAAAGGAAAACAACGACGGAATAGTATGCAATGCAAATATTAGTGGAGTCAATTACTCGTATAGTAATCTGTAAATCCGTTTACTCTCGTGGACGATGAGCAAATGTCTTTAATAATTCTAAAGCCGTATTTTTCATGCCTAACGTTTAGTTACACTATTCTGTCTACTTTCAACATACTGATTACTTAAAAATATTTGACGGCTCAGATGTAAAACCGCTATTGTGACGTCCTTTGAGTTTCCAATGACATAATACTAGAGCCAGTTTTGTATTTTCTTTCATAAATATGAGAAAAGTTAGTATATAAATAAGATGACCAAGTCTAAAGTTAACAATGCTTAAGTTTGTGTGTGTGTGATCACGAATAACGACTTCACAAGTTGTTTTCACAACTTGTAAAGTCCTGAAATATTATGCCATCTCAGATTTACTAATAATAATCCATTTTATGGAATATGTTAGATTTTATAGTGGTTTAAAATTCGTAATATAGTCATAAGTAACGATAGCCGAGAGGTTAGGTGGTCGGAATTTCGAGTCAAGAGGCCCGAGTTCGATCCCCAGATGTCAGGCACGTATACCAATGGGTTTTTCAATAAACTTATGTACGAATTATATCGTTGGCTTGTACATAAAGACGGCGACGGGCTCACCACTTATCACGTTGTCCGAAAATATCTTCGGTGGATGGTGGGTCAAAGGGACTTGATTGTCTAGACTAGACCTCTGTCTCCCCTGTATTGGGAATTGCGTGAAGATAGTTTTTATATATTTTTTTAAATTCGTTTGCGTGGTTGGAATTCGAGAGTATGCATATAAAGTTACTTCAGATTAAAAAAGAAAGTTTAAGGTCCTCTAAAAAACCTTTAAATTGTGAACAAAAATATAAATATATCGTCGATTACAAATGTCAATCGACCAGAGATGAAAATTGCTCTTATTACTCGTAAAAGCATATAAAACGATTTTTAGAAAGGGCAGCCATTCATAAAGAGGTTTTCCAGTTGCTTTAAGAAAAAATACTAAATTTGGGGAAAAAAATAAAGTTACGATAAAGTAAAGTCGTTTTATTTTTAAACAATATGTTTAGTATAAGAATACTACAGGAGGTGCTTAATACCTAGCTATGATTCATTGCCATGATACATGTCAAATGTAATAAAATGGGTTATTTCTTTTTTTAATGTCACGATAGCTGAGTGGTTGGGTGGTTGGAATTTCGAGTCTGGAGACCTGATCCCCAAGTGGCCGGCTCGTACCTATGGGTTTTTTCAAAAACTTATGTACGATAAAGACGGAGACGGGCACACCACCTGTCACGTTATTCCGAAAATATCTTCGGTTGAAGGAGGTCGAAGGGACTTAATTGTCTAGACTAGACCTCTGTCTACTCCTGTATTGGGAATTGTGTGAAGGTATTTATTTATTCTTTTTTTGAAAATTTTAACTAGATAATTATTAGAAGAATATTTATAGTGACCATACCATATACTTGAATTTTTTATATCATTAAAAAAGAATTGCTTGTTTATTCTATAACATTTATTAAGAAATCGAAAATTCGGTACATACTCTAGGAAACTGTTACTTTGTTCATCGACTCACCAACCATATCTCCTGCAAACAGCTGTGACATATAAAGAAAATATTATTTTTTCTGACTATATTTTGTTCTATTATCCAATATAGTACAAGAAAATAATTTTATTTATACTATGATAGCAAATTTGGAATTTTATTTATTAACTAAGCAATTTAAGGAACACGTTCTCTTTGCTCGTTATCAAATTCTTTTCGAACCGCCGACAATTGAACTGAATTCAGCACATTTACTTATTAATGAATATGGAGATACGAAAATAGCTCTGGAATATTTTTAATAAACTTGGAAATAGTATATGGTAGTCTTAGATAATAAAATAAATTGAAAAACTCCTCGACATTTTTTGCAAATAGTCATTGGTTGGTCTTAAGATGAACACGAAACAAGGTACAGATTATGTATGACTGTTTCAAACTATTTTAATCAGTTTTTGTTGGGTATAATAAAAAAGACAAAACTCCACCCAATTTTGTCTTTTCTCGAAGCAAACGAAGGAGAGAGGTCGAAACTACCTCAGATCTCAGCAGCTTTAAGGATGAAATAAAAAGTTTGTTATTCTCTTCGTCAAATGCTCAAAAACAGGAACTTCGCAACATTACGACTACATTAAAAGAAATTCAACTAACCAACCATAACATTGAGAGCTCTGTAGCATTTCTTACTGCGCAAAATGAAGATTTTAAAAAGAAAATAGACCAATTAGAAAGCAAAATACGAGAGGATAGGAAATACATAACGATTTTGGAGAATAAAATTGAAGACCTGCAAATGGGGTATCGTAAATCAAATTTCGAAATAAAGAATGTACCTAAAAAAGCTAGCGAAAGTAAGGAAGATTTAATTATGATGGTAAAATTTTTATCAAAAAATACGGGGTGTGATTTAAATGAAACCGATATAAAAGACATTTACAGAGTAAAAAGTAAAAAGGCGGGTGTATGCAATACTCCTATAGTTGTGGAAACATCTTCTACGCTTATAAAATCTGTATTAAAGGTTTGTAAAACTTTCAATATGAAACACAAGACTAAGTTATGCGCCAAACATTTAGGATTTCATGCTGAAGAAGATACACCCATATTCATTACAGAGCAGTTAACAGCAAAAGGCTCTCGCTTACACTTCCTAGCTAGAGATCTCGTCAGATCAAAAAAGTATAAGTATTGCTGGACAGCTTATGGGAAAGTTTATGTAGAAAGAACGAGACTTCGCAAATTATAACAATTAAATCTGAAGCGCAAGTTCAACATCTACAGCAAGACTCATGACAATCTTATGGACTAGTAAGAGTAATACTTATGGGATACTTACTTATATTGCATGTCATTTAAAATGTTTAAAATTTTAAAAATCAATATTTTCTATTTTAATGTCTATATCTATGCTGCTTAATCTAACCACACACATACACTTTACAGTCATAAAACATATACGTTGCTACATTTATACCCACCGGAAGAGACACTCATCTACATACAAAAATTAAACTTCATACTAATTGTGCTTATCTTCCATGTGTTCGTATCAACAGACATAAAAATATGGCTGTATCATTTTTACTATATTTTGCCTGTCGGAATATGCGTTGTCAATTTAATATCTCGTTTGCAAGTATCAACAAGCTATAGTTACACTAACATGCGCCATTTACTTAAATTATGAATAATTCTGTTAAAATAATCAATGAACTCGATGATGCAGAAATTGCTCACTCAGTCTCCTGTGATAAAGAAGACATTGAAAATTTTATACATATAAAGAAAAATTACTTAATAATTATTTCATATGAGATGATCTCAATATAACACTTAATAACCTAAAATTTGAATCAGATATATTAATATTAACTGAATGCTGGGTCGCACCAAATAAAAATATACCGTATAAAACTAATTATACGGATTTTGCTACAACCCGTCATTTAAATCAGAGTGATGGAGTAGTAGTATATGTCAAAAATAGTGTTAATGCCAATATAAAAGAAGTTACAGTAGATCATGCATCATGTATACAAATAGAAACTCTAGGATTTACTATATTGTGTATATATCGGTCACCCTCTAACAACAACGCCGACGTATTCATCAACTCCCTAAATACACACCTAAGCACCTTAAAATCACATAAAGAAATTATAGTAACAGGAGATCTCTATGTTAAGTACACACGGACTTCTACCCGGACATTATTTGCCCACTAGGGGAACAACCGTCTGGATCACTTATGCTCAAATTTGAAAAAAAGGACATGGCAAAAATTGCAGTGCTTAATACAACGATCACTGATCACTACATGATATTGTTAACCCTAACTAGTGTGATCATAAAAGAAAACTGTATAAAAACCAAATCAAGTACCGATTATGTTCAGGCTCTAAATAGTTTAAAGAACAAAAACCTCCCAGAAATACTTTTTTGTCATAATCCCAATACTGTTACAGAAATGCTAATTAATAAAATAAATGATTCACTGCAGGAATATACAATAACTAAACAAATTCCAAAAAATAAACGTGTTATAAAACCTTGGATTACTCCAGGCATACTAAAATGTATACGAAATAGGAACAAAATGCAAAAAAGACTACGTTTTGATCCTTATAAAGATATACTTTTAATAAGTTACAAGAGATATCGCAATTTTTGTAATAATTTGATAAATAAATTAAAATATAAATATGACTATAAATGACTATATGTAGTCACTATGACTATATATGAATATAAATAACATAGCAGTTGGCGTCGTCTATCGGAAATTCTAAAAGTCTGTGGAACAACATTAAAAATATTACTGATCTAAAGCAAATTAAAACTGACAATTCAGTACTTCTCAAAGTTAAAGCATCTCACGACGAGTTCATCAACTATGTTAATAATTATTTTACTAACATAGGAAAAAATCTAGCTGAAAAAAGTATGTCAATGAAATCAGACAGTGCCCCTGGATGGGATGGCATCCCTACTAGGGTAGCTGTGAACGAACTGGCACCTATAATAAGTCACTTGGCTAATCTCTGCTTTAATAAGGGGGTTTTCCCGTTACTATTAAAGCAATCCATTATTATACCAGTATACAAAAACGGTAACAAGAATGAAGTGAGTAATTACAGACCAATATCCATCCTATCCTGTATCTCAAAAATAATTAAATCAATAAAAGATTAATGAATTTTATTAACAAATATAAAATACTTTCCAATTTTCAATTTGGGTTTAGACAAGACAAATCTACGGAAGATGCAATAATGTCTCTTAGCTCGATAATGACTTATCAATTAGATAAAGGGAAAAAATGTCTAGCTGTATTTTTCGATTTGAAGAAAGCCTTTGACACTGTCTCATTACCGATTCTAGTACAAAAATTAGAAAACATTGGTGTTGTAGGAACTCCTTTGGAATTGCTGAAGGACTACTTGATTGAAAGGAAACAAAAAGTTAAAATTGGTCAATATATAAGTAATGACTCAGTTATATCATATGGTGTCCCACAAGGTAGCGTTTTGGGCCCAACCCTATTTTTAATTTATATTAATAATCTTTGTGATTTGCGGATTGCGGGGGGGAGGGGGGCAAATTCTTTCTTATGCAGATGACACGGTAGTTTTGTTTAACGGTAATTCTTACGTTCGTGGGAAGGTGTCCGCAATAATGTTGAAGAAGGATTAGCTTGCATAAGTACATGGCTTAAAAAGAATTTACTTAATGTACAAAAAACAAGTTATACGTGTTTTACCATCAATAATAAAACCCAATCCCACACAGACTTTGACATAAGAATACATAAATGTTTCAACGGAAGTAATCATGGTAACTGTTTATCAATTAATAGGCTATCTTCGACAAAGTACCTTGGAGTAATGATAGACCAACGGCTTTCTTGGCACTCACATACAGAAATGGTTACATCAAGAATTAGAAAACTTATATGGATCTTCAAAAAACTTAGACATGTAGCTACCAAATATCTTCTTGACAAAATTTATATCGCTTTGGCACAGCCTATTCTCACATACTGCATTCCAATCTAGGGTGGTATGCTGAAAACAAAGTTCTTAGGAGATAGAAAGATGTGTTTTCTCGGTCACGATAGCCAAGTGGTTGGGTGATCGGAAATTTAAAAGTCTGTGGAACAACATTAAAAATATTACTGATCTAAAGCAAAATTAAAACTGACAATCTAGTACTTCAAAGTTAAAGCATCTCACGACGAGTTCATCAACTATGTTAATAATTATTTTACTAACATAGGAAAAATCTAGCTGAAAAAGTATGTCAATGAAATCAGACAGTGCCCTGGATGGGATGGCATCCCTACTAGGGTAGCTGTGAACGAACTGGCACCTATAATAAGTCACTTGGCTAATCTCTGCTTTAATAAGGGGGTTTTCCCGTTACTATTAAAGCAATCCATTATTATACCAGTATACAAAAACGGTAACAAGAATGAAGTGAGTAATTACAGACCAATATCCATCCTATCCTGTATCTCAAAAATAATTAAATCAATAAAAGATTAATGAATTTTATTAACAAATATAAAATACTTTCCAATTTTCAATTTGGGTTTAGACAAGACAAATCTACGGAAGATGCAATAATGTCTCTTAGCTCGATAATGACTTATCAATTAGATAAAGGGAAAAAATGTCTAGCTGTATTTTTCGATTTGAAGAAAGCCTTTGACACTGTCTCATTACCGATTCTAGTACAAAAATTAGAAAACATTGGTGTTGTAGGAACTCCTTTGGAATTGCTGAAGGACTACTTGATTGAAAGGAAACAAAAGTTAAAATTGGTCAATATATAAGTAATGACTCAGTTATATCATATGGTGTCCCACAAGGTAGCGTTTTGGGCCCAACCCTATTTTTAATTTATATTAATAATCTTTGTGATTTGCGGATTGCGGGGAGGGGGCAAATTCTTTCTTATGCAGATGACACGGTAGTTTTGTTTAACGGTAATTTACGTTCGTGGAAGGTGTCCGCAATAATGTTGAAGAAGGATTAGCTTGCATAAGTGCATGGCTTAAAAAGAATTTACTTAATGTACAAAAAACAAGTTATACGTGTTTTACCATCAATAATAAAACCCAATCCCACACAGACTTTGACATAAGAATACATAAATGTTTCAACGGAAGTAATCATGGTAACTGTTTATCAATTAATAGGCTATCTTCGACAAAGTACCTTGGAGTAATGATAGACCAACGGCTTTCTTGGCACTCACATACAGAAATGGTTACATCAAGAATTAGAAAACTTATATGGATCTTCAAAAAACTTAGACATGTAGCTACCAAATATCTTCTTGACAAAATTTATATCGCTTTGGCACAGCCTATTCTCACATACTGCATTCCAATCTAGGGTGGTATGCTGAAAACAAAGTTCTAAGAGATAGAAAGAGCACAGCGGGCGTTATTAAAGGTCATGTACTTTAAGCCTTTCAGATTTCCTACCGAAAGCTTATATAACATTTGTGACGTTCTGACAGTTAGAAAATTATACATACTGCACACAACTTTAAAGAGGCACAAAAAAACCTTCCTGTGATCCAAATGCCATAGAAAAAAGAAGGAAAGGCGTAGTAGTCATTACACAGAAGAAAAATACATCATTTGCTAGTAGCCAGTATAACAATCTATCAAGTAAGCTATATAACAAAATCAACACAAAACTAAGCATTTACAGAAGTAACCAGCATAAATGTAAACATTTATTAATAAAATGGTTAAAAAGTATAAATTATAATGATACAGAACTTCTTTTGCGGAATAGAAATTGAGATAAGTACTGGTATTTTATCACTCTCTCTCTCTCTCTCTCTCTATCACAAACACACACACACTCACACTCACACACATACTTTCACATGCGCAGCTTAGGCACATAGACTAGTTTTGTATATATTAGTTTCTTTTTTTAATATCCATATTGTATCTTATTTAGATGAATGACAGAAAGTTGGGCTGTAAGATTTTATTATGTAAAAGAAACAATTGTTATGAACCAAGTTTGTAACCATGGTATGGAAGAGCGAGATCTTCTGACACAGGTTTTTTGCTTAAAAGAAGATCTCTGCCCTATTTCATTTTGTATTTGTATTTTTGGTTAAAGAATAAAGCATTATTATTATTATTACTATAAAAGCTCGAAATTGTTGACGAGTATATGTCTGGGACATATTGTTAGACAAGGTAAGTCCGACTTAGACAATCTTCCCTTCAAAGGGGGGTAGACAGAGGTCAAGTCTAGACAATTAAGTCCCTTTGACCCACCTTCCACCGAAGATATTTTCGGGACAACGTGACAGGTGGTGAGCCCGTCGCCGCCTTTATGTCCAAGCCAACGATGAAATTCGTACATAAGTTTTGAAAAATCCAGTGGTATGAGCCTGCCACCTGGGGATCGAACTTGGGTCTCTTGACTCAAATTCCGATCACCCAACAACTCGGCTATCGTGACTTATTAATATATATATATATATATATATATATATATATATATATATATATACATACACACACACACACACACACACACACACACACACACACACACACACACACACACGCACACACACACACTCACACTCACACACATACTTTCACATGCGCAGCTTAGGCACATAGACTAGTTTTGTATATATTAGTTTCTTTTTTTAATATCCATATTGTATCTTATTTAGATGAATGACAGAAAGTTGGGCTGTAAGATTTTATTATGTAAAAGAAACAATTGTTATGAACCAAGTTTGTAACCATGGTATGGAAGAGCGAGATCTTCTGACACAGGTTTTTTGCTTAAAAGAAGATCTCTGCCCTATTTCATTTTGTATTTGTATTTTTGGTTAAAGAATAAAGCATTATTATTATTACTATAAAAGCTCGAAATTGTTGACGAGTATATGTCTGGGACATATTGTTAGACAAGGTAAGTCCGACTTAGACAATCTTCCCTTCAAAGGGGGTAGACAGAGGTCAAGTCTAGACAATTAAGTCCCTTTGACCCACCTTCCACCGAAGATATTTTCGGGACAACGTGACAGGTGATGAGCTCGTCGCCATCTTTATATGCTAGCCAACGATATAATTCGTACATAAGTTTTGAAAAATCCAGTGGTATGAGCCTGCCACCTGGGGATCGAACTTGGGTCTCTTGACTCAAATTCCGATCACCCAACAACTCGGCTATCGTGACTTATTAATATATATATATATATATATATATATATATATATATATATATATATATATATATATATATATATATATATATATATATATATATATATATATATATATATATATATATATATATATATATATATATATATATATATATATATATATATATATATATATATATATATATATATATATATATATATATATATATATATATATATATATATATATATATAGCCGACTTGTAAAGTACTTTTACTTCAGTCGAGTGCTCTTAGGCTCACTCGTTTTAACGTAACCTTCGTTAAAACGATTTCCTATTTTTTTATTTTGGTTAAAGAATAAAGCATTATTATTATTATTATTATTATTACTATAAAAGCTCGAAATTGTTGACGAGTATATGTCTGGGACATATTGTTAGACAAGGTAAGTCCGACTTAGACAATCTTCCCTTCAAAGGGGGTAGACAGAGGTCAAGTCTAGACAATTAAGTCCCTTTGACCCACCTTCCACCGAGGATATTTTTGGGACAACGTGACAGGTGATGAGCTCGTCGCCATCTTTATATGCTAGCCAACGATATAATTCGTACATAAGTTTTGAAAAATCCAGTGGTATGAGCCTGCCACCTGGGGATCGAACTTGGGTCTCTTGACTCGAAATTCCGACACCCAACCACTCGGCTATCGTGACTTTTTAAATAATTTTTCATGTTAATTGAATATGTAAATAAATAATAAAAAAATATCTTTACGCCATTCCCAAAACAGGGGTAGACGGAGGTTCAGACGATTAAGTTATTTCGACTCACCCTTCATCGAAGATATTTTTGGGATAACGAGACAGATGGTGAGCCTATCTTTACGTCAACGCCAACGATATAAATCTATACATCTATACATGTAAATAAAATTGGAGTGTCTGTTTGTAATATTGAAATAACCCTTTTTTAATTACATGTATATGAATAAATATGGTACATACAACAAAATTTTACAATTTTGGTCTGTCTGTCCGTCTGTTTGTTTGTTCCGGCTAATCTCTGAAACTGCTGGACCGATTTTAACAGTACTTTAACTGACACATAGCTAATGTTATTAGGAGTAACATAGGCTACATTTATTTTAGAAACATAATTAGGGTTCCACGTTAAGTGTTAAACTGCGGGTAAAGCCGAAGGAGGCAGCTAGTCGTACATAAGTTTTATGAAAAAACCATTTGGTACGAGCCTTGGGGATATAACTCGGGGTCTCTTGACTCAAATTCCGATCACCCAAACAGTTGGCTATCATGGCTTTGTTTAACTCCATGAAAATAAATATCTTAAACCTCAAATTAAGTATTACACTCCTATATATTATATTGTATTGTATTTAATATATATTTAGTTCTTAGAGCATTTTTAAAGTAACCTAGTCATGGATATTTTGCTTTTATTTTTTTCCAACTATTTAGGTGACAATATTTTGAACTTATATATCAAAAATGTTGGAAAACCTTAGATTCTAAATCAAATGACATACCTTTACTTACTTATCTTTACGCAAAATATAACGGAAACCTGATGGGGCAGCTCTAGAGAACAGATTGCCAAATTTCACAATCGCTACATGAAAAATTTATTTGTATGAGACTGGCATCGAACTCGGGACAATTTAATCGAATGCCGATCACCTTACCACTCGGATATCATGAATTACCTTATCTTTCTAAAATCCTTTCCTTTAACTTCTGCAACGTACCTCAAATTTTTCTAGTGTTGTGGATATACGAACGTGAGAGTCACTTCCAATCAGGTGATTACCAACTCTCAAATTAAACATTCAATCAATGGTCGACATTTGAAAAAAGAAAAAAGTTACCGTTTTAATTTTGTAAATTATTTTGTAGTATTCGGTAAATATTAAACATTGGAAAGAAATAGACAGATATGTTAGATGAAATAGATGAGGACATAATTACTAAATACAAACGCTGCCGGGTCATATATCTTCCGCACTCTGCCTGTCATACTGTCTCGCCATGGCACGTATGCCTTTAGCACATACTGTGAAATTCAAATTAATATTGGACTACAAATAAATCAGGGATACTCATCAGTTAGTCATTCAGTCAGTCAGTCAGGGATACTCATCCTAACTTACCTGTCCGGTAGTTGTGGTATGGTATACGGGTATGCGACCCCGGCTTCCCTAGCTATTACTGTCCTATCCCTTGCCTTCCTGGGCGGTAATATCCTACCTTTCCTAATTCCCACCTTAACTTACCAATCTTCCTTTTCTCACAACCTATACTTCCCTTTCCTTACTCCTATTCTCTCCGCCAATCCAACGTCTGCCGTGCGGATGGATGCATGGCTAGGGGCAAGCCTAGTCGTTAGCGTGCCACACTGCCCTGGGACCGGGCGACCCAGAATTAGGCTAGCCTTACCCTGGCATGCGGGCTCTGCTGGGGTGGACAAACCTTTCCCTTGCTACTCGTGGAACGCAATGGTGAATTTTACTTACCAAAATGGCGGCGATGTGGTTCGCCACCCATCACGTCTCGTTTCTCGCGGGGGCGAAAAGCGGCCCATGGAGAGCCGCTTCGCTACGTTGAATGTAAGAGGAGGAATGGATGGTAAGGTAGATGAAGTATGTCAGATGATGGACGAACGATGTATAGATATCCTGTGCGTGAACGAAACCAAGAGGAAAGGATGTGACACCACGGTTCATGGTCCCTACACGGCATACTGGTCGGGAGTCCCCAAACCAGCCGAGGCTGTCAGGAGTTGGTGTGATTCTTTCCTCTCGAATAGTTGAATGTGTGATAGAGCATGAATGTGTAAGCCCAAGACCTCTGGGTTAGGTTAAAAGTTGGACTCACCCGCTTGTTTATCCTTGGGGTTTATGCACCGACGGATCTGCGAGGGGGTGGGTCATTAAAAGCCCAAAAAGAGAGAGAGGAATTTTGGGATAGCATGAGAGAGGTCTTGAATAAATGCGGAGAAAATGAACGGATCGTGATGTTAGGGACTTTAATGGGTGGGTTGGAGTAAAGCGTGATGGGTATGAAGGAGTACTGGGCACATTTGGGGACGAGAGAGTGAACGAAAATGGGAGAAGCCTACTTGAAGTATGCTTGAATGGAATCTGTGCGTGGCCAATACAATGTTTGATCACAAAAAGATCCATTTGTATACAAGAATTGAGGGTGAGTCTAGAAGTATAATTGATTTTGTTATTGTGGATCAAAGATTGAGGAAGAACCTGCTAGACACTCGAGCATACCGCGGTGTAGGCCTTGACACAGACCACTTCCTGGTCATAGCCCGAATACATGGCATCTTTAAACGGTGGCGACACCGAGGAGCCGAGCCTACGAGTGTTTTGGACAGAATAAAAGTGGAAAATCTACAAGAAAAGGATAAGAAAGACGAGTATGTAGAGAAACTGATAGAAAGTTTTAAAGGCATAGAAGAGATATGTGTGATTGAAGATTTGTGGGAGACATTTAAGAAAGGAGTCGTGAATGTTGCTGTTGAGGTATGCGGAGTAGCTAAACGGAGGAAAGGAAGAAAGAAGTATAATGTGGATGGATAAAGATGTACAAAAGGCTGTGCAAGAAAAGAAGAAAGGTGGTTGGATTGGTTAGCAACAAAAGCTAACCAAAAACTTCAAAAGGCGACGAATGACGAGATAAAGGAAGGAGAAAGAAGTATAAAAGATTCAAATCAGCTGCGAAAGATGTTGTGACTAGAAAGAAAGAAGAACAAAAGGATGATTTTGATAGAGGTTACTGAAGATTTCCAGTCAAACATCAAGTTTTTCTGGAAATCTGTCAATACAGCCAGAGGAAAACCTCTACCTCGGAGCTGAATACAATCAGGAGTCAAGATGGGAGCATTATAAAAGGAGAAGAATATGTGTTTAAGAGATGGAAAGAGTATTTTGAATGTTTATTTGAAAGAGAGGAAGTGCAGGTACAACACCCGGCACCTTCCATGGTTAATATAAATGTTGGTGACAGTGAGATAAGCGTGGATGAAATAGTAAAAGCGTTGAAAAGTATGAGATTTGGTAAGGCTGCCGGATATGATAGGATTACCGTCGAGATGCTGAGGACTGACAGGGCTTAGTGGCTAGTCAGCTGTACCGCCTTTTCAATATGTGCTGGCAAAATGGGCAAGTACCGGGAGACTGGTGCAAAGCCGTAATCGTGCCATTATATAAGGGAAAGGGGTCACGGCAGGACTGCGTAAATTACCGCGGTATAAGCCTTCTCAGCGTCGTCGGTAAATTGTATGCGAAAGTGTTGATTGAAAGGGTTGTGAATGAAACGGACGAAAAGTATGGGATGCACAAGCGGGATTTAGAAAGGGAATGGGGTGTACGGATCAGGTCTTTTCTTGCGGTGCATAGCCGAAAAGTGTCTGGCTAAAACCAGAAGGTCTATTGCACGTTCGTGGATTTAGAAAAGGCCTATGATAGAGTGGTGAGGAATGAATTGTGGTCAGCATTGTCCGTGAAAGGTGTCAGCAGTATCCTCATACGAGCATTGCAATCTCTTTATAGGGATTCCTGTGCTTGTGTAAGGATAAACGGGGCGTACACTGAATGGTTTAATATCGAAAAGGTGTTAGACAGGGATGTGTAGCGTCACCGTGGCTGTTTAATCTGTTTATGGACAATTGCTTGACAGATTTAAAAGAGAATGAAAGTGGGTTGAGAATGAATGAGTTACTCGTCAAATGTTTTCTATGCTGATGATCAAGTATTACTTGCGTCTTCAGCCGAGGAGATGCAGGAGATGGTAACTGCTATGAGTGAAGATTTTGTTAGAAGGGGATGAAGATGAATGTAAAGAAGACGAAAGTAATGGTGTTTGAAAGAGATGAGGTCATGACAGACTGCAATATAGTGATTGGAGATGAACAAATTGAACAGGTGAATGAGTTTGTGTATCTGGGTTCAAAGTTCACAAGAGATGGAAAGTGTGAGAGTGATATTGAAAGAAGAGTGAATGCAGGAAACATGGTGAATGGAGCTTTGCACTCCTTTATGAGCAGTCGGATGGTGTCTAACAAGGCTCGTTTGGCTGTGCATAGGGGAGTTTTGGTTCCGACACTCATGTACGGAAGTGAAAGTTGGGTATGGCAGAAGAAACATGAAAGCAGAGTAAATGCAGTTGAGATGAGAGCATTAAGAAGTATGTTAGGAGTTAAACTGAGCGACAGGATAAGGAATGGTGAAATAAGGAAACGTTGTGGTCTGAAAGAAGATGTAGTGACTAAAATTGAGAAAGGTATGCTGAGATGGTTTGGCCATGTCGAGAGAATGAATGAAGAACGATTGACGAAAAAGCATATAAGGCGAGTGTGAATGGAAGTGTAGGAAGGGGAAGACCTAGGCGGACGTTTCAAGACCAAATCAGGGACGTCCTGAAAAAGGCCAGGTCAAGAGTACCCTGAATCGAAGAGAATGTATGAAGGAATAATGAAAGTGGACGAAGCGAAACAAGTATGTAAGGATCGTAGCAAGTGGAAAGAAGTGGTCTCTGCCTACCCCTACGGGAAAGAGGCGTGATGATATGTATGTATGTATGTATGTATGTACAAATAAATTGTCACAAAACTATTTATACTTTCACAAAAGCCTGTGTCTTGTATACAACGTACAAATCTATTTTATACATCATTAAATATATTTCTATAACTACGATGATCGATTGAAATCGAATGACATCAGTGGAAACTGACGAACACATATACACGCATATATAATTAAATGAAAAATAAAAAGAAGCAAATAAGCTAGCTTTATTGATTTTGTAAATTATTTTGTAATAATCAGTACACTTTAAACAATGGGAAGAGGAATATCTATTGAAGACCATTTAAGATGAAATATATGATGAAATACATAATTGTTAAATACAGACGCTGCCAGGTCATGTATCTTCGGCAGTCTACTCTTTTCGTTCGTATAAAAAGTTTTGTTTCTTTTTTTATTGAATAAGGGGTAAACGAGCAGGTGGCTCACGTGATGGTAAGTAATCATTGCCACCCATGAACACTCGCAATACCAGAGGAATAGCAGATATGTTGCCGGTCTTTGAGAAAGGTATACGCTTATTTCTTGAACATTCCTTACCACAAATTAAAAGTACGTGGCAGAAAATTCCGCGAAAAACGCACTGAGGTAGAATGCCAAGCAACAAGTTTGTTATTATACTGCATTCAGATTTACAACTATTTAATCCATTACAATACTAATTATAACATGGTAAACGAGGTAAATATGCAATAACAATTATCCACAACTTCACACAAACTGTACGATACAAGTAGAAGATCTTTTCGAAATAGGATACAAGTAGGAGAGAAAGAAGAGGAGTGGTATCGAAAGTTAAGAAAGCCTCCGGATACATGTATCGCCGGACGGCTCGACGCCTCTTCTTCTCGTACATATATTTTCAGTGTGTCAGTTAATTGGTATACCAGTAAAACTTTCGGTTCTGTATTTTATGTTTATATTTAAGTAATGTTTATGTTTTTGTAGGCACGATAGCCGAGTTGTTGGGTGGTCGGAATTTCGAGTCGAGAGACCCGAGTTCGATCCCCAGGTGGCGGTACCAATGAGTTTTTCAAAAACTTAAGTACGAATTTCATCGTTGGCTTGGACATAAAGGCGGCGACGGGCTCACCACCTGTCACGTTGTCCCGAAAATATCTTCGGTGGAAGGTGGGTCAAAGGGACTTAATTGTCTAGACTTGACCTCTGTCTACCCCTGTATTGGGAATTGCGTGAAGATATTTTTTTTTATGTTTTTTTTATAGAGAGTAATGAGAAAATGTGTGCTCCCACCTTTCTCTCTTGCTGCTATGGTAATATACGAAACGTAACTCTTTCTTTTCTTATTTTCGCTGTACATATATCCTTATATCGCCCTCTCAACTTCCGTTCGCGCTGCTCGATCAAACTTTTCGTAACGCAATCTTCACGCATTTACCAGTTTACTCTCCAAGTCAAGCGTACGTAAAGAAGTTTTATTTCAAAAGTTTTACTTCATGAAGATTCATTTTTAATTTAATCATTTAGAGCAAAAGAGCTTTAACCTGCCTTTATTAGAAACAAGTGTGATAAAATGAAAATAACTTCTTAAAATACAATAACGCGACAGGTAGTTTGCCCATCGCCGCCTTTTTTGTAAACCACGATATAAATGTGGAAGATGTACAACACATACTTGTGGAATGTGTGAAACACGAGAGAGAGAGAGAGAGAGAGAGAGAGAGAGAGAGAGGAAATCATTGATGCAAACACAACATAAATACAGAGGATGTTGGAGGATATCAGGCGATACTAGCTGAACCAAGCTCTGAAGCAGCGAAAAGTATCGTTGCCATGGTCATGGAGCAATGATTTAATCTCTCGATTGTGGCATTTAGTTTTTATTAATGAATGTTTGTTTAAAATTTTATATCAGGGCATCATGGAGCTGGCATATCCAATAAGGACAAAAGACCATAAATAAATAAAGAAAAAAACGACATAAATGGTACATAAGTTTAAAAAAAAAACCGTTTGTAAGAGCACGAGTTAATAGTGGTAGAGCCACACATCAGCTTTTGTTGTTGCATGAATGAGCCGGCTCGACCGGGGAAGTACCACGACATCACAGAATACCGGCGTGAAGTAGAAGTCTAACAAACTTCTGCGTTTCGTCTGGTGAGTGCAGGTAACCGGAGGCCCACACAGTCCTCTCCCCCCTTTTCCTGGCTTAAGGGGGGAGGGCACTCTAAGGCCGGCAACGCATCTGCTATGCCTCTGGTATGGCGGGTGTTCATGGGCGGCGGTAATCTCTTACCATCACGTGAGCCACCTGCTCGTTTGCCTCCTTTTTCTATATAAAAAAACGAGCCTGCCACCTGAGGACCGAATTGGGGATCACCAGGGGATCTCTTGGCCCGAATTCCGATCACCAAAACCATTCGGCAATCGTGACGTTACGTGAATGTGATATTGCAACAGCCGAGTTATGATTAGTCAGTCTATAAATTAGTGTTAGTATCAAGATCGAATAAATGAGCGAAACAGTATGGATAGTTAAAATTAAAGTCAACACCGATAAATTACTATTCTAAATATCAGTTCAATATCAGGTCAGGTAAAGATTTAATTTAATTACTAAATTCAGTTTTAATTTCTTAATTATCCCGAAACAATAGAAATGACACGGAACAAAATATAGACATAATATTTTCTAAAATGTTCCAAGAGTCTAATATTTTATATTCGCCATCTACAGAACTCTCTGAGCGACGATGTAATGATGAAGTTAAGCTTAAGAATTAACATCTTGTCACGACCCTGAGCTATCTATAAAGTTGTTGTCGAGGGTCATTGACAATTGAATTGGGCAAAATCTTGATGTTGTTTAAATTAGAGAGGAGGATTGCACAAGCTAAACCCAAAACATTACAAACATAATATTTAAACAGAGTAAGTAAATAGAGTAATTTTATTTCTGAAAGCAGGATGCCACGGTAAAAGAAGGTTGTTGACGGGAGACCCGAGTTCAATGTTCAGGTGATAGGATATATTTATCAAAAATCTAAGTACAATTTATATCGTTGACTTGGACATAAAGACGGCGACGGGCTCACCACCTGTCATGTTGTACCAAAAACATCTTCGGTGGAAGGTGAGTCGAAAGAACTTAATTGTAAAAGGACTTAACCTCTGTCTATGTTACGGTATTGGGAATGGCGTGAAGACATTGATTGGAAGTCTCATCAACATTTCGACCCACTTTTCACCGGAACTCATTTGCACGAATTACTTATTGGGATTGAAATGAAAGCAAAGCTTCCGAAAAATGAATTAAGAGATTTAAATTCAAATACACGTACTTAAATAATTATTAATTAAGTACGCGTGGTATAACACGCGTACGTCAGTCATAAAATATTACGCTAACAAATAATGATTATATAGTTTTTGCTTTAAGATATATTCTGAAGTTTGTAGAAACATTGCTTACTCTATGCCAATCAGTCGCTAAACTTGGTGGCGCCAAGTTGTAAATTTAATACCAATAGTAGATTCTTATTAGTTAAAACTCTTTGTTTAGGAATATAATCAAAATTCTCTGTAAACGTGAAGTGTCGTTTTGTTTATTAATAAGGATGATAGTATTGAGCTTATACAGCTAACAGTAGTATTGAGATTTTACACCATATTATTACTTTGGCACAAACATTATGAACGTGAATAATGTTTGGATAAATAAACGCGATGTATGCAATGTTTACAGTATAGTATCTGACATTATATATTAAGCCCTTGCCAACTTTAATTACACCAATTCTCACACTCCATCACGTCAGCAATTAGTTAAAAAGGGTTTACAAAGTGTTTCTTCACGTTGTTTCCGTAATACGATTGATGTGTTTTCTTGCAGAATCTCTTTTCACCAGAATATAGGGTAAAGTTATACTGAACATTTTAATTACTTTTACAGTTTTCTTTCCTGATTTGATTTGTTTACAGAACAAAATTATTTAAAATATTTAATAACTAAAATCTACAGCAGATATAGACTATAATTAGTTATATTTACTTCCCTAACTATTAAAAACAGTGAATCTTATTAACATAGAGAAACTTGCTTTGGTAGTCTATGCTTATAATGTTATTTAGATAAAATGAATAAGTAAAAAAAGTCAAATTTCAAACATTCTGTTATCCTTTCGGAGGAAAATGACACTACAGAAGCCTTTCATAGTGTGCGCAGTGCGTAAAATTTACATAAATATCTTAGGGAATATTCCTCAATACAAATATTAGGTTTTGAGAAAAACCTTCACCTAGGTAGCCTAAAATAGTTCCATTGCATACTATGGATCTTCATTATTTCGAAGTAAATAATGAAAATGTATAGCAGCACAATCTTAATGGCTACATTAAAGTATTACGATTTAAGCAAACTCCTCGCAATTTGGCTCGGAGAAGGTGTGGAAATGAAAACCACCTTATAACGAAGAATTAGTTTATTAATGGCATATAATTTACGCGGGCCAGCTATTTGTTAATCAATATCAGATATAGCTATTTTTTTGTATGAATGGACAGACATGGCTCGTTTCCTGTTACAATGACGCAAATAAAAAGTTTTAGAAGCAAAATAATTACGGTTAATAATATACGGTTGATATGATACAAGTTTATTTACAGTTTCAAATGAGCGACTTGTAACCAATAAATTGAAATGGACTTTCAATCAATACATACTTTTGGTAACCGAACTTAGTTATAGGTTAAGTATAGAATTAAATTTTTGATTTAATCGTGACGATAGCCAAGTGGTTGGGTGGTCGGGATTTTGAGTCGAGAGACCCGAGTTCGATCCTCAGGTGGCAGTACCAATGAGTTTTTCAAAAACTTATGTACGAATTTCATCGTTGGCTTGGACATAAAGGCGGCGACGGGCTCACCACCTGTCACGAAAATATCTTCGGTGGAAGGTGGGTCAAAGGGACTTAATTGTCTAGACTTGACCTCTGTCTACCCCTGTATTGGGAATTGCGTGAAGATATTTATATACGCGCTAACGCACACACCCACGTACACGCACACAAAATACTAGCGTTTGATGATTCTGCTCTTATCTTTGCTGTTTATCTCGAACAACCAATAGGTATAAACCAAGGTATTCTAAATGAAAAATGAACGAATCGAAGAAAGATTTAGGAAATATTAAAATAGGGCTTTTATGTAAGGAATTAAAAGGTATCATGGAAGACATTGTAAAGAAAATTGATACTTTTATGGCAAGAAAAATGTGAACGTGCATTGTGTTTTCTGTTGAGTGGTGTACGCTTAAGGTAAGTGTTATTGATGCGAGCAAATCGAGAAATTCGGCAACGGTTGCTCTTGACATGCTTTTTAAAGTTTTATTTCTTATATCAGATTCCAATTTTTTGTCGTTGAAATTTCAGCTGGTCTAAATGTCTCAAAAAAGTGCGCACATGTGCTTATAGTATCAGCAAACAAAGGCAATTAACGAGTCTATGCATAATAATTCAGCAGAGTAATTTTTTTTTAATAGACAATCTTTTAAACCGTAACAAAAAGAAGAGAAATTAAAAATACCAAATACGTGGTGGCGTTAACAGCCTAGGCTGTCTAGATAGAGAGTTGGGGACGATAGAACGTCGAAAAAAATAACATTCAACTATTGGATGATAAGTAAAAATTAGTATTATTTTAAAATGTACATATAAAAACAGCTCCGGGAAATTGAAAAACACCTAAATAATTATTTACCACCGTAAATTAATTGATATTTTATTAATTTCACAGTGTTAAATAAATTAAGGTATTATTTGGAGCATTAAAGTGAGATGTATAACATTTTTGTATTTTTTATTTAATATTTCAAAAATCATAAAAGTCTTAAAAATATGTACATAGTGTACGTTAGTGTAAATATAATATAAGGAGTATTGAGAGTGCTTCGGTTTATTTGCGTTAAGTGGGCACTTTCGATAAAAAGGAACAGCAAGAATGTAAAGAAATGGAAAAGTAAGGTAAATGGGATTAAGTAGTAGAATTGGAAGAGTCGTGCAATATTTAAGAGTAGAGAAAATTAAAAATTAACTGACAAGGGCGGGATCCGACCCCGCGACATCTGCCTTACCGTGGCAACGCATTTACCTCCGAGTAACCGTATCCTACACACATGAAATGAAATTTTAAATCTATATCTTTACCTACATCTCTTAGGGTAAATGTATTTTAATTGTTTATTTTTTCTCTTGTGGACTTTTGTATGTCGTATTAAATAATATACATACTTCTAATACTGACATATAACGAAATCAAGGCCTTTCGACCCTCCTTTCGCCGAAGCCTATTTCGGACAAAGTTATAGCTGGTGAGCATATCGCCGTCGTAGTGTCTAAGCCAACGGTTTAATATACTAAAATAGATAAATATTTATACATATGCAAAGAAATATTCACGACTCGACGACGAAATAAAATTTTTTGATATTTATCACAATATTTGCCCCAAGCGGGATTTGAACAGCAACCCTTAGATTTGAAGGCAGGTAACTATTGCCATCTAGGCTATTGAGTCGTCGTATGTTATTCGTATTGCGGTATTGAACTTAAAAATAGTAATCAAATGCTTTAGTGCTTGAGGTAGTAGAGAAGTAGATACATACATAATTAAAAGCCATGTTAATATCTTTTGCAGGATTTAGTAACGTATGGTTTGCTTTAATCGCCACGCGTGATAAAACAAAAGAGGTATTTTTATAGGTTTTTGGGATGCAAGTCAGCGCCGGATGAAATCATATGCTCAGCCAACCTCTTTTCGGCGAGAATTCGAGATTTTAAATTATTTATAAAACTAAAAATATGTATATGTTATTTTATAAATTTTAAAGTTTTGTACCCGGAATCGAACGGGTGTTAGGGTTTGTCTTAAACGTCATATCTGTACCGACTCAGTTAAAAATCGAGAGGGATATATTGTGATGCACCCAAGTAAAGCCTTGGCCTACAGATTTCAATGAAAATTGTCATTTTAATTATGTGAGTTGGTAATTAAGTTTCTGATTATCTCATAATATGTACCACGCCAACGAAGTTTGAGGCAAGTACAATATGTAATAAAATATGGAAAATCTTTTCATGATATATTATTTTTATGAAATACGAATGTTGTTCGTTAGTTGTGGGGATAGTTGCTTTTACTCCACACTTCTGCCTTAAATCAATAAGTCAGTTATAAAATTGAAAACAAAAAAAATTATTAAATTTTTTTTGGGCAGATATAAATTCTTTATCATTTGAATATTCAGTTAAATAATTTACAAGATTAAATCTAAAAGACATTGAACTAAGTGGTCTAGCACTTTTACAAGAGGCTATCAAAAAGAAGCATTAACGGTTTCTTATGTTAACACCGGGCGTCGATTACCTTAATTTTACGCGCCATAAAGTAGATCGCCATCATCATTGTATGTCAGAATTATAGCCATCTTAAGTCTGTGTTTGTCATATATTTATAGGCCCCTTTTAGTAAATATGAGCGGTGATACAAATATGATAAAAGCGTGCCAGTTTCTAAAGTAAAAAATAATAGTCACACACAACCTCAAGATCTTTAGATATTGATATTAATTTTGACAAAAACCCGTGAGTGCTGAGGACAGACTTTTCCTACTGTATGACTTTTTTCATTGATAATTTATTAATATTGTTATTTATAACATAATAATTATTACTTTTTCTATGTGCTTAATATCTGATTTGGTGTAACTATTTCTTTCACTTATTAAATTTTTTGGGCAGATATAAATTCTTTATCATTTGAATATTCAGTTAAATAATTTACAAGATTAAATCTAAAAGACATTGAACTAAGTGGTCTAGCACTTTTACAAGAGGCTATCAAAAAGAAGCATTAACGGTTTCTTATGTTAACACCGGGCGTCGATTACCTTAATTTTACGCGCCATAAAGTAGATCGCCATCATCATTGTATGTCAGAATTATAGCCATCTTAAGTCTGTGTCTGTCATATATTTATAGGCCCCTTTTTAGTAAATATGAGCGGTGATACAAATATGATAAAAGCGTGCCAGTTTCTAAAGTAAAAAAATAATAGTCACACGTACAACCTCAAGATCTTTAGATATTGATGTTAATTTTGACAAAAACCCGTGAGTGCTGAGAACAGACTTTTCCTACTGTATGACTTTTTTCATTTATAATTTATTAATATTGTTATTTATAACATAATAATTATTACTTTTTCTATGTGCTTAATATCTGATTTGGTGTAACTATTTCTTTCACTTATTAAATTTTTTGGGCAGATATAAATTCTTTATCATTTGAATATTCAGTTAAATAATTTACAAGATTAAATCTAAAAGACATTGAACTAAGTGGTCTAGCACTTTTACAAGAGGCTATCAAAAAGAAGCATTAACGGTTTCTTATGTTAACACCGGGCGTCGATTACCTTAATTTTACGCGCCATAAAGTAGATCGCCATCATCATTGTATGTCAGAATTATAGCCATCTTAAGTCTGTGTCTGTCATATATTTATAGGCCCCTTTTAGTAAATATGAGCGGTGATACAAATATGATAAAAGCGTGCCAGTTTCTAAAGTAAAAAATAATAGTCACACGTACAACCTCAAGATCTTTAGATATTGATATTAATTTTGACAAAAACCCGTGAGTGCTGAGGACAGACTTTTCCTACTGTATGACTTTTTTCATTTATAATTTATTAATATTGTTATTTATAACATAATAATTATTACTTTTTCTATGTGCTTAATATCTGATTTGGTGTAACTATTTCTTTCACTTATTAAATTTTTTGGGCAGATATAAATTCTTTATCATTTGAATATTCAGTTAAATAATTTACAAGATTAAATCTAAAAGACATTGAACTAAGTGGTCTAGCACTTTTACAAGAGGCTATCAAAAAGAAGCATTAACGGTTTCTTATGTTAACACCGGGCGTCGATTACCTTAATTTTACGCGCCATAAAGTAGATCGCCATCATCATTGTATGTCAGAATTATAGCCATCTTAAGTCTGTGTCTGTCATATATTTATAGGCCCCTTTTAGTAAATATGAGCGGTGATACAAATATGATAAAAGCGTGCCAGTTTCTAAAGTAAAAAATAATAGTCACACGTACAACCTCAAGATCTTTAGATATTGATATTAATTTTGACAAAAACCCGTGAGTGCTGAGAACAGACTTTTCCTACTGTATGACTTTTTTCATTTATAATTTATTAATATTGTTATTTATAACATAATAATTATTAATTTTTCTATGTGCTTAATATCTGATTTGGTGTAACTATTTCTTTCACTTATTAAATTTTTTGGGCAGATATAAATTCTTTATCATTTGAATATTCAGTTAAATAATTTACAAGATTAAATCTAAAAGACATTGAACTAAGTGGTCTAGCACTTTTACAAGAGGCTATCAAAAAGAAGCATTAACGGTTTCTTATGTTAACACCGGGCGTCGATTACCTTAATTTTACGCGCCATAAAGTAGATCGCCATCATCATTGTATGTCAGAATTATAGCCATCTTAAGTCTGTGTCTGTCATATATTTATAGGCCCCTTTTAGTAAATATGAGCGGTGATACAAATATGATAAAAGCGTGCCAGTTTCTAAAGTAAAAAATAATAGTCACACGTACAACCTCAAGATCTTTAGATATTGATATTAATTTTGACAAAAACCCGTGAGTGCTGAGGACAGACTTTTCCTACTGTATGACTTTTTTCATTTATAATTTATTAATATTGTTATTTATAACATAATAATTATTACTTTTTCTATGTGCTTAATATCTGATTTGGTGTAACTATTTCTTTCACTTATTAAATTTTTTGGGCAGATATAAATTCTTTATCATTTGAATATTCAGTTAAATAATTTACAAGATTAAATCTAAAAGAC
Organism: Sericinus montela; assembly: GCA_029286605.1. NCBI lineage: Eukaryota > Metazoa > Arthropoda > Insecta > Lepidoptera > Papilionidae > Sericinus > Sericinus montela. The sequence goes on along the minus strand of JAGSMR010000012.1, from coordinate 12,949,724 downwards.
ATTGAACTAAGTGGTCTAGCACTTTTACAAGAGGCTATCAAAAAGAAGCATTAACGGTTTCTTATGTTAACACCGGGCGTCGATTACCTTAATTTTACGCGCCATAAAGTAGATCGCCATCATCATTGTATGTCAGAATTATAGCCATCTTAAGTCTGTGTCTGTCATATATTTATAGGCCCCTTTTAGTAAATATGAGCGGTGATACAAATATGATAAAAGCGTGCCAGTTTCTAAAGTAAAAAATAATAGTCACACGTACAACCTCAAGATCTTTAGATATTGATGTTAATTTTGACAAAAACCCGTGAGTGCTGAGAACAGACTTTTCCTACTGTATGACTTTTTTCATTTATAATTTATTAATATTGTTATTTATAACATAATAATTATTAATTTTTTCTATGTGCTTAATATCTGATATGGTGTAACTATTTCTTTCACTTATTAAATTTTTTTTTCGAAGCTCAAAACAGTTATTGCAAACCAAATGTTAGACGATCTGAACGCCGAGGTGGTGAAACGGCCTTCGAAGCTAAGACATGCGGTTTGAATCCCGCTGAGAGGAAAACATATGTGTGATGTATACGAATGTTTGTACTCCAGTCATGGTTTTTATATGTAAATATAAATTAGTTTTATAATAATATAAAGTTTTTATCCAATCGGTTATTTTGAGTATTTGAGTATGTATTTTGATTTATGGACTTTATTATAAAATATAAGGTTCCAAAAAAAGTTATGGCACTAAGTAAATCACTATATTCATAAAGTAGGAAAAAATATGGTTTAACAACAACAAAGAAAATACAAATATCTTCAGCATCTTCAGAAAATGAAGATTGATGATTTTAGTTTCAAAAATTTAGCACTCGTTACTGTTAGTTTTAAAAAGATCCTTCTTCTTCTGACAATGTTGCTCAATTTACATGGTCACTTTTTGATTGATTTTAATTAAGAGTTACAAATAATTATGTACTGAGTAATAGTAACAGGAATTTATTATACCTTTTGTATCCAAAGCTGAAAATAACCATCAAATGTCAGCAACTATTTGTGTCGATGATGTGTGTGACCTTATCATCATACAACACAGCATCACATAATATACTCGTAAATACTAGGGGACAGATTATAATTATGCCATTAAAACAATTAAATTTAAAGTAATTATAGCATTTGTGGCTGAAGTAGGCTTATGAATAAACCTGTATTTCAGCGACAGTGCATTTTTGTTATTTTTAGTTTGACTAGCCTAAAATAGAAATTAAGATAACAAAAAATACAAACTTCAAAGATAATTAATTAAAGCTTTTCGGTAGCATCATAGCTTAAAGTTTTCATCCAATCGGTTATTTTGAGTACTTGAGTATGTATTTTGATTTATGGACTTTATTACAAATATAAGGTTCCAAAAAAAAGTTATGGCACTAAGTAAATCACTATATTCATAAAGTAGGAAAAAAATATGGTTTAACAACAACAAATACGGCCACACTCTTACCTGTATTCTTTTTCTTTGTTTATGCCGGTTATTTGGCAAATTAAAAAAAATCTCTTTTATTTAATAACATACACAGTTCAGCACAACTTATATGCTCTAAAATCAATAAAAAATTGCGTTATAAAATATAAACCCTTAAATTAATGACTAAACCGCCTGATCCAATTTTATTTAAAAGTGTTAACTGCGTTTACGAAGAAAAAAAAAATACATAGTTTTTACAAAGTGTTTGGGGCTAGATAAAGGTTAAATAAGCAAAGCAATTATAGCATTTGTGGCTGAAGTAGGCTTATGAATAAACCTGTATTTCAGCGACAGTGCATTTTTGTTATTTTTAGTTTGACTAGCCTAAAATAGAAATTAAGATAACAAAAAATACAAACTTCAAAGATAATTAATTAAAGCTTTTCGGTAGCATCATAGCTTAAAGTTTTTATCCAATCGGTTATTTTGAGTATTTGAGTATGTATTTTGATTTATGGACTTTATTATAAATATAAGGTTCCAAAAAAAAGTTATGGCACTAAGTAAATCACTATATTCATAAAGTAGGAAAAAAATATGGTTTAACAACAACAAATACGCAACACTCTTACCTGTATTCTTTTTCTTTGTTTATGCCGGTTATTTGGCAAATTAAAAAAATCTCTTTTATTTAATAACATACACAGTTCAGCACAACTTATATGCTTTAAAATCAATAAAAAATTGCGTTATAAAATATAAACCCTTAAATTAATGACTAAACCGCCTGATCCAATTTTATTTAAAAGTGTTAACTGCGTTTACGAAGAAAATCTACTGTTTTTATTTAAATTATATGACTAGAAAAATGTTTATTTTTGCAATTTCTTCAAATATACAATGTTAAAACTTTTAGTAACTTAAGAACATTTAAGTCTCACGGTGGTTATTTGCGAAAACGTTTACGTTTATTACAAAACCTACGAATATTTTGTATAACCGCAATGACCCAATGGGGAAAACCTTCTTAATATTAGAATTTTGTAAGAAGAAAAACATTTGAATACAGAAATAATGAAGTACATATATGGGTTGTATGTGAGCTTGTATACTAGTGACGGGTCGCCGTCTTAGTGTCCAAGGCAACTTTACACCATAAACATACACCATATCACATATTTTTTCGTGTTCATTATTAAATTATTATGTAATGGGGTATTAAAAAAAATAGGATTGCAGTGATCGCCTTGCACAAAGTGGGTATGGAGCCGTCGGTCATATTCCAGACAATCAATCAAATGGTATCAGCCGTATGTTCGTATATCGTACAATCAACAGATACAACAACCCTTCCTCTGTCGAAGACCAGAAAAGTTCGGGGCGGCCGTGCTGTTAAAACTATAAAGGCTGTTAATGCTGTTTATGCAATATAAAACTTCGAATCATAAATTAAATACATCGTATAAGGTCAGTTATGTGCACAGTTTCTGCACTAAAAAGGTATTAAGATACGAAAGAAAGAAATAAAAGTATTTTTATTCGCTTCTAGAATTAAGAACATCAAAGAAAATACAAATATCTTCAGCATCTTCAGAAAATGAAGATTGATGATTTTTTTAGTTTCAAAAATTTAGCACTCGTTACTGTTAGTTTTAAAAAGATCCTTCTTCTTCTGCCAATGTTGCTCAATTTACATGGTCACTTTTTTATTGATTTTTAATTAAGAGTTACAAATAATTATGTAATGAGTAATAGTAACAGGAATTTATTATACCTTTTGAATCCAAAGCTGAAAATAACCATCAAATGTCAGCAACTATTTGTGTCGATGATGTGTGTGACATACATACTACACAGCATCACATAATATACTCGTAAATACTAGGGGACAGATTATAATTATGCCATTAAAACAATTAAATTTAAAGCAATTATTATGTGCTTCTGCATTCTGTTTTTTATGGCCTCTGCATTTCCTTACGTGTTTGAGGTAAGAAAATTCTGACAGCTTTTAAATCAACTCGTGATCGGTTTGCGTGAGCAACGTTGAGAAATATTACTATTAGACACCGAATGTCGCTCTAATCAACTAAGGACCGTATTTCAACCGTATCAGTTTAAATGTTAAATGTATCTCATAAATGTTTTATGAGGGTTGGTGGCCTCTATAGAGACTTAAATTGAATCAGATCTTATGCTGATAAATATATTAATGATTAAATGCATTTCGATGCTGTGGTGCAAAATGTAAATATTTGTCACGTGACTGCTGTACTTACAACCATCTAGTGTTAGAAATCCCTCGATAAATATTCCAGACGTTTCCGATACTAGCCGGAACAAATAGCCAAAGATAAAAAAATCTCTTTCATTTTGATTTAATAATATATTTTAATTAGCTGTCATTAAGAAATGTTTTAAAATATACTCGTATGTGAAAAAATAAATATCTTCACTCATTTCCCAATACAGGGGTAGACAGAGGTCTAGTCTAGTATTACTATAGTAACATAGTTTTCACTTGATAGGCGCTATTTAACGTTTTCACCGATAGTCTTATGTAGTATATATGACGAGAGTTATCTGGGTTACCAAACTTCAAAAACAATTAAAATTATGTCCATTGCTGGACATAGGCATCTCCCGTGGGAGAGTTTGCCATAATCGCTCGGTAAGCGGATAGAATAGGATAGGATCGCAGTACCAGAAATCTTGCACCCTAGACGCTGCAATCCGTTACCGTTCTATTATATTGGTCTAGTATTTTTTCGAGATGGTTATCGCGCCATCTATCGGCAGCCATTGATATTGTCTAGGCTTTTCTTAGTCGACCCTTACGACACTCACGTAAAGAAAGAGGTACTTTACAATTTGTAAAACAGTCTCAATTGATTGGGTGACGGAAATTTGAGCCAAAAGGCCCGTGATTCGATCCTCAAGTGATAGGTGAATTTTTTCAAAACTAATGTAAGATTTATATCGTTGGTGGTATTTATATCGACGGATAGACTGCGACAGGCTCACCACCTGTCACGTTATCCCAAATAGCCTTCTGTAGAAGGTGAGTGGAAAGGACTTAATTTTCTAGACCTCTGTTTACGCCAGCATTGGTAATATGAGGGAAAAGTATTTGTTTATTATTTTATTTTCATATTAAAATGTAAAGTAACAAAAGCTTATATAGAGAAAATTTTTATTGAAATTTCATAAATTACATAATGTTAATATTATTTTTATTATACGAATATTCTTTACTTGAAAACAAGGTGTAGTAACTGTATTAGCGAATTGATACAAGGGAAACCGATCTGTGTGTAGGCAAACATAAACTTTTATGTGTCATAACAGAACAGTACACACGTAAAGCGATTATGATCAACCTATTTAATATTACATTAAATTGTGTATTTGTCGGTAATGCAATGACATGAATATTTATTTATAATATATCTTATATAATTTACATTAACAGAAAGTTAAAACGTAATTCATACTGACGAACGAAATTATCTATTTGGAATAATTCAGACAACTTATCGCTATAAATGCTTAAACAGTAATAAACAGACTTTTTCAACGTACTTCCATTAAAAAGGAAGAAAGGCGCGCAGGTTTCCTCGAAATAATTTCCTTCATCGCCTAACTCTTATTTCAGCACTTAAAATTTGCTTTACTTACCCAGGCTACTGTGGCTCAGTATTAATGCTTAGGTAAAGCAGTAAAGCTGCCTGTGAATGCTTATTGTTGGACAAAGGACATTACTTGAATATTTGAGTGAAGAGGAGAACGTCTACCACGATGCGACTCCACATGTTTTGGATTTTTTTTATGATTACTTTGTTGGACTAGTTTCCTTACGAAATTTTTTTATCACCAAGCTCATGGTAAATTTCGCACTTAAGTTGCAGTTGGCAATTTTTGTGGTGCCGACCCGTATCGAACGTGGTTAACTTCTGTATAAAGAAAGAGCTCTAACGACTAGGCTGCTGTGAATAAATTACATAAATATCTTCACGCAATTCTCAATACAAGGATAGAAAGAGGTCTATTCTAGTATTATTATAGTAACATAGTTTTCACTTGATAGGCGCTATTTAACGTTTTCACCGATAGTCTTATGTAGTATATATGACGAGAGTTATCTGGGTTACCAAACTTCAAAAACAATTAAAATTATGTCCATTGCTGGACATAGGCATCTCCCGTGGGAGAGTTTGCCATAATCGCTCGGTAAGCGGATAGAATAGGATAGGATCGCAGTACCAGAAATCTTGCACCCTAGACGCTGCAATCCGTTACCGTTCTATTATATTGGTCTAGTATTTTTTCGAGATGGTTATCGCGCCATCTATCGGCAGCCATTGATATTGTCTAGGCTTTTCTCTTAGTCGACCCTTACGACACTCACGTAAAGAAAGAGGTACTTTACAATTTGTAAAACAGTCTCAATTGATTGGGTGACGGAAATTTGAGCCAAAAGGCCCGTGATTCGATCCTCAAGTGATAGGTGAATTTTTTCAAAACTAATGTAAGATATCGTTGGTGGTATTTATATCGACGGAAAGGCGGCGACGGGCTCACCACCTGTCACGTTGTTCAGAATCTATCTTCGGTGAACGGTGGGTCAAAGGGACAATTGTCTAGACTAGAACCTGTGTACCACTGTATTGGGAATTGCGTGAAGATATTTATTTATTTATTATTTTTTACTAATTGGTTAATAGGGTAGCCCGTGTTCTTTGAAGTTTAACTTTTAATGATACCAAAACCAACCAGATACAAATAGTATAGCCAAAGAGATTTTATTACAAGTTCATACATACTATAATGCGAAAAAACTTTTTCTTCAACCTATTACAACCCTCTTTGTTCCTTTGGGTGTCGCCGTTAGAGACGATTAAGGAAAGCCTTAAAAATGCAATTGGCTACCGACAGATAGCGGGGTAACCTTCTCGGAATGTACCAGAACAAGTCAGTAGACGGATGACGGAGAAGATTTATTATAAAATTACAAGAATAGATTCTTAGTGGTAGTCACGATAGCCGAGTGGTTAGGTGGTCGGAATTCCGAGACAAGAGAACCGATTTCGATCCCCAAGTGGCAGGCTCGTGTCAATGGGTTTTTCAAAAACTTTTGTATAAATTAAATACAAAAATATATAAAAAAGATAAAAAAAATTGTACAAATTATAACGTTGGCTTGGACATAAAGACGGTGTCGGGCTCACCACCTGTCACGTTGTTCAGAATCTATCTTCGGTGAACGGTGGGTCAAAGGGACAATTGTCTAGACTAGAACTCTGTCTACCACTGTATTGGGAATTGCGTGAAGATATTTTTTTTAATTTACATGTTAAGTAATTTTTTGATTACTGATAATGTTTTACCATACAAGATATTAACGAAGGGACGAGCAAGGTCCAGTTCGCATATTCCATTTTATGGCTTACTATAAAAGTTTATAGGTGCTTTCCATGGATTTACTACGTGTTAACTATATTTGTATGTTGATATATCTTCCTATTTTAAAGCATTAAGAGATATTGCCTCTCACATTTAATATAGTGACTTCGATATACATATACGAGTATCATGGAATTCGCTTCTATTCTATTACATCTCCATTTATAAATGCAGGTCTAAAAGAGAAACATTCAAATATTAACTATATTATAAAGTTCCCACAATACTATGTTTTAAAAATCTTAGTCATGATAAAAGATTCTAACTTCTATATAGACAACCTCCTTTTTTACTATACCGAAATACGTGAAGAAATACATAACATATACCGACCCTAGCGTTAGCAGGACAGGTGATGTCGGGCTCGCACCACTAAAACTTGCGGTGTTCCCTCATCACCGCATGTTGGCAGGGCCATCAAAACGCTTTCTCATATATTCGCGACCAACTGCCCACCGCTGCGACTGCACCTCGGCTGTGGAGAGCACGAAGAGTGATGCAAAGGCACCGACGCAAACTTTACGGCCTATCAACGCGCATCGAAGTGGACTGACAAAGCCCACTTGGAGATATCACTTCGGTTCGGTCATTCCTCGCATAGTGGGTATGGTACATGGTTAACCAAGCCACGATTTCTAAGCCCCAAAGCTATGATAAGGTAGTAACCAGTTCGAGGGAACCAAGTGAGCCATAGCCTAACCCCATTTATTTAACTGTTTACTCTCTAACTTCCATCACCACCAGCATCACATTGACCATTAAAATGGACCCTACTCAGTTTTAGTTCGTAGCTGTGAAAGTGAATGTATATTTTGAATTTCTTCATATACAACCACTAGACGGAGTAAACATATGGGCCAAAATTATACCGGCATTTTAGTCCTCGTGTTTTAATTCACAACCCCCTAATCTAATCTTTTTTGAAGTCAGTTATTAAACGAACATTAATTTTAATTATTTGTTACCTGTCACTAATTTAATTAGTGGAAAATTAATTAAGGACCATAACATCCATGTTATCTATGACCGCTTTAGAGGATCCATATTAATTAACATTAATTTAATTTGCTAGAAATCGTTGCTTAAAATTTTTGTTGATCTTATATTTACAGTGAACAGTAAGTATGTTATTTGACAGTAGGCAATTGTATTTTAATATTTAAAACACAAGTTACCGACAAATGACGAAATAGGCGTCTCTAAATTAACCAGGCCAAAATTGATTTAACCGGTGACAGACGGCTGCGTCTACGGTGCGAGAGATGCGAGGTCTACGGTACTTCGGTAGCTAACTCGCTATCTTGGCGGTTATGTCAAACCCTGCCGTAATGGAGAGCCCTACGTCCTATAGTGGACTCTTACAGACCGTTATGAAGACTGTGTTTTCTTTTATATCTTCAAGCAATTTTCCATACTGGGGTATGCAGAGGTCTAGACGATGAAGTCCTTTCGACCCTACCGAAACGACTTTCCACAAGAAGCTTATTTGAGACTACGTGACCGGTGGTGAGATTATTGTTGTTGTGTGATTATAATGGTGTTAATATTTATAGTTATAGGGTGGCGTAGTAGCCGTGACGTAAAAGTCAATTAAGGAAAAGTTTTTTTCATTTATCACAATAATTAATTATGAATTACATACGGAAAATCATTCCTATGAGAAAAGCCTATGTTCTGCAGCTTAATTAAACTAATGTATGATTTGTGTACATTGTATATATGAACATGTTGTTCATTTCATTATAATAAAAAAATATACCTACAAATTGAGGTCACGATACTACCTCACATTTTTTTATCAATACATATGATTTTAAAATATTTAGCTCTAAATATATTTAAAAAACTATGAAAATCGAGCATCTGGCTATAGACATAATTAAAAAAATATATTTCGTGCCCATTTTTAGTGTTGATGAAACAGATCCACAAGTGGTGACATTGTGCACTTATAAATTAAAATAAAAAATAAATAAATATCTTCACGCAATTCCAAATACAGGGGTAGACAGAGGTCTAGTCTAGACAATTAAGTCCATTCGATCCACCTTCCACCGAAGATGTTTTTGGGACAACATGACAGGTGGTGAGCCCGTCGCCGTCTTTATGTCCATACCAACGATATAATTCGTACATAAGTTTTTAAAAAACCTTTTGGTACGAGCCTACTACCAGGCGATCGGACTCGGGTCTCTTGACTCGAAATTCCGACCACCCAACCACTCGGCTAGCGTGACTTTTCGCTGATTTATAAATTAATTTTATAGTTTATCTCAAAACTTTTTTTACATACAAGGTTCAAACAAAGTTCTGCATAAAAATTACTAAGCTTTTGAATCAGTGACACGGATAATTCGAATTAACTCTAAATAGCTTTTTCAATGCTGCCAAAGGAGAATTGAATTGCAAGTAAATGAGCCGCATGAAACCTGCTGACAAACACATTTATCTAAACTTCATGTTAAGCGCCTTTGAATATCTGAAACCTAAAAACCTTAGGATACTGTATTTTATGTAAGAATATCCTTATGTTCTCTTATATCAACCGACCATAGCTGAGAGGTTTGTGATCGAAATTCGATTTAGATGACACAAGTTCGATGCCTAGCATGAAGATCAAATCAAATCAAATTATTTGATTTGATTGATTGACATAAATATTCACCGACATAAGAATGTACATTCGTTTATCGAAAGTCATTTTTAATAGACCACTGTAATCGTAATGAGGTTCCTCTAGCGGGAAATAACAGGCGAAAGAAACTCTGTAGGTATCCTCTTTTTTGGTCAATATTTTTTGTAAATTATACAAATGTGATGGGATATTTTCTAGAAATAGCTTAGGGGCTATATTTATATTATAATAGCCCTTTTATAAAGTTTCCTTTAATACATTTCTTAAACCTGTTAATAGGAAGAAAAGCCTTCTTTGAGTTTCGAAAAATATGTACGATTTCTATAGTTGGTTTTAGACAATGAACCGGCAAAGATTAACAGTCTGTTATACCATGCAGGTCCGATGAATTGTGGGTCGAAAGAACTGAATTGATTATCTAAATACTCAATAACTTATAAATAGTAATTGTCATTTCTTATTCATACTAAGACATAGCTCTTTACTTCACTGGTAAAATTATTTAAAATCTTATTGCAAACAACTAGAAATTGGCAACTCTGAAGGAAAAACAACTGAGAACAAATTGAACTCTCAAAATTCAACAATTATTTTGTTTAACGATATGCTCTTCTAATTGGCCTAATAGATTGTAAATATAGACAGAAAATATTTTACATTGTTTTCATGTATATTTCATAAATTTTTGGTATTTTTCTTGCCATCGTGTTCGTCTGTTTATTTTAACAACTACGTTTTAATTAAGATGAACAGAACTAATATGTTTCTTTAAATTACTATAAAGTTGTTGCGCAATAACCGGCCCATTTTTGACTACGGCCAATTTCTTTAAAAAAATGTGAGCTGTCATGGGACGCCTGGCAGATGTGAAACATCGTGTGTGTACAAGTAATATGCATAAAAGATAATATTATTACAGGAATGAAAAAATGAAGTACTAACAAAATACTAATGATAAAATGAAGTATTACGAATTTCTTACAGAAATGGTAACTTTATTTAATAAACCTTTATTTACATTTGATATAAAAATTGATATTAATATCAAGTGGCCACAATTTAAATATTTACTCCTCTCTCTCTCTCTGTGACTTCAGTTATAGTTATATTCGATGTTTCCTCTGCCGGTATTACTGTGACGATTGGTCGATGATAACTAAACTACGTTACAAAAGTCCCGTAGTAGTAAAGTCCCGTTGTCCCGAAAATATCTTCGGTGGAAGGTGGGTCATAGGGACTTAATTGTCTAGACTTGACCTCTGTCTACCCCTGTATTGGGAATTGCGTGAAGATATATATATATATATATATATATATATATATATATATATATATATATATATATATATATATATATATATATATATATATATATATATATATATATATATATATATATATATATATATATATATATATATATATATATATATATATATATATATATATATATATATATATATATATATATATATATATATATATATATATATATATATATATATATATATATATATATATATATATATATATATATATATATATATATATATATATATATATATATATATATATATATATATATATATATATATATATATATATATATATATATATATATATATATATATATATATATATATATATATATATATATATATATATATATATATATATATATATATATATATATATATATATATATATATATATATATATATATATATATATATATATATATATATATATATATATATATATATATATATATATATATATATATATATATATATATATATATATATATATATATATATATATATATATATATATATATATATATATATATATATATATATATATATATATATATATATATATATATATATATATATATATATATATATATATATATATATATATATATATATATATATATATATATATATATATATATATATATATATATATATATATATATATATATATATATATATATATATATATATATATATATATATATATATATATATATATATATATATATATATATATATATATATATATATATATATATATATATATATATATATATATATATATATATATATATATATATATATATATATATATATATATATATATATATATATATATATATATATATATATATATATATATATATATATATATATATATATATATATATATATATATATATATATATATATATATATATATATATATATATATATATATATATATATATATATATATATATATATATATATATATATATATATATATATATATATATATATATATATATATATATATATATATATATATATATATATATATATATATATATATATATATATATATATATATATATATATATATATATATATATATATATATATATATATATATATATATATATATATATATATATATATATATATATATATATATATATATATATATATATATATATATATATATATATATATATATATATATATATATATATATATATATATATATATATATATATATATATATATATATATATATATATATATATATATATATATATATATATATATATATATATATATATATATATATATATATATATATATATATATATATATATATATATATATATATATATATATATATATATATATATATATATATATATATATATATATATATATATATATATATATATATATATATATATATATATATATATATATATATATATATATATATATATATATATATATATATATATATATATATATATATATATATATATATATATATATATATATATATATATATATATATATATATATATATATATATATATATATATATATATATATATATATATATATATATATATATATATATATATATATATATATATATATATATATATATATATATATATATATATATATATATATATATATATATATATATATATATATATATATATATATATATATATATATATATATATATATATATATATATATATATATATATATATATATATATATATATATATATATATATATATATATATATATATATATATATCTTCACGCCAATACAGGGGTAGATAGAGGTCTAGACAATTATCTCGTTTCGAACCGCCATCCACAGAAGATATTTTTGGTATGATGATGATGATTATCATCAATTTTGCTATTTTGTACATTGTGCAAGCCCAGTTTAACATAGTGGCCAACGTTCTTAGTCCAGTAGTGTCGTAACCTCAGTTTGTCGGAAATTGCACAGATTTAGTTAAACAACGCGATTACGGGTCGGAACAATTTAATTTCGGGTCAGTGTTGGGAGAATAGTTTCGATTTTTACCGACTACAAACGCATCTCCTCGGGCTACAGAGACTTTTTTATTGCAATCAGTTTTGTATTATTATATTAAGTTTTGTGTTTGAATTTTAAAGGTTTGTTAGCTTTATTGCAGACACGTCAGGATAGACAGATAAGTTAGGATTTGCGGAAGGAATCAGGAAGGAAATAAAGATTTTTTTTAATTTTACGAGTATAGGCATTTGGTGTAAGAGACATATATATTACATAGACTCTCTATTCTGGTGTTATTCAGTTATTTACGTCTACATAGCCGTAGCTGCTAAAATGATAATTATTATTTGCTTATTAGGTGACTGTAGTGAAGCCAAAATAAAGAGTTATGATAGGTAACATAGTTTACTTATTGGCCGATATCATTTCCTACTTTCATTACTAACATTCATTTTCTTAAATTTAGTTATTGCTGCTGCATCACAGCCCTCCTCGAAGGAAGTCGATGGACACATGGCATGGGACCCTTTTATGTGGAGATTTTTCGGCAGCCTTTAGATAGGTCATAATAGTGCTGAAAGAGGATGTTAGTTGTGCTGTGTCCTGAACAAAAACCTGATTGAAATTGTGTAAGCAAAACTTTTTTAATGTTAGTATACACATAAACTAAACAAGTTGTATAAAAAGCTAAAAAAAATCAGTTAAAATAAAATTACATCGCACAATTTCGTATGCAAAAATAAATGACATATGTTACCTGGTCCAAAGAGAGGAAGAGCACCACTAGTATAACGATCGTCAATCCATTTGCCCAGCGCTGCGGTTTTGGCACTACTATCTAGAAACAATATCGCATATAAGTCTGACGCGTAGTTTTCGTGAACTTAATTTGGTTTGTTTTATGTTTCGGACTAGTTAAATAATTACATATTTTGCATAAAGCACACTTAACCTCAAATTAACCTTAAATTTCAAATCGTGAAAATTTGAGCAGGCTCTACGCAATGATGTAATGTATCGTATAATTTCCTGTTACTTGTAGCCAGGAACCTCTGAAGTTCGCTTACACAGCGAACATTTAACGGACCGTGAGCTTTTAGTGCGAGCCAGTGCCGGTTCTAAGCTCGGAATTATTCACTTTTCATCTGGCATTTCGCAATAAAACCTTGCATTTCCTGCGGCTTGCTTACTAAATTTTAAAGTTTTCGTCTAGACTATTTAAACTCGGAGTAAAACACTAAAAATGTTATTGATATTTAAACATATACTTTGCTTAAGTTTAAGGTTTCTTGCTGTATTTGTTATTACTATGTCTCTATAATTGCTAAATACGTTTTTTATAATCGTAGGAAGATCCTTCGAGGTGCTCGCTATTTTAATATTTTTTTATAAATTAAAAAACACATATATCGGGACAACATCACATACATTGCAATGTAATGATCCCAATGTAAGATGCTAAAGCATTACTTTGCAGCTCGTACATTGATCCGACCGGGAATCAAACCCGGAGCCTCGAGATGGCGACACCTTGAAAACCGGTGTTTACGCCACTCGTCCACGGAGATCTTCAATGAGTGTAGTCGAAGTCCTATTTTATAATGAATTGAGCCTGTTAAAAAGTTAACAGATTCAGGCGTTACTTCACTTAAATTCATTATACATAGTACGATTTTTCCATTATTTTTCCGCAATGTCCATAGTGGGGTAGGCAGAAGTCTAGATAAAGTTCTCCTTTCGACCAACAATCTTTCAAAGCCAATTTGGGACAACGTGGCTGGTAGTGAGCCTACATGTGATGATGATGAGCCAAGAGAGATGTTGACATAATATAATAACATTGTACAATTCCGCATACAAAAAATAAATGGCTTATTATAAACTGGTCCCAGTATATGTGGGATGCTATTATTTTACTTATCTTTTAGCAAGTCGAAATTACCACTTATTTCGAGTTCGTCATTCGTATGTCGTTGCAAATAACTCCTGCGACAAGCAGCAGAGCTTAATTGGAGTTCTCACAGGAGTAGTAATGTAACTATATAGAATTGCTTGCATATTTCTTTAGGACAAAAATAAAACTAAGTACTCACAGACGGTCCCGCCGACTATGGCAGCATTAAAATTAATTGGATTTCATATATTCTTTACACTAAAAACATTCGCTTATGAATGGCGTGATAGACACTAAAAGTATGTTACAAACAAAACAAATATATTGTTGTGACGGATCGCACTTTGCGAACCGCCAGCGACATGTAAATTATATGGACTTATCAATATACTTCTCCAGCTATTCAGAAGCGATTTTATTATTACGCAATAAAAGCGTGAATAGAGAGATGAGTGCGAATCCTGGTTCATTAATATTCATGGATAAATTATTCCTTTCATTGTCTTTCAGATAAATGAATTGAGATCCAAAAAGGAAAATAAACGCGGATATATTAAAATACCGACAATTTGCGTGTTTTGTTGTATTAGACTACAATTCAAAAGCCTACTGATGAGCTCAGCGCAAACTTTGTTGGGCTTCGACAAAGAAATATAACTCATTGTTCTGTAAGCTACGAAATTACTTTTCCTATTCCGTTACAAAATATTATTTTCTTATTATATCGGCTTATCAGATTGATAGGATTCGTAATAAATAAGAATAGAACCGTTCCATGCCAAAACCATTTTTAGAATATGTTAAATCCATAAATATGATTAAGCTGTAATGAAAGTAATATTAGTAAGATTAATTTACTCTATTTACAATTCCTTTTATTTTGCAAATTAAACGTGCATTTCATCCAGTCGAAAGATTTTAACTACTTACATATTAAATTATATCTTATAAATACGCAAATGAAAACTCAATATTAACTGGTACTTTTGCGAAATTATATTAAAAAAAATGAGCGTAAGAGAAAAATATATAAATATATAAATGAGCATAAATTCAAATACTAAATTATTGGATATCAAAACTATCACTCCCAAAAGAAAAGTAAAAAAGAATTCATGCCATTTTTTTTTAAATTGCCTTCAAAATTTAGTATAGTCGCTTCAGCATAACATACTTGGCGAGAACTTTTACTATAGAAAATTAATGTAAATGAATCCGAAATTATGTGCGTGATTCTACATATCAACCATAATCGCCCACTTAAATTTATGACAGCCAGGCGTAAATTGGATCTGCAGGCCAAACCAGCTGATGCATCAGCACGCCGACATTTGAATAGACAGGTCTCTAATTCTAAGAAATTCAAAAGGACAAATAAATAAATAAGATAAATAACTTCACGCCATTCTCAATACAGGGGTAAACAGACGTCTAGACAATTAAGTCCTTCGACTCACCAAAGACATATTTGGGACAACGTGACATATGGTGTGCCCGTTGCCGTCTTTATACCCAAACCAACGATATATTGTACATAAGTTTTTGAAAAGCTCATTGGATCGTCACGTAGATTTGTCTTCTCTTTAGAAGAATAAAATAATAATATTACATTACTTCATTTAAAAAATGTATTTTTATTTGTAACAGAACTTATGGCCGGACTAGGTATATACACTCTTTGTCACTCTGTTTCTGTCTACTATAAATTATGTTGCTGAGATGCTCTTCAGTCTTCCTGTCGAAGTATTGAAATATTTATACGATAAGGTAACGGTAATTACAGAACAAGGACACTAAATTTATTAAATTTCAATTTAAAATATATTAAGTTTCATTCCGATTTTAGTTTTAACTTTGCAGTATTTTACCTATTGTTTTCACGCCTACTTCATTCTATAATATTTAACTTCTTTCGTAAAGGCCTGGAAGAGACCGCTCCATAGCTATAGGGCCACCCATTTGTACAACTATGTAATTTTATATTATGTACAGTACATTTCCGTGCGAGTAAAGAGTAGTAAGTAAAATAAAGAAATAAATTTATTCTATTGCTGAAAGGCATTGCACAAGGTGACGTGATATGCTCGAAACTTTTCACTGCTGTTGGAAGATGTCTTTAAGTTGGATAAGTTACTTACATCTATGGCAAATACATCACTCAGCTTTGGTTTGCTGATGACGAAGTTTTATGGTAGTTTAAGGTAGAATTGCTTGACACTATGCTCAATAACCAAAAAAGACTTTCTTAACGGGTTGGGTTTAAGATGACCATAGACACGGCTAAGATTATGTTTAATCTCTAAGAGTTATTAACCAATATGTTTGCATCACTGGTACAAGTTATCAGATAAGGTAAGTCCAACTTCAATCCAGAGGATAATTAACGATTAAACTCGCTAGGGTTAACAACATAACAAAGGTTAACAACAGTAAGAAACAACGTTACACCTTCTCATTGAGCATATCTCAAAACCTGATACGCAAAGTAAACAACCAGTGTGGAATGACTCAAAGAACTGAGATGTAGTCTGGCTCCTGATGACTGCTGGCCGAATGAGGAAGTTCAAAGTCGCTTATCGGGCTACGGAAAAAGGATATGAGCATTTTGTAAAGATATGATAAATCTTTTAAGTGTTTTAAAAAACAGTCATGATAACCGAGTGGATGGGTGGTCGGCATTTCGAGTCGAGAGACCCGAGTTCGATCCCCAAGTGGCAGGCTCGTACCAATGGGGTTTTCAAAACCTATGTACGATTCATATCGTTGGCTTAGATATAAAGACAGCGACAGGCTCACCTCCTGTCACGTTTCCCGAAAATATCTTCGGTGGAAGGCGGGGTCAAAGGTACTTTATTATATATATATATATATATATATATATATATATATATATATATATATATATATATATATATATATATATATATATATATATATATATATATATATATATATATATATATATATATATATATATATATATATATATATATATATATATATATATATATATATATATATATATATATATATATATATATATATATATATATATATATATATATATATATATATATATATATATATATATATATATATATATATATATATATATATATATATATATATATATATATATATATATATATATATATATATATATATATATATATATATATATATATATATATATATATATATATATATATATATATATATATATATATATATATATATATATATATATATATATATATATATATATATATATATATATATATATATATATATATATATATATATATATATATATATATATATATATATATATATATATATATATATATATATATATATATATATATATATATATATATATATATATATATATATATATATATATATATATATATATATATATATATATATATATATATATATATATATATATATATATATATATATATATATATATATATATATATATATATATATATATATATATATATATATATATATATATATATATATATATATATATATATATATATATATATATATATATATATATATATATATATATATATATATATATATATATATATATATATATATATATATATATATATATATATATATATATATATATATATATATATATATATATATATATATATATATATATATATATATATATATATATATATATATATATATATATATATATATATATATATATATATATATATATATATATATATATATATATATATATATATATATATATATATATATATATATATATATATATATATATATATATATATATATATATATATATATATATATATATATATATATATATATATATATATATATATATATATATATATATATATATATATATATATATATATATATATATATATATATATATATATATATATATATATATATATATATATATATATATATATATATATATATATATATATATATATATATATATATATATATATATATATATATATATATATATATATATATATATATATATATATATATATATATATATATATATATATATATATATATATATATATATATATATATATATATATATATATATATATATATATATATATATATATATATATATATATATATATATATATATATATATATATATATATATATATATATATATATATATATATATATATATATATATATATATATATATATATATATATATATATATATATATATATATATATATATATATATATATATATATATATATATATATATATATATATATATATATATATATATATATATATATATATATATATATATATATATATATATATATATATATATATATATATATATATATATATATATATATATATATATATATATATATATATATATATATATATATATATATATATATATATATATATATATATATATATATATATATATATATATATATATATATATATATATATATATATATATATATATATATATATATATATATATATATATATATATATATATATATATATATATATATATATATATATATATATATATATATATATATATATATATATATATATATATATATATATATATATATATATATATATATATATATATATATATATATATATATATATATATATATATATATATATATAAAATTTCATTCCGATTTTAGTTTTAACTTAGCAGTATTTTACCTATTGTTTTCACGCCTACTTCATTCTATAATATTTAACTTCTTTCGAAAAGGTATGCCTGTAAGAGACCGCTCCATAGCGATAGGGCCACCCATTTATACAACTATGTAATTTTATATTATGTACAGTACATTTCCGTGCGAGTAAAGAGTAGTAAGTAAAATAAAGAAATAAATTTATTCTATTGCTGAAAGGCATTGCACAAGGTGACGTGATATGCTCGAAACTTTTCACTGCTGTTGGAAGATGTCTTTAAGTTGGATAAGTTACTAACATCTATGGCAAATACATCACTTACCTTTGGTTTGCTGATGACGAAGTTTTTATGGTAGAATTGCTTGACACTATGCTCAATAACCAAAAAAGACTTTCTTAACAGGTTGGGTTTAAGATGACCATAGACACGGCTAAGATTATGTTTAATGTCTAAGAGTTATTAACCAATATGTTTGCATCACTGGTACAAGTTGTCAGATAAGGTAAGTCCAACTTCAATCCAGAGGATAATTAACGATTAAACTCGCTAGGGTTAACAACATAACAAAGGTTAACAACAGTAAGAAACAACGTTACACCTTCTCATTGAGCATATCTCAAAACCTGATACGCAAAGTAAACAACCAGTGTGGAATGACTCAAAGAACTGAGATGTAGTCTGGCTCCTGATGACTGCTGGCCGATTGAGGAAGTTCAAAGTCGCTTATCGGGCTACGGAAAAAGGATATGAGCATTTTGTAAAGATATTATAAATTTTTTAAGTGTTTTAAAAAACAGTCATGATAGCCGACTGGATGGGTGGTCGAAATTTCGAGTCGAGAGACCCGAGTTCGATCCCCAAGTGGCAGGCTCGTATCGTACAATGGGGTTTTCAAAACCTATGTACGATTCATAACGTTGGCTTAGATATAAAGACAGCGACAGCCTCACCACCTGTCACGTTTCCCGAAAATATCTTCGCTGGAAGGCGGGTCAAAGGTACTTTATTATCTAGGCTATACCTCTGTCTACCCCTGTATTGGGAATAGCGTGAAGATATCTTTTTTTTCATCTTTCTTATTTTCTTTTGTAAACTTCCCATAATTTGGAGCGCTTCACAGCACCAGTGATAATTCGATAAAAACCATAAATAATAGTTTTTATGTGTGTGTTTATAAATAAAAGAAATAAATTTATTCTATTGCTGAAAGGCATTGCACAAGGTGACGTGATATGCTCGAAACTTTTCACTGCTGTTGGAAGATGTCTTTAAGTTGGATAAGTTACTAACATCTATTGCAAATACATCACTTACCTTTGGTTTGCTGATGACGAAGTTTTTATGGTAGAATTGCTTGACACTATGCTCAATAATCAAAAAGACTTTCTTAACAGGTTGGGTTTAAGATGACCATAGACACGGCTAAGATTATGTTTAATGTCTAAGAGTTACTAACCAATATGTTTGCATCACTGGTACAAGTTGTCAGATAAGGTAAGTCCAACTTCAATCCAGAGGATAATTAACGATTAAACTCGCTAGGGTTAACAACATAACAAAGGTTAACAACAGTAAGAAACAACGTTACACCTTCTCATTGAGCATATCTCAAAACCTGATACGCAAAGTAAACAACCAGTGTGGAATGACTCAAAGAACTGAGATGTAGTCTGGCTCCTGATGACTGCTGGCCGAATGAGGAAGTTCAAAGTCGCTTATCGGGCTACGGAAAAGGATATGAGCATTTTGTAAAGATATTATAAATTTTTAAGTGTTTTAAAAACAGTCATGATAGCTGAGTGGATGGTGGTCGAAATTTCGAGTCGAGAGACCTGAGTTCGATCCCCAAGTGGCAGGCTCGTATCGTACAATGGGGTTTTCAAAACCTATGTACGATTCATATCGTTGGCTTGGACATAATATATATATATACATATATATATATATATATATATATATATATACATATATATATATACATATATATATATATATATATATATATACATATATATATATACATATATATATATATATATATATATACATATATATATATATATATACATATATATATATATACATATATATATATATACATATATATATATACATATATATATATACATATATATATATACATATATATATATATATACATATATATATATATACATATATATATATACATATATATATATACATATATATATATATACATATATATATATACATATATATATATATATATATACATATATATATATATATATACATATATATATATATATACATATATATATATATATATATACATATATATATATACATATATATATATATACATATATATATATATATACATATATATATATACATATATATATATATATACATATATACATATATATATATACATATATATATATATACATATATATATATATATATACATATATATATATATACATATATATATATATATACATATATATATATACATATATATATATATATACATATATATATATATATATACCGTTTTAATCCCATCTGTAATTCTCTTTATATATTTCTAACCGATTAACAGTTATGGCTGCCCATTCACCATTACTGATATTAAGTAAACTATACAGTAAGCTTTTGACATATTATTATTTTTATTTCATATAAGGTATTGAGACACCATGCGATTCAATACAACCCACTTATATAGTTAGGTTCAATTTAAAAATATTGTTTAAAATTCTATTAATGTTTTTTGTTTTAATTGTATATTTGTTGAGATTTAATATAAATAATAACTTGCATGCGGAAGGTTTTACCTTTAATTAGTTTACACTATTATACTATGTAAGTATTTTTTCGATGATGTTTTGTATTAGTCACTAAAGCCGAGTGGTTGAGTGGTCGGAATTTCGAGTCAAAAGAGCCGATTCCGGTCTCCAGGTGGCAGGTTTGTACCAATGGGTTTTCAAAACCTATGTACGATTCATAACGTTGGCTTAGATATAAAGACAGCGACAGCCTCACCACCTGTCACGTTTCCCGAAAATATCTTCGGTGGAAGGCGGTCAAAGGTACTTTATTATCTAGACTATACCTCTGTCTACCCCTGTATTGGGAATGGCGTGAAGATATCTTTTTTTTTTTTTATTTAATTTCATATGCATTTAGTGAAAAGCTGTTAATTTGGAATTACAAACAGATACTTCAATTTTATTTATATGTGTGTAGATTTGTATTACATGCAAATAAAACTTTATATTATGTTATTGATAGTTGGTATAGTGGATACGAATGTGGAGGTATAAGGGTGTGCAATATCGGTATCTCAATGAGTTAGTCGTGCAAACAGCGAGCTATGTTTGAAATTGAGGCAAATATGGCTGAAGTGGTTTGTACTAACGTACTTGTAATACTATTTAATTCATATTTTTATACATCTGTTTACCTATTGTTTTTATTTATTACACAATTCATGTAATTGAAAAATTTAATTAAAGAATTTTAACTATATGATTTCTTTTATTTATAAACACACACATAAAAAAACTATTATTTATGGTTTTTATCGAATTATCACAGGTGCTGTGAAGCGCTCCAAATTATGGGAAGTTTACAAAAGAAAATAAAGAAAGATGAAAAAAAAGATATCTTCACGCCATTCCCAATACAGGGGTAGAGAGAGAGACCTTGTCTAGACAATTAAGTCCCTTTGACCCACCTTCCACCGAAGCTATTTTCGGGATTTGAAAACAAGATGAAATCCGTAAATTATGGTTGTATTCAAATAGCGTATGTGTTATAAAGGTAATAAAGCTTGTTTAAATCCGCTACGCACAATCTGTGACGAATAGCAATGCTTATACCTGAGTCATGGAATTTTATATATATATATATATATATATATATATATATATATATATATATATATATATATATATATATATATATATATATATATATATATATATATATACCGTTTTAATCCCATCTGTAATTCTCTTTATATATTTCTAACCGATTAACAGTTATGGCTGCCCATTCACCATTACTGATATTAAGTAAACTATACAGTAAGCTTTTGACACATTATTTTTATTTCATATAAGGTATTGAGACACCATGCGATTCAATACAACCCACTTATATAGTTAGGTTCAATTTAAAAATATTGTTTAAAATTCTATTAATGTTTTTTGTTTTAATTGTATATTTGTTGAGATTTAATATAAATAATAACTTGCATGCGGAAGGTTTTACCTTTAATTAGTTTACACTATTATACTATGTAAGTATTTTTTCGATGATGTTTTGTATTAGTCACTAAAGCCGAGTGGTTGAGTGGTCGGAATTTCGAGTCAAAAGAGCCGATTCCGGTCTCCAGGTGGCAGGCTTGTACCAATGGGTTTTTCAAAAAACTTATGTTAGAATTATATCGTTGGCTTGGACATAAAGACGGCGACGAGCTCACCACCTGTCACGTTGTCCCGAAAATATCTTCGGTGGAGGGTGGATCGAAGGGACTTAATTGTCTTGACTAGACCTCTGTTTTCCCCTGTATTGGGAATTGCGTGAAGATATTTATTTATTATTTTAAGTTTCGTATTGATAAATACAAATGTATAAATTTGTTGTTAAAATAAATACGCAACCATGACATTAACTTATCGGTAAACGGAAATATGTCGAGTGACGAAATCTAGTTCACGAGATACATTTCTTTTTCATATGTCATTTCCTTGTTGTAATACGTACTGGTTTTGTAGCGTATTCATACGAATGGAGTTAGTTATGAATGGGATCAAAGAGCCGTTTATCATTTAATATAAATATTCATTACATTTCTTTCTTAGTGAATTTTAGCGAACTCAGGAAATCTAAAACCAATTTTGAATTGATTATTAAATATTGTTTACGTTCTATTTAAATAAAATAAAGTAAATGTCTTCACGAAATTCCCAATACAGAGGTAGACAGAGGTCTAGTCTAGACAATTAAGTCCCTTCGACCCACCTTCCACCGAAATATTTCGGGACAACGTGACATAGGTGAGCCCGTTGCCGTCTGTATGTTCATGCCAACGATATAATTCGTACATAAGTTTTTGGAAAACCCATTGGTATGAGCCTGCCACCTGGGGATCGAACTCGAGTCTCTTGAATCGAAATTCCGACCACCCACTCGGCTACCGTAACTTACTCTATTTCATTTAGGTTTTGCAGAACTGAAGACTACTCTTCGTCTACTCTTCAGCGATAGATTTTGTACAATTTTGGCTATAATTGATACGTTTGTTAAACCGTTTGCCCATCGTAGCAGCAGATACATCACACCTTAAAAGGTACTTCCCGTCACGGGTTTCCTTAGTTTCGTTCCAATTGCCAACAACAGTATATAATTAATAATTTAATTGATACCTCATGGTTCGAATCTACATCAAATCATCTACCTATGTATATTTATCGTATACGTAAATACTAAAATAGTAATGAGGTTCCTCTAATGGAGAAGAAACAGGCAAAAGAAACTCCGCAAATATCCTCTTATTTGACGTTTTAAAAAAGGATTACAAGTTTTATCAAAGGATAATTAAAAACAACACGGGAGAATAAAACTCATTTCTAGTGATTATTATCATTAATGTATTCATTTATCGTATAATAACACTTTTTATAAAGTTTTTCTTTAATACAATTTTTGAACTTGTTAATGTTGTTTGCTATTTTTTGAACTTGTTATTCAGGTTCTGTTCATTTGCTGGGATTTTGTTGTTGAAGCGTACACACAACCCCATTAACAAGTTACTTATAACATGCAGGTTTTTGTAGTCGCGTATGAATGCTTATAAATGAATGTAAATAAATGTAAAGTAGCTAATTTTATCTTCCCACCCCCCAGTTACTGAACATGGGATTGTACTGTAGAACTATGTACATATATACGTCTTGTAACTAATTGAATATTGTTTTTCATAAAAATATATTCATAGTTTTATTAACGAAAGAGGTTAGGGTCTCTAAATATCGAATAATTTAGCGAACTGTGATTACTTCGGCAGGAATGTTGTGTGAAGTCTGATAACTATTTATATTCGACCTCCGTGGACGAGTGGCGTACGTTTTCATGGTGACGCCAGCTCCGACCACCCGAGTTCGATTTCCGGTCGGGTCAACGTAAAAAAAACTTTTTCTACATTTTCTCGGGTCTGAGTGTTTGTGGTATCTTCGATGTCTGCCTGATTCCATACATATATTATATGCAGGTAATTTTATATAAAAGTATATTATATAATATTATACACACATACACATTCTACTATTTTAACACGTATATTACATATTTTATCATTTATTATTTTAATATAATTTTATTTTCATTTATCGATAAAATCCAGAGAGTTAATCTAGATATGTAAGTCTTTTCACCGCAAAATCGTTCCCAAGAATTACATAAAAAACTGAAGAAGAACGAGCGTGCCTCAAGAGCGGGCGTCGCGACGGATGCGTGTGTGGGCCATTTGGCCCCCTGTGGGCGATACAGTGGTTGGGGCGGGGTGTATCGATCTCGACGGGGCGCGTGCGCCACGGGTAGGGCGCGGGAGGCGTCGGCGGGCCTCGCGAACTAAGTCACTGCAACCCGCGCAGTTCGCAGCTGGCCGCTTGGCAAGCGACTGCAGGCGAGCGAGTGCTCTCTGAATACTAATCGCCGCATCGTTTGACATTTAAGACGCAGCGCGCGTCAACACTAAAACTAACTCTAAAGAAACTACCGGAATTGCTTCTGTGCTATATATAACTTTGATTAATTTTGCAATAACATGTAGCAGGACAACTAAAACAATTTGTAGTTATCAGTGCAAGTTACTAGAAATCTACTATTTTCATTATTCTTAAGATATGGAACAAAATCTTTGAGGCAGTTTAAGTATTCAATATGTGGAGTGGCTAATGTAGGTAAAAAAAATATTCTTAAAGTGCACATGTAGTACAGTGATCATCTGTGACCAAAAAAAAAAAGAACCCTTGGAACGTTGCTCACAAGTTTACGGCTCGTTAACTCTGCGGATAGAGAAGGCGAAAAGAGATCTTTGCTGCGTCCGCTCATCGAAGTGATAAAATTTATGACGTACGGTAAGCATCGTATGGAGACAAGGGTTGGGTGCGTTATCTCAATGGAAGCGACTGTGTTAGCAATGAGGGTGGCATTTATTTAGACATATATCATAGTATAACTTTCTTAAACACATATATAATTTTGAAACAAAATAAAATAATTACGATTGGAAAAAACTTCATCAAAATTCAAAAACTTCATCAAAAGAATTTGCACGTAAAATATGTGGGATATTTTACATGCAAATTCTTATTGCACTTTGTTAACCTTAGTCTTACCATAACTATTTTTAAGAATGTCGTTGATAGCTTACATGTAATGAAAACATTTTTGTACTATATTTTCATATGAAGATTACGACTACAATTACTTTGCGATTATTTTCAAAATTTTGTCTACTTGCCTTATTTTAATGCAATACGATGACACATACAATTTTAATAAGTTATGTATTACAATTTTCTGGTGAGATTACAGATCTCTCCCTACTGACTGGTTAAAACAATGTGTTTACAAAAAATAGTTGTATTATAAAATAAAATAAATAAATAAGTAAATAAATATCTTCACGCAATTCTCAATACAGGGGTAGACAGAGGTCTACACAATTAAGCCCTTTCGACCCACCTTTCATCACACATTTTTTGGACTACGTGACAGGTGAGACTTTCGCCGTCTTTGTGTCCAAGCCTACGATACAAATCGTACATAAGGGTTTTGAAAAAACCCATTGTTGCAAGCGAAGATAAAAGGTAAGAAAGCAAGCAAGCAAGGATAGAACTCGCGTCTCTCAACTCGAATTCCGATTACGATAACCACTCGCCTATCGCTACTATTAATACTGATAAATACTTACCAAATCTTAATAAACATGAGTATATTGAGAAATGAATTTTTATTAAAATGTGAAAGCATCAGTGTGGAACGAGAGACAGGAAAATGCCACCCAATTAAAAAAGAAACTGAAAAAAGAAAGAAAAGCATAGTGTTTACTTACTAAACTTGTTCTAAAATTAGAAATAAAATTGCACACAATACAGAGTGATTAATTTATGATTAATCCTGTCAATTTTCTATAACTTTAGAAGGGATATGACACGGCTTTAGTGTTTTGAAGAGCTAACATCTGTGTTCAGTGATAAAGCCCCATGTCTGCCGACTGTCGAACGCAGGTATTTAGATTTAGGTGGACATACTAGTGTTAGTGACCTATCTCGCAAAGAACGCCCAAAATCCGCCTTCACGGAAGATAATATCATTTCTGTGAGGCAACAAATTTTCGAAGACCGTCATGACGTATCGCGAAATAGAGGCTCTATTAGGCATCTCAGGGATAACTTTTCAGAAGATCTTGCATAAAGCGCTTGGTGTGAGAAAGCAAGTTTGCCGTTGGTAACCGAATCTATTTTCCGAAGATCACAAGGCGGCCCGCGTCAGATGGTGTAAGAAAACCCTTGGAAGGTTCAACCGAGGAGAGTCAAATCACGTCTACATCATAAGTTGTAACGAATCTTGGATCTATGCCTACGATGCTGATCTATGACTACAATCTACAATCGGGGATATTTCAAGATGAGCCAAAGCCGACTAAAGTTGTTCGTTCTGTAGCCACGTTCGTCGGAATAACCGGTCATGTTGCGACTATTGTAGAAGATCGTAGAACCGTTAACGCAGAGTAGTACACCACAGTTTCTTTCCCAAAAGTCATCGAACTTCGAAAATCTAACTCAAAGCGTCGCATCATCTTGCAACATGACAACGCTAGCTCACACAACGCTCGTCAAACAATTGAGTATTTGAAGCATGAACAAGTAAAAGTTCTAGACCATCGTCCATACAGCCCTGGCCTAAGAAAAGTCTTCGCGGTCAAAGGTTCGGTGTAGAAGCAGTCGACGCTTTCAAATCAGCCATTTGAACACCCCCACTTTTTTACCTTTACACTGGAATAAATGTTATAATAACTGGTTTGAGTGGATGGAAAAGTGTATTAGGCTAGTGGTGAATACCTTGAAAAACAATAAAAAGTACTATAAGTTTCTAGTTTTGTTTTTTTTTTGAAACGACAAAACTTGCCTCATAAATTCCTCGTACATATCCTATGTAATATTTATATCAGTTTCGCAAATAAGCTTCGCTGAAAAGACTTTCTCGTTAGAAATTGGAAATTGTATGAAGAAAAAAATAGGTTTTTACTAATTATATTCAGGATTCGCATCTAAAAGGAAGTTTATGAGTGTAGATTTATTCGGAGATAATAAGGCTCGAATTTTTAGGTCAAAATAACACTTTTATATATTTTGTGTAGATACATTTTTAAAGGACTCCATACACAAATGTTAGTGTGAAAAAAATGAGGTCTTTCAATTTTAGAGCGAAAAATAGTTAAAAAGTATTCATTATAAAAAGTTTGTAAATATTCTTTTATGCGTGAGATAGCATTTTGTGAAAATTTATTTTTGAGATGTACGGCTAATAAAATTTATGGCGAGTGTCGAAGTGTCTTTTAAGTTCTATTACAGTTGTTCAAAATCAAATTTTTTGTCATACTTGTCAAGACATATACTTTAATTTAGTTTAATACGCCTTTAAAATATCATTTCATTTGGTTACATGCTTTTGATTACGAATACCAGCGTACACACCTTTCCATCTATGCAATAAAATCTACCTTTCCATAAATAAAATAGTCCAAGCTAGTTTATCGCAAAATATTCTTTGTAGTATACATGGAAAGGTATGTTATAGTCAGATGTAGCAACTTACAATCACATACTGCTGGACAAGGACCTCCATTGGAACGTCGAAAAACCAGGGAAGCTCAACAAATAAATTTTGTGACTACATGGTCATGCTTTAGGCGTTCATGAAATGATACTTTCAATTCTATTTACGATGTATTATGATAGGCATTTTATTACTCATTGTATCCTTAAACGTTCTTATACGTGATAGGTTTCGCGCAGTAAAATTGCTATTAAAATTTTGATGTACTAGCGGTGGGGATCGAAACTGGGCCATTTCTGCCAAGCCTTGACCGTAAAGCTATCGCGACTCCAGCAGTTAGATCAGGTCAGGGTGCGCATAAATGTTTATTTAGAAAACAGTCTTAGAGGAATAACATGCCAAGGGAATCATTGAATTGCATCTGTGGTCTGGCAGAATACAATTCAAAATCGTTAGTATAAACAAGCTAATTAAATCAGCAATATCTTTAATTTAGCATATTTTTTTATTTTTATTAATGCATTCTTTGAACAAGATTTTTTCGACACAATTAAGGACGTGATATTATTTAGCTAAAAACAATTTTGATATTATTATTTGACGATGGATACAACTTATTTCAATAAAAATTTTATAATCATTTATATCTATGTAACAGGTGTGAACTTTCTAACTTTTTACTTTGAACAACTTTGTTTCCTTATATTTTTTATTCCTGACCATAAAAATATAATTATAAATTTTATGGCATTGAAATATTATTTCGTTCTAATTTAAACAAGTCTTTTCCAATTCATTTTCATGCTCAACAAACAGTTCCGACTTTGATGACGGCAATAAAACTCCACTGTGGAATATTGTAATGTAATCGTAGATTGAAATCTTACGATATCTGAGGCCGACCTACGATTTCTTAAACAAACTTCGTACAATAAAAAAACCAGCCTCAGAGATAAAATATCTCATTACTTTTTACAACTTTTAGAAATAAAAGAGAACGCCCAAGAGAGCTTGAAGTTTTCACCAGTAGACGCTTCGATGTACGTATAAGATGTTCTGCTCTTATCTCAGCAAACGAAACCCCAAACATTATCCCAAAATAAATCGACTCATGAGGCAGTAAATTTAATTTCGTGCGAAAGTTAGACTTGTGGTTTTCATTGCCTGTTTCCAAATAAAAAACAATATTGTGAATGTCTTATGACAAGACATAAAATGTTTCATTAATACTTTTTACTTTTATTACTTAACTGAATAGCATTTGATTTTTTAAATACGATTATGTTTAAATACAATTAATAACTTCAAATTCAAAATTTAAAGAATTTAGACAAAGACTACACTGTATTTAACAATTCCATTTTCTTTGAATTCTAAGGCAATTTGTTAAATGTAGAAGCAAAATGGGTTTCAGATAAGCTCGTTATTGGTAATAAAGCTTTATCAGTATTCAGGCCACTTGTTCTAGCATTGAATCTTCGCTCATGGGGTTTCATTCTGTTATTTTATTCAGGCCGTGTAACGGACTGTAAGAAGGTGTTAAAGAGTGAATTGGCAAAATAAATGGATGAATGGAATTTGCGAATACATTCGATTCGATCGACATTCGCAGTTGAATAATGAATGTGCTTGGGTCGAAAACTTTACACATGGTACTCTCACGAAAAATGCTTTTAGTTTTGTTTTTGTAAATAGGCGACAATTATTTTAACCTATGTGATTTTAAAATCCAGTTACTCTAACCCAAATAGTGAAAAAGTTGAATCTGAAGAATTTAAAAAATATTCGCCGAAGGCCTTATGAGTCATGTACTTATTTATTTTTCATTGACATAAACAATAGTCACGACAGCCAGTGGTTGGGTGATCAGACTTCGAGTCATGAGACCAAAGTTCAGTCCCCAGGTGGCAAGCTCGTACCAATGTGTTTTTTCAAAAAACTTATATATGGTTTATTAAGGAAATTGGACATAGAGACGCGGACAGGCTCACTACCTGTCACACAGTCCCAAAAATGTCTTCGGTGGAAAGTGAGTCAAAAGGAGTGTAGTGTAGTGGAGTGTTCAGAATCGTCAAATAACCCCCATAAGCTCTTCTCTAGTGGCTCCAAGAAGCTGTAGTCACAGCGGCCACACTCCAGTAAACCAGGCCAGTGGGCTAAACCTAGAGAAGGGGGCTACTTTCATGAACAACTTTGAAGTAGCTATCGGTTGATCCCCGACTGAACCAAACGTTGATGTGATACTGTATATTTAAGACCATCGATGTGACTAGGTATTGCGAAACACCTCAAGGGCGTCTGACGGGGTCCATTTAGTGTCTTACGGTCTTTCGCTGCATCCCTACATTTGCCAATTGTACCGGGCTTCCGGTCCATTGGATCACAGATAGAGGGACGAGGGAGTGGACTTGCAGTAGCGCAGCCGCTGGTTCACTATAAATAACCTCACGCGCAGATGACCCTAGCTATCCTTTTACGGACTTGTCGCCGTCGTCGAAATTGACGAGGAGGACTATATGTAGTCTAGCCCTCTGTCTACTCCAGTATTGGGTATATTTTTTTCACTTTAGTTATTTAAAAAAAAATATTATGTCGCGTCTTCCTTACGAGTATTAGATCCGTTATGAAGAGTATATTTTTAAAATTTTTGCGAAAAACCTCTGGTCTTGAATTTTATTTAGTCAATCATTTTAGTCACGTACAAATGGGTTTATTTATTTTCCTTCTGGTCCCTTGCTAATAATTGTGCAAGTTCATAAATTAGTCCAAAAGCGGAAACTTAATACAAGTACAATATATTGTTTATATCAAAAATATAAAATATAGGCCTGTGCTAATCAAATATTTTTTCATTTATTTAATTACACATATCGCGCAAATACAATGGACATAACATCAACAAATTCAGGTAAATATCATAATCGTGATAATGAACACTTTTTATAGTTCATTGTTTTGTTTTTTACTCTTTGTGTTGTACGTTTATAGAAGGACCATAAACATAGCCTTCGTATTTAGATATAAATAATAACTACTACTGGAGTCGGGTCAGTACCGAAAGGTGTTTTTTAACGCTCCTTAGCAAGGGCAGTATTAGACTACTCGCGCCTTTAACGTAATTGCCTATCCCAGGTACGATTCTATTTGCTCGGATATTTTTCAAGTGCTATCTGTTGGTAGTCATTGCCATTGAAATTGTACATTGCCAAGAATTTTTCCTTTGTAGTCTCTTATAACACCCTCGAAAGGAAAAATGTAAAATAAGTAGCTGGTTTTAAAACATATCCAAATTTCAAAATAACTAAATCAAATATTGTGAATATTAATATAAATATATTAAGTATATTAATATATACATTTAAATATTTTATTAAATATAAATTATTAAAGACATAATTTATAAATATATGAATATATTAAAAATTAAGTTGATATACTTACTTAATGAGGTTCCTCTAAAGGAGAAGAAACAGGCGAGGGAAATTCCGTAGGCATCCTCTTTTTTGTTACATTTTTAACAAAGGAAATACAATATTGAAACAGAAAATAATAATTAGTGTGGAAGTGATCAATACCTTCCAAGGTGTTACTTTATTTTATCTTCACGAACAATCCCTGACGGGGTAGCCAGAGTACAGATCGCCAAGTGACACGATCCTTACATATCTCTTTCGCTTCATTCAGATTCATCATTTTCTTTATACATGCACATCGAGGTATCCGAGTACTCTTGACCCTCCCGTCTTCGAGCAATTTGCTCACATGGTCTTCAAAAGTTAGTCTCGGCCTACCTCAACCCCTTTTAATATCAACTTTCGCGCTATATATTTTCTTCACCATTCGGTCTTCGCTCATTCGCTCAACGTGCCTAAACCATCGAAGTACGCCCTTATCCATTTTAGTGACAGCTTCCGGTCGGCCAAGGTAACGCCGCACATTTTACGAAGAGATCGCATCTCCACTGCATTCAACCTGCTTTTATGCTTCTTCTGACATACCCAGGTTTCGCTGTCATATAACAAAGTCGGTACCAGCACTGCGTTATGTATCGCAAGGCGTGCACTTTTCACTACGCCTTGCCTTTGGACTAACGCAGTCAGGGCACCGTTGACCTTGTTTCGATCGACACGCCTGTCCACATCTATATCACATCTTCCATCCCGGCTAAAAGCACTGCCCAAGTACACATTCTCATTCACCTGTTCTAGACATTCCTTATTTACCCAGATTTCACACTTTGCTCTTTCTTCGTCCCTTTCAAATACCAGATCCTTAGTTTTATTAGCATTCAATCGGAGACCTTTATTTTCACATTCCTCTTTCATACACGTGACTAATGCCTGCAGTTCTGCCTCTGACGGTGCAATAAGCACTGCGTCATCGGCATACAGCAGACAATTTACTTTTATGTAACCCAATTTCACTCCCAAACAACTATCTTTCAGCTTTTGTAAACAGCTGTCGAGATACAATATGAACATCCAGGAGGACATGACACAACCCTGTTTTACGCCCGTTTGGATGTTAAACGTAGGTCATGCCCTACCCGCACACAGGCTTTGCAGTCACAATAAAGCGATTGCACAGCCCTTAGCAGTGGGCCATCCACACCATACCCCGGCAACAGTTCCCTCATGTTCTTCCTTACAACCTTACCAAATGCTTTCTCAAGATCCAGGGAATAATAAATAAATTATAATAAAATTGCTTCCGACCTATACATTGTTTTAAAATTCCTAATTAAAAAATTATTAGCATTCCACTAACCGTATACGAAAGACAAAAAAATGCTGTAAATCGTAAATGTAAAACTTTGAATGTTAGAATGTGTATAAAAGTTTCGATGTTTAATTATCACACCAAAATGGCATACGGATAAGTAATTCCGACAATATTGTTTAATTCATAGTATGCCTTCTACTTTTCGCTCGCCATTACAAAGGATGACTGGTAGAAAACTTATTCTAAGGTGTAGAAAATAAAGAATAAATAAATAAATATAAAAAGTAAATCACAATTTGTCATTACAATTTAATATTTATGGCAATACTCTATATTCTTTCCTAACTGGTGTATCCTAGTGCTGAAGGAGGTCGCCATAAAGTGCTACTAAACAATTTACTGCCGAGGTACACGCAATGGAATACATTTAAAAAAATATTTAATTATAAAAAACAATAATTTTTACCAGGAGACGAGAAAAATTATTTAATTTTGTGATAGGCAGGAAATTGTGTACTATGTGATGTATATATCGGAACAATTATGTTTTTTCTATAATTTGAAAAATTTATTTCAATTCATTATCATTCAGTTTCTATAATTTGATCAATTATTTTTTAAGAATTATTTTTCAATTATTTTATTTCATATGGTAGTACACATTTGGCAAAGTTGTGTGAGTTTGAATGCGCCCCTTAGCACTCAAAAATGATCATATTAGGACTTTTAAGACATTTTTTTGTATCCGGTCCTTACATATGAAATTGGCGTTTTACATGTAAAAATCAAAAACATTTTTTATGAAACTTTATATACATGTTAGTTAATAGGCTCAGTCGTTACTTTGCAGAATTTTATTAATACAAAGATGTTATTATACAATATACAAATATACTACATATATTACACCATTCCACATGTATAAGAATTGCATATGTTACCTGGCCCTGGTAGTAGAAACCATTCTAGAATTGACTACGGCTTACACTGCCATTAGTTACAACCTTAGAAAGATCATAATGAAAGATCGATAAAAATTTGTCTTGGTTACGATAAACATTATATATGATTTATTTATGTATTATACGAAATTGTCCAGGTCGCTTAGCGCTAATTTCATATGTATACATGTATAAATAAATAATAAATAAATAAATACCTTCACGCAAATCCTAATACAGGGGTAGACAGAGGTCTAGTCTAGACAATTAAGTCCCTTTGACCCACCTTCGACCGAACATATTTTCATAACATAACAGGTGACATGACAGGTGGTGAGCCCGTCACCGTCTTTATGTCCAAGCCAACGATGTAATTCGTACATAAGTTTTTGAATAAGTTATTGGACTCGAAATTCCGACCACCCAACCACTCGGCTATCGTGACATGTATACCTAACATTAATACATTTACATAACTAACATGGTAGCAAATTTGGAATCAATCAGATTTGTAAAAATACAAGCGATTTTAACAAACATATGTATGATAATGTGCAAACAACTGAACAGATTTTATTGTTTCATAGATGAGGAGACTAAGAGTGGCCTTTTAAACAAAAATGAAACAAAAACTTTCAAACAGTGCCAATCACCGAGTTAATATTCAAGCTAACGTTAAAATAGAATATTATGGTAGTGGTAGAAAATATTATACGCATACATATTAACATAGATACATATAAATATATATATATTCATAACTCGTATTCATCACATAGTCATCACATATTCATAACACATCACAAAAAATGATTGCCCCCAGCGGGACTAACTCGCCTTACCTTCGAATGTAGGTAAACGCAGCAATCAGGACATCGGGTGAGTAAAGACCTGTAGAGTTTTTTTTAGAGAACTGTCACTTAGAAAATTAAATTAAAATATACATGAGAAAGTAAATTAATATAAAACTTAAAGCCAAGGAGTCAATTTCTCAAATACTTCGGTGAGGTACTAATTGTATTGTAATGACTCCCTAAAAGTCTGTGTGAGAGGTTAAATTTGCATGACAAAATATTTAAAGTAGTTAAAGGCCTGTGAGAAAGTAAATTTACCAAGTACTCGACAAAGACCTTTCAGCGATAATAAAGTTAATTACATTTGTCACTAATGGTGTCCTCGTGACAAGCGTATAAGCAAGTTATTAGATGGTTTCACTTTAGGAATTTTCACTTGTGTAACACAAGTTCACGTTTTACTTCACAAAATTTTCCCAATCTGATCCATAAGCTTTGTCAGTGACTGAAACAGATACATTTTATACAATTGTTAGAAGCTTATGTTAGTATTTTGATCATGTAAGTTTCCATGTCGATATAAAAGATGTTATGAATAAATTTATAGAATAAAGGTCAATATTGGTTCAACACTGCACTTTTACTACCGTGACCTAATTTCAAGGGACAGTACTCAAATATGTCATAGTAGCAAAGCATAAATCTAATTGATTATAAATAATAAACACAAGGCGTGAACGTGAAAGGCGCCGTATTAGCAAGTTTTGAGCTTCTGTTTCTAAGTATTACTTTATTAACGCAATAGAATACTCGTACATGTTGCAACATAAGAATGA
This sequence comes from Sericinus montela, assembly GCA_029286605.1. NCBI lineage: Eukaryota > Metazoa > Arthropoda > Insecta > Lepidoptera > Papilionidae > Sericinus > Sericinus montela. Next base: position 12,913,049 of record JAGSMR010000012.1, on the reverse strand, counting down.
GTTTTGAACCCAATTCAAGTAACATAACATGATTATGTAACATAATTTATTCAGTGTGTGAAGCATGTGAAGTTGTGAAAAAGGATCCAAAAGAAGAAAACAACATACTATTTACATATTATCGGAGATAGTTCTAAGAAGTGTACAACCAATGTCTGTGGGAAATGGGCCACGATAATGAAATTGCAGCGTTGACTCAAGGCTTACAATTATACATACATTGTCTTTTATAAAATGACCACATGTATCCAAATATATAAACGTTTAGCGATTTCAGCCAGATGTAACAAAATATGTACAAACTTTTCTATTAGTAATATTATATTGCATACACGTCGTAACACAAACAATCAAAATAGAAAATTTTGTGCCTATTACGATATTCTTTCCTCGTCATTCAAATTTCTTGCATATGTCTTTTACTTCAAAGAGTATAATATGCTCAATTACCTTTTAGTGACTGCTGTCAAATTTGTTGCTCACAAATAGCAAGATTACGATATGAGGCAGAAAAATGTGAAATTTACGTTATTAGAGGGAATATTATTAACGAGAATTTCATTAAAAAGTAGCAGTAACAAAATGTGTATTTATTGTATTTATATAAGGAACATAAATAAAAAATATATTACTAGTGTATATTAATAGAACGTGAACTTTTAATTTTAACTACTACCAGTCACTAAGCTTCAATTTAAATCGAGTTTAAATTTATATACGAATATACAATTATAAGATGTTTTAAGCGTTTATCGATACTCTAAATGGAGTGGAGTCATCAGATTTATGACAAAAATTGCTTAAATGTAAAATTGAATTATATCAACATTGACGTACATTGACGCAATAAACACATAAAGAAATACAATGTATTGTGAATGGTTCTTCAAATAAATAAATAAATAAATGTTTTATTTTATATAGCTTAGCATTAAATTTAAAATATGATTTATAACGTGTAATGAATTTAAAAACAAGTTACTATGTTTTATACTATACCTCAAAACCACTAATACAAACTATCACTAACAATGACTATTTATTCCATTACAGACCATGAATAAAACTAAATAATTGTTCTAATGTGATATGTCATTTCCTGTCCTTTACGGTATCGGATAGCGCTGTAGTCAGAGGTATAGAAAATTGAGTCATTTTGACCCTTCTTTTACAGGCGCTAATTTGAGACAGTGACAGTCGGTGAGCCGGTTGCCGTCTTTATATTCAAGTCAAATGATACAGTATACTGGCATGGAAAATATTTGTATAAATATATTAAACATCGAGGTCCCGAAGTTAAGAAAAAGGATCCTAGTCGATTGCAGAACTGGCATACTACTTACACTAAATTATAATTTTAACCAAGAGCTTTCATAAATTATTTTTCAACTTTTTTTTTACTTCATTGACTTCTCTTTGGGATGTTCACTTTGCATATCAGTATTGCCGTTCCAGAGTTAAGCTTCTTTTCAAGTTTTGTGGACTCAAACATAAAAGCTGATTTTTGTCACTACGATACAAACAAAGTTATTTCCTACATCTGGCTGTCTGTATATTTGCTAAGTCCTTCACGCATAGTTTATGTATAACTTAATAAACTCAAGTCGAAATAGAATCAAATACGGCAAATGTGCCCAGAACAATTCACAAAAAAGACGCTGAAAAATTACATCCAGAATACGCACAACATTTGTTACTCAGAAGAATAAGATAAATAGACTTCTTTGTAAGTCTCGGAATGCTAGGAATAAAAACTATCTTCTAAATGATCTCATCACTAAACATAATCTTGAAATGAAATTATATATAAATATTTCTATAAATATGTCAAGCATAATTCCTGATAGGGAAGTCTGAGAGAAAAGATCAGCAAGTGTCACGATCCTTACAAATCTGTTTTGCTTCTTTCAAATTCATTATTATCTATATTTATAAATATCTTACACAAATATTGTAGACTGATGACAGGTAGTAAACTTTAATGAGTAAATGTCTGGTACAGTGGTTTCAAATGCCTTTCATATCTTTATTTGGATTTAGCCTGTAGGATATGCTATTTAGCAAGCAGTTGCAACAGTTGACAATGGTAGAGCCACGCATCAGCTTTTGTTGTTGCATGACTGGGCCGGCTCGACCGGGGAAGTACCACGATCTCACAGAATACCGGCGTAAAGTAGAAGCCTAACAAACTTCTGCGTTTCGTCTGGTGAGTGCAGGTAACCGGTGCCCCCCTTACTTAATTTTGGGGAACTCTAAGGCCGGCAACACATCTGCTATGCCTCTGGTATTGCGGGTGTTCATGGGCAGCGGTAATCACTTACCATCACGTGTGCCGCCTGCTCGTTTGCCGGCCTTTTCTATAAAAAAAAAAAGTACCACTATTCTTGTACCTGTTCTCCTCACTCACTCAACTCAATAATTTATTTGGGTGAAATAAACTATTTATTCATTTAATCATACACTTTTACTGTTTATGCATCTCTCTCTCCATGGATATGTTAGTCTTTAATCGTTTTTACCGGTATGTCACAAAAATATTAACGCCTTATATTAGAATAGATATTATATAACAAATAAACCAAAAATTATACTTCGTGCAAAACTAGTTCACCCAGGTACTATACATATAACCTTTAATAAGGATTTCTGGCTACACCTATCTGTTTATTTGTTCACGCGAAAACTTCCAAGGGTCAGCAAGGCTCAAAGTGGCTTTCCTAAATTAGTTTTATGTGTATTGTGGGCTTACTCAATCATTTGCTATTCTATTGTTTTGTATCTCACGGGAATTTTTCAACTCTTTGATTTTTTTTATTTGCTTTTATTTAGAATATGTAAAATGTTTCAATCCGCTTACCGGTCTATAGAGGTTAAATTGTTGGTTTGCATTCAATTTTCTATTGAAATCCACGACCACCTCCGTAGACAATTCACATACTTTCAGGTTCGAAAACTAGATTTATGCATTTCCTTGGGTTTGGGTGTTTGTGGTTCTTTGTTATCGACTCAATATCACAAGTGGTTTAGCATAATAATTTGGGATCAGAGCAATGTATGTGTATATAGAATATATAATAAAATAAGTGGAAGAATAAAAGTATTTGTGTTACCCAAATCAGATATAGAATTCAAACAATCAACGTCTAAGTGTTAACTAAATAAATAAATAAATAAATATCTTCACGCAATTCCCAATACAGGGGTAGACAGAGGTCAAGTCTAGACAATTAAGTCCCTTTGACCCACCTTCCACCGAAGATATTTTCGGGACAACGTGACAGGTGGTGAGCCCGTCGCCGCCTTTATGTCCAAGCCAACGATGAAATTCGTACATAAGTTTTTGAAAAACTCATTGGTACTGCCACCTGGGGATCGAACTCAGGTCTCTCGACTCGAAATTCCGACCACCCAACAACTCGGCTATCGTGACTTTTTTAAGTGTTAACTATAGATAATTTTTATCCCGGAAATATTTACACCTCACGGAAACATTTAAAGCATAGTTTATGATTATGATGGATGATGGTAAATCACATAGCCAGTAACCGGAATTTTTGTCAAAACACCTAGAAAATGGGCGCAGTCACTGTCACAGTGAAAATTTTTGAGGATTTCTCCACATTTTGTATCAACGGGATATCACTTCATTTTTGTGAGTTAGGTTCCAGTGGAATATAATCCTCGTTGTATAGTGATATATCCATGCTAACAAAGTTCAAGTGCAAATCATTCTTTAGAATTTTACTAGACTAATGTTAGCAATGTCTACACTGTCAACATAATTAGGTATTTGTAATTAAAATTCATGACTGGTATTTTCGAATAGGTAAAGTAAATATAGGTAAAGTAATGAATGAAAGAGAGCGGCAATAGCCTAATGGTTTAGGGCGCGGACTGCGAAACATTACGTCGCAGATTCGGACCCCGCCATTCGACTATTGACGTAAACCAACTCCAGACACAAGCATTGCAGCTTAATTGGAATGGTTAACAGGAATACTAGTAATATTATTCCGCATTGCTAGTATTCTTTCTAAAAAAATGAATAGGTAAAGTTAAAGTTAATTTTCGGGTTTCTCATTTCAGACAAATATAAAAATGTCGGTTAATCGTTATTGGTGATATCTGTAAAATATTTTAATCTTTTTCTTTACATTATTAAAAAACAGCGTGGATGCGAAAGCGGCGAGGTCACCGAGTTAATCTAGTTTGTTCGTCGAAGCGACGCCAGCCAGAGGGTTCTCAACGCAACAAGAGTGAGCCCAGCACAAATAGCCTCACATTTCTTCTTACAAACCTTGTACAACCCACTCGACCTGACAGCCGATATAGACAGACTTGTACTTTTAAAACATAAGTATACCAAAGAGTATATATACAATTATAGTTCATTGTTTAATACGGAAATATATTGATTGACATATATGATTTATATTATATTTGTGGTTTTCTGCCGCGTCTTTGCCTAAGTGACTTACTTTTTATTTTTAATGCACGTTTATTATAACTGTGGTAGCTCCGTTAAGACATACGATACAATTATGATTCTCAACCCATATCGCTAGGTGATTTTCATAATATATACAACATTAGTCTCTTTGATTACCCCCTACGCATCTATTTTATTTTAAATTTGTAAATAAATTTGTTTCTCTTATACATTAAAAGTAAAATATAATTTATATATTATATATAAATATTTTTTATATATATAATTTCCGTATAGCTGTTATCCAACCTATTTCTATTTGAATGAAAGTCGTTTTAATTTAAATTTCATTCAAACTTCTCAAGTTATACTTAATTACGTTTTTCTCTTGCATTAATCTTGCGTCTTCTCTTGTAATTTATGCTCTTGCTTACTTAAATATTTTAGTTAAACAAAAGCTACTTGTGGACATTTAACTTGAGTGTCGATTCAGTGGAGCATTACGTGTCCTCTATTTTAATTATTAAAAACTTTATACTGTAATGACGGCTACAGAAAAATTATATACCATATATATAATTATATATACTATATATACCACATGTAGGGAAAAATTCCAAAAAAAATAGATACTCTACCTGAATTTATATTAGTTGTGCCACGAAACTTAATTCGATATTATTATGTAAAAAAAAATTAATATTTTATAATATTAGCTGTATGCAAGTGTAAAGTGCAAAAATTCAAATAGAAAGAAATAACACCGTAAATTACTAAAAATCTGTTATTTAAAAAATTACTTCGCAACCCTCCGCATGAAAATATAAAAAGGTATATGCTACCTGGTCCGAAGAGAAGAAGAGCACCACCCTCCCTCCCACAGATGCGTGCACCAATTCCACAGATGTGTGCACCAACTCCAAGTTGGTGCACACATCTGTGGAATTGGTGCGGAGGGTTGCGAAGTAATTTTTTAAATAACAACTTTACAATGAATTTCCGCAAAGTAACGCCTGAGTCAATTAACTATACTAAAAATCTGTTTTAACATTACAAATGTACACTTGAATTTTTTTATACAATGAAGAGACGCTTAACAAATGACGATCCATTTAAACATCATTTTTAAGTTATTACTTTTAGAGGCCGGTCTTACAAAAATCCAACATATTTTTGATCCAAAAATGAATTAAAAAAATACCGTAGCCACACAAATTTATAGTTCATATTCACTGATTCGGCTCTGTGATTTTGTGATGAATCAGTGAAAGATGCTATTGCTTTTATGTGTTTATGAAGATTCATATATATTTATCGGCGCTGTGTGATTATCACTAAATTGTATAATGACATGTAGCGGCATAAAGACCTGCCATGAAGTTGTTCGAGTGGTATATTGTATTTTATTGTGATATAATTTATCTTCACGTAATTTCCCATACCGGAGCAAGCAGAATTCTAGACAATGAAGTTCTTCCGACTTACTTTTCGTTGAAGTTTACTTGTGAAAACACGACAGGTGGTTACCCTATCGCTATTTTAATGTAATTGTGTAACAATTATGTTATTGAAAATAAAATACCGTTTATTTTGTAGCAAATATTTAGTAGACGACAATAAATGAAGTACGACTCCAATTAAGAGATGAAAAACAATGAGCCAGCAATTACTGTATCTGTTTAGGCTTTATAATTTGGAAAATTGTTTTTAATGAATAATACATTTGTAAATCATAGGCGTTAAAAAATAAAATTAGAAGTAATAAAAAGTATAGTAGCGCTGTAATCGCCCACTGCCTAGCAAAGGCTTTCTCTCAAATAATCTTTGAGAGAAATTAGAGCAAGAGAACGTTCTCGACGCTGCTCCAGTGCGGGTTAGCGGGCACCACACATCGTGGAAATATTATTTTTATTATTACTATTTCATCGTCATGCAGGTTTCCCCGTGTTTTTTTCTTATCGTCAAGCACTTAATAATTTGTATATATTAGTTGAGACAGTGCGATTCGATTATTTATTTTAAAAAAATTAACATAAATTTCACCGGAGCTTATTTGGTCAAGTTTCAAGATTCGAATTTAGATCAACTAATTATTGAACTGTTGTGGTTTTCACAAAGTTTGTCTTTTATTATTGATTATTAAACTTATCATTATTATTTATTAAATTCAAATTATTATAACTGCTGAATTCTAATTTGACTGTCATCAGTATTCATTCCGAAAACAATCAAACTATCTTCAACTAAACTGAACACATTAAGCAGGCAGATAAGCTAACGACAAGGAGTAACCAATTCGGATGTTGCGGGGAAGCTAAAGCCGCTGAGATTTAGCGCAGTGGTGCCCATTAAGACAACAACGACAGTTAAACTGAAACCGGGATGGGCCCTGAATTTTAACGAAATTTACTACTATGCAAATGAGCTCTTTCTGAAAACGGATTTTGCTCATAATTGCAAGGTTTTAAAGCGTTCCTTTTAATAATATTTTTAAGCGTTCAAGTTTTAGTGGATTATGTTAAAAAAAAATTAAAGAATCAGTGTGCAGTGAAATATTTTACATAAACTTTTTAGTTCATATTAAAGAATATTTTCTGTTATCTCGAATTCACGATAGCTCGAAGGTACGAGCATAGCAACGATACGGCGGAGATAGCTTGTTCGATTCCCACCCGTGTCAGTGGACTTTTATCTCGATTATTTACTAACAAAATAGTAAGTAGTTAAAGTACTAAAGTTAACTGACAGTTGTTGGTTAGTAACAGTAGTTGGTTGACTGGCAGAGAATGCTTTTAGCATTAAGTCCGCATTATATTCCATTACTGTTTTGAAAGGTTCATTAAAGAATAAAGAAAGAAAGAGTTATGGAATTAGAAACAACAAAGGTCTCACAAATATAAAAAATAGTATAAGGTAAGTAAATTATTTCTTAGATTTATTTGGGAAATGCGAAGAGTTATAATAAAGTGGAAAATTTATGTTTAAATATTGCAACAAAAAAAAAACTGAAGACTTTCTCGTAGCAAGTATGATGGCAAACGATATAATTTGTCGGACAGGGGATCGATCAAAGGAGCGAGTTTGCGTACCACCGAGATTTACTTAATCGGCGTGTTGGAGCAAGAGCGACGGGACGCGGCAAATTCGATCGGTTTAAAAAAGATTAGTTGTAAATTTATGTTGACAGTCAACAGTAAAATTAATGCTAATCGACGTTTCGAGTTTGGCGTTTTTAAAACTAGATATTTTCAAAGATAAAGATAGATAGTTTTGAAGTTGCATTGTAAGACGTCTACAAGCTACTGAACTGGAAATGATACGGTATTAACATCAATGGCGAATTCATCACTCACCTTCGGTTTGCTGACGACATAGTACGATGCTCTATGACCTCAATAGTGTCTCTAACAGGTTAGTCTTAAGATGAACATGGACAAGGCGAAAATCATGTCAAATGTCCATGTCAGGCCAATACCGGTGGTTGTTGGGAACACTACGCTCGAAGTTGTCGTCGAATACGTATGTCTGGGACAAATTGTCAAACTCGGTTAGTTCAACTTCGACCCAGAGGTCAATGGACGAATCCAACTCGGCTGGGTATCGTTCGGGACTACGCCACATCTTCTCGTTGAGTATACCTCAAAGTCTTGACACGAAAGTTATAACCAGTGCGTGTTGCCAGTGACGACTTATGGATCTAAAACGTGGTCCTTCACTGCGAGCCGTATGAGGCGGCTCAAAGTTGCTCAGCGTGGTATGGAAAGGGCTATGCACGGTGTTTCTCTGCGTGATAGAATCCACAACGAAGACATCCGCAGCAGAACTGAGGTAACTGACATAGGCATAGGGATTAGCGCGCTGAAGTGGCAATGGGCCGGCCACATAACTCGACGAACTGACAACCGTTGCGGAAGAAAGGTTCTCAAGTGGCAACCTCGTATATGCAAACGCAGTGTAGAACGACCCCCCACGAAGATTACACGATGCAAAACATCAGAAAAAATAAAAATACACATATACGCGGTACATTATTTGCGGAAAGGAGAAGCTAGTTCTATCCTTTGCTGATAATATACTAAACTATCGACTAGTGCTGAACGAACTAGTGCTGAATTATGACTGAACAAATTTTAATGAAATTTGGTAAATTTAGACGTAATAAAACTAAGACATGAAAATTTAAGTTCCTATCACAGAGAGTTATCAGTTGATTTTACTAATAGGATTTCGAATCGTTGTTTTGGGGGCTTAGAGAAGAACATGGGGTACTTTTTACTTACTCGCGGTACTTTATTGGGCCGCAATATTCCGATAATGAACCCGGCTAAAATAGCGAAAATTTTAAGATTAAAGAAACTAGTATTTTAATATTTAGAAAATAATCTGTCGATTATTGAACTTAATGATATTTTTCTTGATATTTATAGGCATTTTTGATGGCGCTTATGGAATTTAACTACAGCGAGGGAGGTCGGTCATCAATCACTAGCATGAATCGTAGGAGCTATATAAATCTCGTATTTTACTGCAAAGACCTCGATATTGTCACGTCATTCTAATGGTCTCTAAACATTTTATTTAATACTATTAGTAAAAAAAAAGAACCACATTTATTAGTATTCTTGGATATACAGTATTGGTACCGTAAGGTCAAAGATAAACCGTTATGTATTGACTGTTTAGAACTTTCAACTCATGTCGCATTTTAATAAAGTAAATCGACTTATAGACCTTGGTTGTGGTTTACCTTTCGCCGGATGGGCGATCACAGTGTCAGACAAATCGCATCATTTTCATCGATTTTGAGGTATTTACCTGTCCAGCATCTGTCATACCGACTGATTGTCATTCATCTTCATTGCTTTTTTTAGAAAAACCACGAGAAGGAAAGGAGAGGTAAAAAAAAAGACTTATTACAGAGTTGGTGATCAAAATTTGGGCCAAATAGTTTTTTGGAAATTTATGTATTGCATTATGTAATAGCTAAAACATGAAAACGGCGAAATATTCATCACTTTATTTCAAATAAGCTCTAGTAATATGTGTATCGAAAGGAGTATTTATCAAGACCTGTGATTACATCGATATTTGAAAATATGTGAATATAAAAAAGAAAACATACACTTATTTTTTAGAGGTCCAGCTTCTTGTAAAAATATTTGAAAAGTGATGTTGCCTGGTTGAGGGGAATATTATAAGAGCTTAACTTAAGCTTTAATTAAGTTACTTTAATACTTTCATTTAATATCTATTAACGTAATTAATTTTGTATTAATTACTAAAGTGCTTCATGATAAAATATAGCAAGTCACTTTTCCGGTCTAAAAATTTACAAGGATTTTACTTAACATTGGGCCGTCGTTATCGTATTTGTGTTCCGTTAAATTATACAAACGCCGGCTTTGGTTTGTTACGGTAAACATTTTCCATTGTCCGCAGCGGAGGTACTCACTCTTCTCTTATATTGAATTAGGAATTAATTTTAACTTATTTACGTTTAATTTCATGAAGAGAATTATTTAAATGTCTTTATTAAGCTATTGTCTAACTACTTTTTATCCTGTTAGTCCAAAAGAGGAATTTAATGTTTGTTGGGTTCATCTATGTATATATGCGATCGCCAATCCGCTTGTCCAGTGTGGCAATTATGGCAAATCCCCTGAAGGTGAGGCTCATGTCCTGTAGTCGACTACAACAGGCCGTTAAACAGGTAACATAATAATACAATGAAATGAAAAAAAGTCACGATAGCCGAGTTGTTGGGTGGTCGGAATTTCGAGTCGAGAAACCCGAGTTTGATCCCCAGGTGGCAGTACCAATGAGTTTTTCAAAAACTTATGTACGAATTTCATCGCTGGCTTGGACATAAAGACGGCGACGGGCTCACCACCCGTCACGTTGTCCCGAAATTATCATCGGTAGAAGGTGTGTCAAAGGGACTTAATTGTCTAGACTTGACGTCTGTCTACCCCTGTATTGGGAATTGCGTGAAGATATTTTTTTATAATACTACAATATTAATAATAATATAATTTATTTTATTTAAAAAAACTTTATTGCACACATAATTGAATGTACAATTGGCAGACTTAATGCCTCAAGGCATTATCTACCAGTCAACCAGGAGAATAAAATATATAAGGAGAAAAAAAAGGTCAGGGAAGGAGAAAAAAAAATAAAGAGAAAAAAAAGATAATACTACATTATAAAATAAAGATCCACTGAGTGACTAGATTGCAAGTATGGACTTGATGTATTTTAACAGACATTAAAGTAATGGGCAGCTGAATATATCTATGCGGAAATTTATCCCTATTTACTCCTTACCGGTAAATATAGATTGCTTGGCTGGAATAGAAGAATCCTTTCTTGGATGCTAGAAACCATCACTAAATAGTGAATTTAAATCATTTGATTTTCTATTGTTTCAGACTAATCCCATGGTGATCACAAACACGCTATGATTCGGGTAAGTTATATATTTTGTATTTTGTATTATTTGTATTATTGGCCTGGTTTTTTTTTTCAATTTGTAAATAAAAAAAAATCATAATGAAAAAATGTTATGTACTATATTTTTACCCCACTGAAATAGGAATTCTATGTTTGTCTGTTTGTATTTTTGAAGTTTATTATGCTAAACGATAACTTCAACAGTCATAAGACATTCTAGTGATTGAATCATGAGTGAATCAAACAAATTTCCTAGATTTTATAAAAGTTGAGAGTTTGAACACTTATCTAATGTTAAATGGTTGCTTAAGTCTGGGAGTCATCATCATCATATTTCGAGGGCGTGGCAAAGTGCGTCAAATATTTGATAGAATGCACCTTACCAATATTTCATTTATTTAGATACGTGACAGGTTTATAATGAAAGATAGATATTTTGATAAAGAAAGATACTATGCAATTTTATTGATTTTTAAAGCATATTTATGCTGAACTTTTATGTTATTAAATGAAAGAAAAAAAAGTTAAAATTTAAACTGACACGGGCGGGATAAAGAAAGATAGTTTTATATTTTTTTATACATATTTATAGTTAGTTTTGATTTTTACTGAACAACGATTTTATTGCGACAGTGGCGAGCATGTGTTACGCTTGTATCGGGATGAGCCGAAAGAGCGAGGGGCGGTGCGCGTGCGCGAGTGCACCGTGGGCGCTGGCGTGATGTGCTGGAGCGCGCGCAAAGCCTGCGGCGCGTCGCTGGCGACCGCGACCGCTCCTGCTCTCGCTTTGAGCGCGTGATGCGCGCGGATCGCGCCGCGCTCTATGCGTGGCTCGTCTGCTGCGCCGCCGCGCTACCCTCGCACAAGTACAGCACACGCATTGTGCGTACTAAATACGGACCGCTGCGCGGAATTGTGGTACATTCACATCCGCAAGTCGAGGCATACCTCGGGGTACCATACGCCACGCCGCCACTTGGTAGTCTTAGGTAAGTAAAATTGATGGAAAATAATTTACTAAGGTCACGATAGCTGACTGGTTGGGTGTTCCGGAATTACGAGTAATGAGACCCAAGTTCGGTTTTTCAAAAACTTATGTACGAATTATATCGTTGGCTTGAACAAAAAGACGGCGACGGGCTCACCACCTGTGACGTTGTCCCAAAATATCTTCTGTGGAATGTGGGTCGAAGAGACTTAATTGTCTAGACTAGACCTCTGTCTACCATTGTATTGGAAATTGCGTGAAGATATTTTTTTTAATTTTACTAAGAAATATAACTAAATAAAAATATAAATTTGTTGTGCAACAAACATGACATTAGGAATATATGAATTACAAATGGTTATTATCAAAATATTCTAAGAAAGATGTATCATTAAGTATAATTCATGGCTATAAAATCTATATTGAAGAAAAAGAAGATATTTTTATGTTATTCAGAACAGATCGCCCTATGGCAAGTTCCTTGTGTACCTTTTCGCTTCTTTAAATTTTATCATTTCCTTCATATACGTACGCCTAGGTATCCGAGTACTCTTGACCCTCCCTCTTCAAGCAATTTGCCAACATGGTCTTTGATAGTTAGTCTCGGCCTTCTTCCCATTCCCGGGTGCAATAAGCACTACGTCATCAGCATACAGTAGACAATATACTTTCATGTCATTCGAAATGAAATCCAGACAACTTTCAACAATCTTTCAGATTCTGTAAACAGATGTTAAAGTAGAATATGAATAGCCAAACAGATACGACAAAACTCTGTCAGAATTTTAATTTAAATTGAGTCATTTGTCTTTTTTTAACGCGTCCTCTAACTATGCTTGACGGGTGGTAGTCCCCATCGCCCTTTTTCTCACCGCACCACACCAATGGAACAGCTTTTGAGTATTCCCCTACCACCAACTCGCGTAGCTGTATAGAATTGTAGCCCAGAAAAGGTCTAGCAGGAGTCGCGACGAGACCAAATTAAGACCTTCAGTAACAACTTAAAACAACAAGGTTTTTTTTAAAAAAAAGATTCGGAAACACTTTTGCTGTTTTCCTTAACAATCTCCATTATGATTATATATATGATTATATAGCGGTATCATATTTCTGTAGGATTCATAGTAGCCATTACACAACAAGAAAAATTATGTATTATGTATTCTTGTATTGTATTAATATTAAGTATTACATATATGGTATTACAAAGACACTTGCTTTTTTTGATATCGTGGAGTCTTAACTACTACTAGATATATGAATCATTGATAGATATGCATTATTTATACATATTCTTCGTGAATACCGACCCCCGAGAATACATACACATTTCATTATGTAAATAAATAAATAAATACATACATACATTGATAAGAACAATATCACATACATTGATTTGATCCCAAAGTAAGCGCTTAACCTTAAGTAAAACTTGTAGTGTGGAATCATAAACAGTGAAGGTACCACAAACACCCAGACCCGACCAAATGTAGAAAAAGTGTTTTTTCTCTATTGATCCGACCGTAAATCTAACCTGGGACCTCTGAGATATCGACACCATGAAATCCGGTGCGTACGCCACTCCTCCACGAAGGTCGTCATTTATCTTTATCTAAAAGCTTTCTGCTAAAATGTTTGGTTTAATTGTTTCGTTAAATTTTGTTAAGACCAGGTAAGTAATTTACTTGCTCTAAATAATATTCAGTTTCACTTCGTTAAAATAAATGATGAAGGCGGGAGTTTCGTTGTTCAGAGTCACGAGTTCAAACAATAATTAAAGTTAAGCAAAGCTGGCGCGGTCAACCTCAGTTTAGATGACCGTTTCAACAGTATTTATCGATATTATTTGCAATAAATACTATTGGTACATAATCAACAAACCGTTATATAGAATACAATTTATCAATTCAATTGGTGTTATGATTTTATATTTAAAACCCCCCATAAATTGGCTTTAAATGGGGTTTTAAATACCATGTATAGATCCATTTTTTTGCTAAAGCAGCGCTGAAGTAGCGGTGGGGTGAGTTTTATAGAGATCGGTATGCGTACGTTTAAGACAGATTCCAAAAGCTTTGCCGGTTATTCTGGTGGACTGGAGAGATCTTGATGATTGACAATCCGCGGTCAATGTGCCTTTCTATAAAGTAAAAGATTCACACCTTGACAATAACTGCAATCAATCGGTGCTTGTCAAGTTTAGCAAGTACACGAAGGTGTTGACGCTTAGGTTGAAAAAGAAGTAAGAAATATTTATGTGATGTACAATGCCGATTTAGAACTGGAGAATAAGGCATGGATTCGGTGTTTACTCTCCGAGACCGAGTTCTGTATATTTGTGAAACTTGTGAAAGCATTTGCTAAGATAGTAAGGAGAAACATTAAGAACAAAACATTGCCGGGGTATGGTGTGGATGGACCACTACTAAGGAGTGTCAAGTCACTTTATTATGACTGTAAAGCCTATGTTTCCTGTCACGCATGTTCAGTGTCCAAATAGACATAAAAAAGTGTCATGTCATGAATGCTGGGCTGAAAATACAAGGGCTGAAATAAGTTGTCAGGTTTGAAATTGGGTGATATGAAAGTAAAAAGTTTCCTTTATGCCGATGACGCAGTGCTTATTGCACCGTCAGAGGCAGAAATGTTGGCATTAGTCAGGTGTATGAAACAGGTATGTCAAAATATGACTCTTCGTTTCGATATAAAAAAAACTAAGGTTTTTATATTTGAAAGAGGCGTGCAGAAAGAACCAAATATGAATGCCTAAAGTAAGAATATCTAGGGCAGGTGAATAGAATTGTATGTTCGAGGGGCGCTTTTAGCTATGGTAGGTGTGTTTTAAATGTAGATAGACGCGTGACTGCCGTAAACAAATTCATTATGTTGGTTGTTGTCTACTTCATTCAAATGGCAAGGTGTAGTAAAACTTGCATGTCTTGGATACTGGAGGCAATGCATATACCGACTTTGACAACATGGCAGCAAAACCTGGATCAGCTAATTGCTCAGATCAGGTCAGCTAATCACGACAGTGTGAGCAAATTGCCGAAGAGGGGACGTTCACAAATACTTGGATATCATTACACGTACAGAGTACCGCGTGTGTGAAGAAAATGACAAATTTCGAATCGATGCAAGAAGCCAAATTGGCTTTTTACGTATTTTATACGCAATTTAATATGTATTATAATTATACTGGAGTAGTCTAGAAAGGAGGTCTAGAAATTTTATTCCTTATCTTTTAATATGGACCACATTTTAACGGAGATTATATAAGACGAAGTGATTGGTGATGAGCAGTCTTAGTACATAAAAATAATAGAATATAATTTATTATTATTATTTTAATATGCATGTAAACATGCATAACTATTTATATAAATAGTCATAACTTGAGTACTGACATTCATATTCATCACACAAACGTTTGTCCTAAGCGAGATTCTAACCACTAGACAGGCGCTCACCTTAACTAGGCTATCCAGTCATAGATATGATATGCAATAGCTCTGTGATTTGAATGATCTTTTAATCTTTCAAAATAGATACATGCCCCCGGTGACGCCATCGCAGTGGCGCACGACGCGATTAGCGGACGCCATGGGGCCAGCTTGTCCACAAGCTCCGCCAGCGGCATACCCTCATGATGACGCTTTGCTGATACATCCACGTTCACGAATACGGCAACTTGAGCGGTTGCTCCCCATGCTTACTAATCAAAGTGAAGACTGTCTCTATGTAAATCTTTATGTACCGACAAATGGTGAGTAGATTTAGAGAATATACAAAAATGTTATTAAATTATTCAAATTGGAAGTCAATATCAAATGCTAATAAAAGAAATGTCTATTGCAACATATTTTGTTTGTTACTTGTTTAATAATGTAAAAAAAATACGTTATAGTGCTGTAAATAATATATACACCTTTCCATGTAATTTATTTTTGTTCCTATTAAAAACAAAAAACTAAAAGAGGCCTAAGAGATATTGGAAACTACCTTTTTTCAGTACAAAGCATTTTAAAAGTGATATGGTCGAAAAGGCAAAACTGTTTGCACGATTTTATTTCCATCAAAACAAAGCCAATGCAACGCTTTCGTTTTTCTTTTGGTTTGTACCTTTCACTCTCGCATCACTTGCGTTGCAACGCTCTTGTTTTTTCTTTTACTGTAGCACTGTGGCACAGTTGATTGATTTTAATGAGAGAACATTTTATGATTATAGCGGTAAAAGCACAATAACTGGAAATTGTGGTTAATTGTTAATGCTTGTCGGATTCACACTTCATTAACTTCATGTCATTGTGAATTAAATTACCTGTATAATGATACAGATTTAATACATGATCTTAAGTATATTGTAAAAAAATGTTACGATAGTGGTTGGGTGATCGGAATTCGAGATGAGAGACCCGAGGTCGATTCCTAGGTAGTAGACTCGTATTTACGAGTTTTTTGAAAGACGATGACAGACTGACCACCTGTCACAGTGTCCCAAAAAATCTTCTGTGATCCAAACAAATTAAGTCCTTTCAACCCACCTTGGGTTGAAAGGACTTAATTTGTTTGGATCTCTCTCTACCTATATTTCTAGCAGATTTTTTATAAAAATATATTCTTGTATGTATGTTATTTAGTTGGAAAATATATTAAACAACAGGCTGTGATCGGATCTTGACAACTATAGCTAATTTATTGCAGGATAGAATCACCAGAACGGAGGCGTCCAAATTCTAAACAACTTTCCCCAATACATATAAATTAGTCAGCTTCTACCTTCAGGTTCATGTACACCAAATAATTGAAAGCTTAAAATTACGATAACAGTTATATTTATATTAGTGAAATTATAAATTACGGTAAAAAATATATGGTTCTTATAATGTGGTATCGATTTAAAAAAATTAAATGAATTTTTAATAAATATACTATCCTAGTCCTAAATAGTCCTTAATATAATACGGTTATATTTTTATACGAGTTTGTATACCACATATTTTGTAATATTGTGCATATCTAGCTCGCAACTTCATGCTTATGGTTCATAAACATTACTGCAGGAAATCATTAAGGAACAGTGGATTAAACAAGGAAGAAGCATACTCGCCGCTGGTTATTGTGAACAATTGAAGGGTGTTGAGGCCTCAATTCCGTAGTGCATTGCAGTGCATCATGCCCCCTGCAAGCAGTGCGGAAGTGAGGCTGAGACAGTCTCGGACTACATATCCAAGAAGAAGACTGCTCATGGGTTATAGTGTTAAGATAATTTTTTTAAGCAAATTTCGTTTGTATCCTGATATTTCTAGTATTTTAAAATTTGCACATTGCTAATTTTGACACTGCTTTTAAATGTGAATTAAATTATTTTCATCATTTGTATCCTCAATTTTTAAATATTTGTAACTGTCTTTAAAAAACTTATACAATTATTACAAATACTTTTAAAAAATTAGCTGCAAAAATTTCATTAAATTATAATGAGGAAGAATGTGACAAATGAATGAAACATAGATTTTGTAATAGCAAAAGCTGTCTGCAATAAAAGGCATAGTCTGCAATGGACTTTCTCGTGTTTATTATGTATTAAATTTTAATATCTACGTAATATATATCTACTAGTTTCTTTTCCAATGAGACTTTTAGTATATATATATATATATATATATATATATATATATATATATATATATATATATATATATATATATATATATATATATATATATATATATATATATATATATATATATATATATATATATATATATATATATAACAATATAATAGTGGTGTAGCCGTTAAATCTAAATAATGAAATTCCAGTTACTGTTATGGCACCATCCTTACAACCATTTATATATTTTATGGATAAAAATAAAACTGGTTTTATAACAGGAGCTGAAGAAGGGATTGAAGGAGAAGGTATCCCATGTCTAGTTTTTGTACACGGAGAATCTTATGAATGGAGTTCAGGGAACGCTTATGATGGAACAACGCTAGCGGCTCATGGGAATATCATAGTAGTTACTATCAACTTCAGACTAGGAGTTTTGGGTACGTATTAATTTATTTTAAATTTTATTGTGATAGCTTAAGAAATTTATTGGTAATCAATACATGTTACAATTTTCTGTAGTTATAATCTGAATCAAGTAATTAATAAAAAACTCAGCGTGCAGTGAAGAATGCACGTCTCAATCGACAGTTGACTTTAATATTGTGTTACGTGACTGGGGTATATCAGAAGAAGTATATAACAGAATGAAAATGAATAGAGAAAATCTCTTCGTAAAATGTGCGGCGATTGGCCGAAGTAAAGGGGAGATTTATATTGTGCAGTGTCTTATCCTACTTTTTAACTTCGTTGTGGATTTGTCTGTGTCTAGTGTACTACATAATTGTTTCTTATCAGAGACTACAAAATCAGGAAAATGGTTTGTAATCCACATGGGTTGAATCAATTTTATGTTACGTATTATTTTCTATTCGTATTATTGGAGTTCTTCTGAATGTACCAAAATGTTAAAAAAATCGTAACCTGGCTGCGAAAATATTAAAGAAGAGATGACAACCTTTTGGCATATTTAATATTGCTTTTTATAATTCTATTGAACTTTCTATTTTATTTATGTTATATAATAAATATTAATAAATACCTAAAATTAGTAGCTACAACAAACACCCAGACCCGAGAAAATTTAGCAAGAGTAGTTTTAATACATTGAACCGTCTGTAAATCGAACCCGGGATGGGACCTTAGAGCTGGCTCCATTATAAAAGCCAGTCCGTATCGCACTCATCCACGGAGATCAAAGTTATAAATAAGTAATAAATAAAAAAATATATGATATGATATATTTATAAATTAAATTAAAAAAATAAAATAAAATAAAATAAAATTAGAAATAAGTAATTAGCTGCAAACGTATTAACTGCAATGTATAACACAAAATACTTTTAGTTTTCTTCTAAATTCCTAAACGAAAACAAAAATAAACACAAAGAAAGATTTTATTTTAATGAAAGATTTTATTTCAATACATTTACATTTATATAGATAGATACATATATAGACAGAGACAACATCACGTACCTTGGTCCGATCAATGTAAGATGCTAAAGCAATCGGAAACAATGTAGGCACCACAAATACCCAGACCCAAAATGTAGAAAAAGTGGTTTTTCTACATTAACCCGACCGGGAATCGAACCCGTCCCGCATGGTCCCAGGATGGCGACACCTTGAAAGCCGGTGTTTACGCCACTCGTCCACGGAGGTCGCCGGTAACAGGTTTACTGTAAAGTAACTTTGTTCTTTTTCTTATAAATAAGTCTACTAATGCAATTATGGGACACTAATGGATCTGAGCAACCACTAAAACTATAAACTTTTTGACGAAAAATTTGCCAATAAAAAAAAGATAGGAACCGAAAAGTAAATTAAAAAGGTCCTTTTTAGGTTAAGTTGTATGGTAATTTAAATGCTTTAAAAATGTTGATTTGGTGCTAAACAAAACCTTAATTTTCGTTTCCATAATGAGTGCTATTTTTAACTTAATACTATTATATAAAATTTATACGTACTCTTAAAATTGTCGTGATTAAATGATTACATTATTTAGGTTGATTTATTTATACCCTTTAGGTTTTTTAAAAACTGGTGCGAAAGGGTCTGCACAGGGTAATTTCGGGCTAATGGACTTAGTGGCAGGTCTTCATTGGTTACGAGAAAACCTGCCTGCATTTGGAGGAAACCCTGAGCGAGTTACACTAATGGGTCACGGCACAGGAGCTGCACTAGCTAATTTTCTTGCGGTTTCACCAGTTGCTAGAGGTATGAAATTTGCAATATTTAAAAAATTTTGTACTTTCAATATTAATTATAAGCATATTAATGAAAGCGCTAAATAATGTAGCATGCGCTGCATAGGAAGGTGAAAGAACGGCATTGTTTAAAGAAAACTGTTTTGTAATTTAGATTCTATAATGTATGAATTAACTAATTTATCTTTTCAGTTTCTGTTTGTTCGTTCACCTTCAGAATTCTTCCCTTAAAGGTGTTTCAGATGTACAGTAAGTACATCTGCAACAACAGTAAGGATACCGTGTATTCATTATTGGACGGGCATCTTACTAGTTTGCTAATCCTTTCCATTTAACTGTTTTAAAGACGCAATTTTCTCTACTGAGTTAGCGAGAGGTCTGGACAATTTACATTTATATGCGCATATAATTAAAGAAAAAATACTAAATTTATAGACTCAGAACTCCATATTACAATGCAACTTATTTTACGGGTTTTAAAGCGTTTTATTATACTTTTTCTTCTTCCCGACGTTTCCGGTGCTTAACAGCGCCCATTGTCACAGAGAGACCGAGGTGTTTGACGTCCTGAAGTCAGTAGTAAACACGGGTACTATTCGTTTTCTATTATAATATTTGTACCGATCTACGTAGATTACCCTTACTGTGTCATTTGTGTGATTAATTGATTTAATTCTCTAGATCTCCGTCTACCACAGTAATGAAAAAATGTGTGAAAAACATAAATAAATAAATTGTTATGTTCTTATCCGTTAGGAGAGGTATTCTTATACCGTTCTTATAATACTACACCTCACTTGCCTTGGGGATCGTAAGAAGTGACTAAGGGGGACTCTAAAAAGTAATTGACTACCGACAGATGGTGGTAAATATAATAAATAATATAATAACCATCTTGTAAAATCAGACCAAAATGCAACAGACCGGTAATGAACAGTCAGTGTCTAAGTTACAAGGGTATGTTGCTGTGATCGCCAATCCGCTTGCTAAGCACGGCTATTACGTCAAGACCTTCCACGCAGGAGAGGCTTATGTCCTGCAGTGGGCTTTTACAGGCTTAGGAAATAAATGAATAATACTGGAATTCAAGCCAGTGGTAGCATCCATCCATGTCTACTGAAATTAGAATCTGTTTTTTGTTTTAAATAGCCCTTAAGTGAAGCATCCTTAGCCCGTGCTATCGGTGTTCTTTTGCAAGGATTTGTGGTCTATCAATACTCATCTAATGTTTGGGGCGATATGGGGTAATATGATGATATGATTTATGATTTGAGATAGATATGCTCACAGACTGCAGACATCCTAGAGTGCCTTCGGTTGACTTACTGATACAGATCTAGTTCTATTACTTGAGTTTTGGCCTTTCTTTCGCCTTACCTAACAGACAATTACCTTGTAAAGGCCTATTGTATGACAATGATGAAATTGATATATTTTATACTTCTAATTTCACCATTTTTTATGTACCAAAATGAAGGTGGTACAATTTATTTCTACTTTTCGTTAGGTTAAAATGTTTTAAAAGAAGTCATATAACTAATCCTGTCTATAACGCCTCTGACCTACGGAAACACAGCAGGTACCACCTTAAATAGCGGGTTTCATTCGGTCACTGTGACTAAGGTGCAGAAACCTGGTCTTGGTTTTATGTAAACCTTGTTTGAAATGCTGAAACTCAGCGGTAAAAAGCCACATGCTTACTGTCACAGATCCATCGTGCGCTTTGAAATTTTTTTTCATGGAAGCTAATTGTGATTAAGTTCTTAAATTTAGTTTCAATTTAATGTAATAAAACTCACGCGAAACAAAGAAATAATTGTATAGTACTCAATATTATATAAAAAATTTAGATACTTCACTAATTTATACTCGAAATGAAGAAATTAAATCAGCTTTTTTGTTTCAGAACTCCTGAAGCGCGTCATCCTGTTGAGCGGGTCGGGGTTGAGCTCTTGGGCGCTGCAGAGGGAGCCGCTAACGATAAAAAGAAAGGCAAATAGCTTCGCGATTAATAACGTATTTAGAGTCTGCTTTTAAATTTTAGCACAATTTATTAAAAAGAATACACGGTTTTCTAATATATTTCCAAAACAACATTTATTATTTACAGTATACTGAATATTGAGTAGTAACAAAATATTGTGTATAAAAATTTAAAGAGATTTTGCATATTATGCTTATTTTCATAATTACCTATATAATATTTAAGCTGGAACGCCTTCTTAATAATTGCATTAGATACATTTTTGGTATACAAAAGTATGACCACGTTTCTCCATATCCTTCTCAACTCATTACTAGGCTTACTTTTCGACAGAGGCGGATTTCCAGAATCTGCTTGTTATTTTCTCCATTTTAAATGATAGTTCTTCTCCTTCGTATCTCAAAGATGAATTTAAGTATCTCTCCATGGCACATGATAGGGTGCTTCGATCTTCCTATTATAATAAGCTGTGTATTCCAAAACGTTTTACCGAGTTCTTTGGTAACTCCTTCACTGTTCAAGCTACACTCCTCCTCCGCCGACAACAAACTCCTTGCCCGACGATAACAGAAAAACTATCAGTAAATACTCCTTCAAAAGGTTGATTCGTGAAAATTTGAATAACCCTTAAACGGTTCATACACAACCAATACCCAATATTTATCAGACAATTTTTTTTTGTTATTTATTTATTTTAATACTTTTAAAAGTATGTATTCATTTATGTATATATATGTATGTATATTATGTGTATGTGTATATAAATATAGTATATTTATATCTTTGATTTAAGTTTTAATCTCCTCTTTTTTATAATTTTGCTGTACCTACTACTGTCTCTCACCAACCCCTGGGTTGACTGGCAAGGGAAACGATAAAGTTTAAATCAATAAATAAATATTTACCTCAACAACTAATTTAATTTAATGTACTTACCATCTTTCTTACAAAATATTAAAGTTTTGTTAAAAAAATAAAATGGCATTGAAAATTTGCTAATAGGTGGCAGAACAGACAGGCTGTCATGGCGATTTATTAGAAGACGACTTGGCACCTTGTCTTCGGAAGCTACCACTATCTAAACTCTTGGCAGTTAAAGTAGATCCACCAAGATTTCTGCCTGGTTTTGCTCCATTCGTTGACGGAACAGTGATAGTAAACCCATCTTCAGTAAGTAACTTATTTATTTACTTAAAGAACTGCTACGCTTGGTATGCGGATTGGTAATCGCTGTGTGTTAATAATGTTAGTATTCTTCCTACTACTATCGGTAGAGATTTGCAATTTTCATGAACATTCCTTCAATTGCCTTGACATCTTACAAAATATAGTGGTGATGATATAAATAAATAATAACATCACATACATTGATCTGATCCCAAAGTAGGAGCTAATGCAATTGTTATGCAATCGGAAACAACGAAGACACCACAAACACCCAGACCCAAGAAAATGTAGAAAAAGTAGTTTTTCTACGCGGCCGTGAATCGATAGCGACACTTTTAAAACCGGTGTGTTCACCACTTGTCCGCGGAGGCCGAGAAATATATTTATGCCGTATAAAAGACAGTTAAGTGTTTGTGTTGGTAATAAATTGTGTTTTTTTTATATTTACACGCAATTTACCATACTGGGCTAGGCAAACGTCTAGACAAAGAAGTCCCAAGTTGAGCGCATTAATGTCCAAGCATATCAACACCCGAGTTTTGTATTCAATTTTTTAAGGTGTTATGAATAGAAGTCTGCCTCGTATAGATAGATTAAGTCGAATTCCGAAAATTAGCAAGGGCAAGTTATGCCGAAAATAATAACAATAAATGAGCACCCAGGCTCGGAACAGTTATTACAGCTGAGTTACCTAACTTTGTTGCTTATTAACCTTCACGTGTCATAACTTTGAAACAATTGAAATTCTGTGGCTGTAATTTATTTAAGGTCTAATAAAGAGATAACTTACTGTTAATTATTAGTTTGTTTTTATGCTACTACGTCATGTTAAACTTGTCTAGATTGAATATGCGATAGATTTCGGCAACTTCATTTAAGTTTCATTTTGATACGGAATTTAGAATTGGAAAAAAATCCTGTTTAAATATCCAATGTTCTTGCAGATTTACGATAAATTAAAGTTTATTTAGATTGTTTGACTCATTGCTTTTAAAAAATATTCCATGAATTTCTTAATTGAAATAAAAACACATCTATGATGAAGGCGCCTCCTCCAACGGATAGTTCGCGGTTAGGTGCGGGGGCCGCAGCAGTAGCCAATGCTGCCGGCCACGAGCTCGCAGATTTTCCTCACAGGGAGCTTCTGTTCGGGCTAACGACAACAGGTAAATGTCATAGTTTATTAGAAAGAAAGAAAGTTTTATTCGCCAGCACAACGCTTTAACAATTATTAGAAACATTAAAAAACAATTGTTAAGAAAAAAAAATAAAACATACTTTACAAATAATATTAACTATAATTTTGTATTAAATTTTCTATATGCCGCATATGTGGCACATTTGACAAATTGTTTATAAATAAATTTTAGACGAAATTATTACTGTGTTGTTGAAATTTTCACACAAATACTTCATTTCTTAAACGCATGACTTAATTTAAATTAATCTCATTTGAATTATAACGAGAAACATTTCTTAAATTTATGCAAATTACTTAAATTCTCTAACTTGCAGAATCTTACTTGGAATTCAATGCTCAAGACTTGGAGTTCGGTTTTAACGAAAGTAGACGGGACCGTATTCTGCGTACATTTGTACGTAATGCCTACTATTATCATTTGAACGAAATATATTCTACTCTGAAAAATGAATATACGGATTGGGATAAACCTACACAAAACCCATTAAGTGTGCGTGATGCCACTCTTGAAGTAAGTGAACAAAAATGTTTTAAATAAATAATAAGTAAATAAATATCTTCACGCAATTCCCAATACAGGGGTAGAGAATTAAGTCCCTTCGACCCATCTTCCAACGAAGATATTTTCGGGACAACGTAACAGGTGGTGAGCCCGCTGCCGTCTTTATGTCCAAGCCAACGATATAATTTGTACATAGGTTTTTGAAAAACCCATTGGTGCGAGCCTGCCACCTGGGGATCGAACACGGATATCTCGACTCGAAATTCCAACTGCCCAACCACTCGGCTATCGTGACTTAGCCTTAAAAATGACTAAAACATTTTGTTTTAATTTTTAATTTTCATTTTCAGTTACAAAATAAACACCTTCCTCGTAAAGATTTCTCCTTCGACATATATAATTCTATCAACGTTGATATCTCTCTAGATCTTAATTTAAGCCTGAAGTGGTTTTTGCAACTCATTCAGCGACTCCATAACATACAACAGAAGTTAATGGCTCTCTCGTGCGTTGAATACAAAGTAGGCGCTTCAGAAGACTCTACTGGAAATGACTGCAAAGCTTTTAGTGTGTACGATTAAAATCCTTGCTAATATCATAAACATGTACCTACGTATAAAATTTACATGTATGAAGCATAAATGATTTAAATAAATTTTAGTATAAATGGATCGGAGATTTTATTCCATCCAGTGATTTTTTTTTATTTTACCATCCGCCAATTGTCGATAGCCATACAAGTTTATGCCCGCGACTTCTTCCGTTCGTATATCTTTGTCGTTTAATCTCTCAACTCCCGCGGCATGCTCTGATTTCCAATGATAAATAACAGACAATATATCTCCCCGGATCTGCATATAAATAGAAAATCTTTTAAATAAAATCATCTTTTGGATTTTTCGAACAAAAATCGTACAATTGCCGAGATAACATGTGCTCTATCTACCTCTGTGCAAATTTTGTTCAGTAGCGTTCAGCAGTTCTTGTGAAATTGAGCAATAAGCATTCATTCATCTTTTTATCCATACAAATTTTTTCAAACTTAATATTTATATAG
Source organism: Sericinus montela (assembly GCA_029286605.1). NCBI lineage: Eukaryota > Metazoa > Arthropoda > Insecta > Lepidoptera > Papilionidae > Sericinus > Sericinus montela. The sequence goes on along the minus strand of JAGSMR010000012.1, from coordinate 12,887,441 downwards.
TATTATAAATATATGTCAATAATATGTTTGCGTTATATATTACAAGTTCGTAAGATATTGTAGTAAGACAGAGTCAATATACTTTATTTACTTTTTTAGATACTAAGCGACGGACGGACCGCTGCACCACTAATACGGCTTGGTTATCTACATGCTCTTCATGGTGGAACTACCTATTTTACCCATTTTCATCATCTGTCTCAAGAAAAAGATTTTCCACAAGTATGTGACAACTTCTCATTTACTTATTCTTTATATATTTATTAAATAGCGCGAGTATGAAAACTGATGTATGGTATTGCGTTATTTACATACATACATACATAACGGCCTGTCAAAGTTTGGGACATAGGCCTCTCCCATAGGGAGGATTTGCCGTAACCGCCACGCTTAGAAGGCGGATTGGCGATCGTAGTAGCAGACCACTCGCACCACAGATGCTGCTGTCCATCTTGGTCTGATTATTTTGATCTGATGATTTGCGTTATATTATAATTATTTTACTTACACGCATCATTCCTGACAGGTAAGCCAGCGATAATAGAACGTCATGTGTCACTATCTTAACAGGCTTTGTCGTTTTGTATTAAATTTATCGTGATATATAAATAGTTACATTCACGGATAGATATCCAAGTATCAAGATCTCTATCTTCTTTATTGTAGAATTAAGAGTATTCGTATAAGAAGAAACCTATATCTTATTTTAAGACCCATATCTTTAATAAATAAAATACTTAACGTTAAATAATTTCTGTAATATTCAAAGTATTCAAAGAAACTGAAAAACATGATTTGTATCTAATTAATTACACTAATATTCTAAATATCAATATTATTTTAAATGTTATAGCGCCCTGGATCTGTTCACGGAGAAGAATTACCATATTACTTAGGCGTACCGTTGGCACAGTCTCATCATCAGCAGAACTTTACACAGCAGGAACAACGCGTCTCAAAGATTTGCATGCATTATATCTCAAATTTTGTGCGGCACGGGTAAGAAACAATGAACTGAATAATTATTATGGGATTTGTAAGCGTGAGTCATAACGTATTTTATGCTAACTATTATTCAAACTTATTTGTATCATAATATTTATATCACAGTTTTATACTTTTAAATCCAAATTATGCCTAATAATAATGACTCTTTGATATAACAGAAATCCTAACGACCCTTCGGCGACACCACCTCCAAGTAATTTGCTAGGCGAAACACCACGTCTTGGATCTGATCAAATGCTTTATTGGGATACCTACGATACAATTAATCAGTTATATATGGAAATAAGTAAGTAGCAAATTAAAAAAAAAACGAGACATTGACTAAAATAACTTCTGCTATTGTATGTGTTAAATGCTATTGTTATTTATTAAAAGATTAATTAATTTTCCCTTTCTTTATAGGCAGTAAACCAGAGATGCGGAATCACTATAGAGGCCACAAGATGTCATTGTGGCTGTCACTTATACCACAACTGCACCGACCAGGCTCTGATTTACCTGATGCAGCTATGCGTCATCATCACTTTCAGGACGATAATGCTAATTATTATGAAGGTATTGATTTTTTATATTTAGGTTGTATTTTATTGAAAAAAAGAATACGTTATTCATATCTAAATAGGAAATCTCTATGGCTGGGTACCTGGATGCTGATATGGTAAATAAATCTATATATACTCATATGTGTATTCACATTAACTTTATATGTTCTCCTCGATTCTAACAAGGAACCTTAATTTTGTAACATTTTATATTACTACATTACATTTAATAAAAGTATTAAAAGTATAAATTTAATATCATCAAAACAGGCGCTGTAAGACCACAGACTATGTCAAGAGCCCACGTACCGCACGTCGTCAATATTGACAGCGGTGCACGAGGAGATGGTCGTAGTACTATTTCTCCTCGTTCTTCGTTGCCTAAGCCTTCAGCTGCACCGCCAGTGTTGTCTACCGAGTGTCCACCTAATGCAACAGTATCGACAATGCACCCAGATGATGCACTCCTTCGCCGTCTAGCTTCATCCCATTATCAGTCTTATACAGCGGCACTGACAGTTACTATAGCTGTGGGATGTTTCCTATTGTTACTTAATATTCTCATCTTTGCTGGTATATATCATCAACGTGGTTCTCGTCCTAGACACTCTAAAGACGATTTAGCTGAAGCAGGAAGTTCATCCTCTTCAGATAATTATGATGGAAAATTAGATTACGAAATACGCGCCTATGAGGGAAAAGGATTTGGTTTTGAGTGTAAATCAGCCCATATGTCACGAAGTTCAAGTTCTAAATATGATTTACGGACGTTATCGGATTGTGGAGAACCCACATTTGGTGAATATAGTTGTTATGACGAAAAGCACCGCGCTGCTCGAAATTCTCTACCGGACGTTAGTGTAGGAAGTGCAATAGCCGCAGGTAGTGTAGTATGTATTGATACACAAAAACCGGACATACAGAACGTGGAAGGACGATTACAAGATCCAGTTGGCAGAACTAGTACTTTTGAACCTCGTGTAATGGATAGTTCGACACAAGTAAAATTTGGTCCAGTGCCAGATTCAGAAGCTACTTCTGAATCTAATGGAGAGTCTGAAATAGGAGGGGTAGGTGGTACTGGTATTTTACGGGTACCGCCTGCAAATACTACGCCTGCACCAACGGGAATCATGAAGAAACGAGTGCAGATACAAGAGATATCCGTATGAGATTATCTGAATACCCATGAGGTTGTATTAAATGAAAGGACAAAATTGTGATTTAACAATTAAAACAATACTGTAAATAGAGTCACACTATGTTAAAAATGTAAAGATATATTATGTACATACTGTACACAAACCTATGTATATTCAATAGGTACAACAAAATTAAATGGCACCTGAGGTTGACTCGTCTTCCCTGCAAAGTCAAATGTAAATATAAATGATAAAAATACTCGTGTGCACATAATCATCATAATGATTTTAAATAAAGTATAAAGCAAAAGAGTATGTTGATAGCATATAAATGGAATATATATAGTCGTCTTTTTTCATGGTGAAGATGATGGACTAATTTTACCGCTGAGTGATTCCATTATTAAACAATGGGAAAATATAATTAGTCATAAACATACATTTAATAATAATTAATGTGAATATTACAATAAATTAGTAACCAAAGACTTAAAGAAACCAACATAACGTGTACATAATTTTATCATATGAGATGTGTTTTAATAAATGGTACAATCCTGAATTGCATATGTTGTGAATTTTGTAAAATTAATTTAAGTCAGATTTAGTTAAAGTAGTTTTTGATAAGTAAATATTTAAAAATACCTATAACAAAACGATATAATGGACGGACGAGTACATTACAACAATATTATTTGCTTAAGTCGGAGAAATTTTTAACCGTAATATTTATGGTAAACAGGGTAAGAAACCACAAGCACACTACAATATCAAAGTTAAAAGTTAAATACAATTAAGTATAATGGAAGGTCTAAATTTATTATGGGTTTTAGAGATAATTATAAAATTAAATTGGCCGTAATCCATTTGTAAAAATGCCATATGTAAAATGGAAATTGGCAAATGTTAATGGGCCATAAACTAAATAAAATACAAATAAAAATTTAGTATTTGGAATCAGAGTAATTATTTGTATATTGCTTCCTAAGAATATCATCTATCTAAAATATATTTTATGTAAAACTTTATCATTTATCTGTTATTTATTGTGTTAAAATTACGAAGATGCCAATATGTACTGTAATGTGCTAGGCAAGAGGACCTATGCTATTTTTACTCCGTGTAATTAAAAACACTATATATGCCGTACAGTAATCTGATTTTTGTCCAGTTGTGTACATAAGTCGCTCCAAATAGTGCCAGCAAAATAACTCAAATGTTGAATAATTTGCCTATACTTTCATCTTGGGTGTATTAATGAGCGCTACGTTATCTACTAACGATGTTTTCTAATGTATACTACCTCTAATAGAAAAATATTTGCGCGTACTCGTCCAAAATTTATCTGAACAGGAATTGAGGATTTGTAAAATTATGATAATTGAATTATTTTAAAATTGAATTCTAATCCACATTGTGACAAAATGTGATTTCCTTGTAACAAAACATTAAATATCATTATCGAACATTCTTATAATATATGGAATTGATATAATTAGGTGTCTGTCGTCTCAACGTTGCCTATGCTGCGATAAATAATTCTTAACAAATATTTCGTCAAAGCTTAATATGTAATTATATCCAACGTTTACCTTGTAAACTAGTCGAAGTTCATTTCGTTGAATAAACTCCGTTGTATTATTTTATCATATAATTAATTCCTGTAAATTTATCGAACTGTTTAAAATCGTTTTAGGGTATTGCTTATGGGAATTTGTGTGATATCTGAAACTATTTAAAATTAATCCATTTACACGTTAAAAATTAATAAATATTCAAACAAGTTACTTCAACCAAGTGGTTCCCCACTAATTCTTCTATTACTTATTTAATAGATAATTAGTTACAAGAAAGTAAACGTAGATAATCATCATTTCCTCGTGTACTTACACTTACAAGTGAAACATGAGTATTTCAAGTACACTTATAAGTGAAATGTGTGTTAACGAAATAAATTACTTTTCTTTCTCCTATCATTCCTATTATTTGCTTCAAATAATATTATTAAATATTGTTAAACATAAATAATTGATTAATCTTAAGAATTTTTATTTAGTTATAATTTAAACTTCCTTTCACATGTTTCATTTTAAAACTGTTTGATTTTGTTTGTTCAATATAATAACAAAACTAGTGATATCAGACGGGCTACTCTTTGTATCAAATTATATATTTTGTTTGTATATAGATATTTAGATATATTAGGACTGAGTTTTCGTATTAATAATGAATCAAATCAATTTTTATTATCTGTGTAACTATTGACGAGTAATATTTAAATTAATGAGGCCGTTTATTTCATCAACAATGTTTTATAGTACTCATAAAATACAGCCTTGAAATGTTGTGTTAATGTAATTGGAAACAAAAACATAAAGTGTTTCAACATTTTGTTACAATTTGGTGTTTATATAAAATACATAAGATATGGTGTCAAATAAATTTTTGAAAATTATTAAGATCTGTTTTAGTTTGCTCACATCTCAAAGGTACGTGTTTAGTTCGGTCTGGCTAATTCGGCACCCGGGGCTAGCGACAGACAGGGTACATTTACGGAACGCAGCTAGAGGGTGGTTATTGCTTTGCAATAAGATCACAATGTTCGACTGAGTGGAATAAATAAAAAAGGTTTCTTTGATTTTTAAGATTTTGTTATTAAGATTCTTTGATATTTAAGAGATTATTTTACGAAATAATATATAAGTGTACTTGAGAAAATTCTTCATATTTTTTGACAAGTTTAACACAATACTTGAACATTTTAATAAAGTTGTCACTTATCATTCCGTAGGTATAATAAAACAGTTTAAGAGACTGATAGCGGGAAGTAGCGTCTAAAGCGCAGGGCGTCTAGTACTGTGAATGTACGTCGATCTGCTTGCCAAACGTGCCATGTTAAGGATATGTTTTGATTGTATTTTCCACTATCAAACGGACTTTATAACTTGTAGGAGGTGCTAATTTAGTAAGTACTAGTATTTATTGCTACGTATAACAACATTTTCAGGTAATAAATATCTGGACAGAGAACTTTAATGCAAACATATAGACGATTAAATATTTTTTAGAAGATTAAACTGGGGGCGGCGCCTCATTGAATATCATTGAATATAATGAAAAATACACACAAACACACTCATCCGATTCCTGCAAACGTTCCTGAGGTATAATTTATACATGGCATTAGTTATAACAAGTTAATTGTATTTTTTACAAAGCAGTATTATTACAAAGCGACGACGTCTAAAGCGGAGAAAAAATAACAAAGTATGCAAACTTTTAAAGTATTCCCAAGTTCTTAACACAAGACTAATTTACAAGTTCCATGAATTCAGATCCGAAACTTTATTTTATAGCAGTTTTATATTTACATTCTATCTTTGATATAAAATTGTACTTTTGAAATAAATATATTTCTACTTCTATTTTATACCAAAAAAAACATTTCTGTAGTAACTAAACTTAAAAAAATATAATATTTTTATATATTATTTAAAAAAAAACCTATGTTCACTCATATAATTCATAAAAAGGTAATCAAAGTAACTTCTGATTGAAAACTTGATTGATCTTGACATAACCAATAATTAATTTACTTACTGTTTATTTATTTACTAAGGTAAAGTGAAGTAAAAGACTTGCTTAATAAATTTCATGTTATTTTTAATACATTTTCATAAAAGAGAATTGAGTTTTCAATGTACTTATTTTTTCAATTTAAGTTACTATGGAATCACAAAATGTCTCTGGTAATATGATTTTAATTTCTACAAACTTTAAGAGACAGTACATAAAAATACTTTTAGATAATATTCTACTTACCTTAAACATACTAGTAGCTAAACTACGTCTAGACTTATACTAACATGTTGTTAAAACAAGTTCATTAGTTTAATGATTAATTCTTGCTACAGTATCTTAAGTTGTCGAGACACAAATTTAGAGAGTAATAACTTGAGGAATGCATATTAGTGTGACGATTCGCAAAGCAATTAAGTTACGACGTGAATTTGATCGAATTCAATTTAAATTTAAATTTGCAAAACTAAAGTTATTTAATTATTACATGTTATATTAAAAAGTTATTGTACATAATAAATAATAAATAAATAAATATCTTCACGCAATTCCCAATACAGGGGTAGACAGAGGTCTAGTCTAGATAATTATGTCACTTCGACCCACCGACCCAACGTGACAGGTGGTGAGCCCGTCGCCGCCTTTATGTCCAAGCCATATATATATATATATATATATATATATATATATATATATATATATATATATATATATATATATATATATATATATATATATATATATATATATATAGAGCTTTTATGTGTTCATACAGTTTTATCTTGAATACATTTTTCGAAGGCGATTGGCAGAGGTTAAGAAGTAACCTGCTCCAAAAAGTGATAGAAGTGACAGTATTAGAAGTAGACATGGAACCAGAATGATGTGAGGATACATGCAACAGTGAATTATGTGAAGAACAAAGATTTTTGAATTAGATAGGGAGGTGGGGAAGAGTCATACGAGTATAGTATTGAAATAGAGTAGACAGAACTAGTAGCCGAGTAGTTGGGTGATCCGAATTCGAGTCAAGAGAGCCGAGTTTGATCCCAAGGCTCGTACCAATAGGTTTTTTCAAAAACTAACGTACGATTTATAACGTTGGCTTGGACATAAAGATGGTGAAGGGCTCACCACCTTGCCCCAAAAATGTTTTCGGTGGAACTTTCGGTCGAAATTATTTAATTGTCTAGTGCACTGTTTACCCCTGTATTGGGAATGGCGTGAAGATATTAATTTATTTATTTGTAGATAGAGCACGAAAATCGTTACGCTGACGTATCGCTACCCACTTTAATTGAGATCGGTAGTGTGACACGTGGTCATATTTGCGAAGACCAAAGACAAATCGTATACAGTTATTAAGTTATCTCTCTAACTTGGGGACGGGTTGGTGAACTTCACCCGCTCAATATTTAAGAGACACTAAGATTTTTAGGACGCTATTTTTCTTAGACAAGTATTGCGATGTTTTTCTTTAAAGTCTAGTTCATTATAAAATATTACCTAAAATTGTTAATTATAAATAAAAAAATATGTTCACGCAATTCTCAACACTGAGGTAGACAAAGTACAGGATTATGAGCCTGTCGCCGTTAATGTCCAAGCCACCGATATAACTAGTGTATGAGTTTTAAAATAAAACCCATTGGTCGGAGCCTACCACGTGGAGATCGAACTCTGGTCGCTTGATTTCAAATTCCGATTACCCAACTACTCGGCTATCTTGACTAATATTTCTTAGTTCTAATTTTTAATGGGGGTTTGCGTAGGAATTAAATTTGGTGAAGCGTTCTGTGTTGATAGTTCAAATAAATGTATTTTTTATTCTTATTAAAGGTAGTAATTTTTCTTTTATTTGTTGATTGCCCATCCCAATGTTTTAGTACATCCAAAGGTTTTAATACATGTGAAGGTGAAAAAAACTGAAATTATCCACTAACTTGGTAGATGTTCTCAAGTAACGGTTTATATGCATGAAACAGAACAGATTGTACTCGCGTTTCTTACAACATTGATGATACTTTCATCGCGATTACTAGGACCTAAATACTATCGAAAAACAAAATGGATTAGGTCGATTGGGAAAGGCGACGGTTTCGGTGTACTGTGATACTACAATATATATACAGTGATATAACTGTACAGAAAAATTAAGTACCTATACATATGTATATAGCTTTTCATTGTACATCTTTTGTGGTTATTCTCAAATTCTACAGAAACGCATTACAAAGACTAGTAAAAGTGTTTGAACATTTCACTACGATTACAGAAAATATGTTAACGTTTATGTAATCTAAAATATTTCATATAAATTTCAAAAGGTTTTAAATAAAATTTGATGTTAAAAATTTCCTTGCAAAACTTTTCAGTGTCAAAATGTTTCGTTGTAAATAAACAACTTTTTCAGAAAAGACTAACAAAGAAGTACTCATTTAACGAAAAGGTGTTGTGTTCATCAATGATAAACATTTTCAACTTACTGTAAAATAATTGCATTTTCATTGAAACATGCGAGAGATATCGGGTTGTAACGAACGAGCCAAGCAAATGAAGCGGACCGCGAAACCTTCAAATTGAATTTTAAGCATCCAATTTGTTTGCACGGTGCCGCCTGAACCGGGTTATATCAACGCAGACGTGGGCCACACCGAGTGTTTCCACACTCGTAAAGCGATTTTTGGCATCCCATATACTGGGGTCAGCCGGGATTTTTTATGAATTATTTATGCTTTTGCATGTGCGGTTTCACGATACAGCTATTTTAGACGTTATGTTTAAATTTTTGAGTACGTTGCTTAATTATTTTCTTGTTATCTTTAACGATTTTTGCTAACAATGGACGGACCCTAATTTAAAATGTTTTGAAAGTATATAATGGAGTTCTGACCAGTTTATTTGTAAAGTTTCTCTAATTCAGTTCAAATCGTTACTCTATACGCCTGTCTTTGTGTTTATTAGAATTTTATAAAATAAATAAATAAATATCTTCACGCAATTCCCAATACAGGGGTAGACCGAGGTCAAGTCTAGACAATTAAGTCCCTTTGACCCACCTTCCACCGAAGATATTTTCGGGACAACGTGACAGGTGGTGAGCCCGTCGCCGCCTTTATGTCCAAGCCAACGATGAAATTCGTACATAAGTTTTTGAAAAACTAATTGGTACTGCCACCTGGGGATCGAACTCGGGTATCTCGACTCGAAATTCCGACCACCCAACAACTCGGCTATCGTGACTTTTATTTTTTATTAGAATTTTATATTGCTAAATATAAAATTATTAATATTTATATGGTGTATTAAGAAATTTTATGAAATTTTCAAACATGAATGACTGATTATGAAATTTTCAAACATGAAATTTTCAAACTGTTTGATATTTAATTAAAACTATAACAAAATGGAACAAGTGTAATGTTATATGTGTTCGCGTGTATGTGTCTACTAGTACTGTCTTAATCGGTTATTTGTTATCATTTAATGCTATTGATCTAGATTTTTTTATCTTAATGCATCTCATAAAATTATTATACAAGGGTAGCTAGAGGAATATGTTGGCAATCAGTAAAACTACTTACCTAATAGTTATTCACATTGCTAACATGTTTATCGTCTTACGATAAACTGTTGATGAGATGGTTTCGTAGGAACTGACCACGAGTAACGTAATCAAACACGTGACGTGGTTGAGTCTAACCCTAATTGTCAATAAACATTAGTCCTCAGGGCGCCGAGTTCGCTCCCGCAGAATAATTAACGAACTTCCGCGATTTTCGAGTCCGTAAATTGCCTCATGGTTGCGACGGCCTGCCTTTGGGATGTTGATATAAATTATGTACCTTTTAAATTTATCTTGGTTTTTTATAAACTCTGAATGAATTTACATACATGGGCCGTCATCTTAATTTGAAAGCTGACGGTACGATATAATTACATGAAAAAAAATCTTCACGCCATTCCCAATTCAAGGGTCGAAAAAGTTTTAGACAATCAAGTCCTTTTGACCTGCATTCCACCATATTTTTGGGACGACGTGACCGTTGTCATATAAAACGTACGTAAGTTTTAAAAAAAATTCATTGGTACGAGCTTGACTGGGGATCGAACTCGGGTTTCTTGACCCACATTCCGATCTCTCAGCCACCCGGCTATCGTGACTATTACTTACATATACAGTACAATATATATGCATTTTAACATCCATTACTCGAGTACGAACGAAATTTCGTATTAAAAGAAAGAAAGAAATTTATTATAAAAATTACTACATGTTACTGATGTTATATGACTACCAACTAGTTGAAGCTGATAAACAAACTTGAACAGACAGTTATGATGATAATGATTAATTCGATGAGCCATAACGTATGTAAGCGTATGTAAATCCAGGCCGAGATATTTGCGACTGAATATTTGGCACGATCGAACATAGTAGAGTCAAGGGTAAACTTCTGCTGATGCAAATTAGTCGATCAAAATCACATACATATATAGAAATAAAAAATTAATAAGTTTTGATAAATAAAATTGTAAGGGCCTTTTCATAAAGAAGGATTTGCTATAATCACTTGGCAGCCGGATTGGCGATTGCAGTACCAGCTCTGACGCTGCGGCCCGCCACCGGTCCGTTAATTTTTTGTCGGATATGTTTCGAGATGGATGTTATGTAGCCATTTGTTCGGTAGACTCGCTGAAGGATTTACCTTACCTTTTACGAAACGAACAATAAGAATGGGGGATATGATATATTCTTACGTCAATACCTCACTTCAAATTTTTCATTATTTAATAATAAAATTGTCGTGTAAGAAATAAATTAAATCTTATAGAAAGCTTCATCAAACGTTTAAAGGTTAAAAGGATACAAGGTTCACAAATATCATGTCTTAGTATGCGAATATATGTCTACATGTCTTAGTATACCCATTTATAAAATACATGAAGTAGTAATGATATTACGGTGATGTTGGAAGCTGAGAAAAATTCGGTCGAAATATATTATACTCAAAGTAAGTAAAACTGATACTATGAAAGACAAAAAAATTAACTAGGAGATACTATTACATATACGAGATTTTTAAACGAAATAAATAGATTCTTCTAAGAATAGATCATATATGCTAATATACAACCTGACCTGGTAACGAAATATTAAGCTCCAAAATATATGCTAAATTATTTTATCCTTTTAAATTTGTGGAGACTACATGCCACTTAGGGAATACGAGATGGCTATAACTTTCATAAATGAAGGGCCGGCCCGTCAAAACGGTCGCCCGTGTCAGCGAACGTAATGGAAGTGACAAGGGTTTCTCAAAATGATAGGAAGAATTCCAAGAGTTTCCGTGGATTTGTCCTGTTTTATGACTCCAAAGATATCTGCAGCATCAATTTACTATTTCTTTACCTTAACTTACATATGAACAATTTTCATATATTTTGCAAATTGTTGAGGACTGAAACTATGATATACATGGCCTTAGCGCGTCTCTAACCAGCACCTTTATTGAAGACTCATAATAATTGTTATAACATTTTGTAGAATCACTTTTGATAATTTAACTTACTACCTTATTATTAGAGTTTTTGTAAAATAATCACGATATTTTTGTAAAATAGTTAGGGTGATTGGAATTCGAGTCAAGATATCCTAGTTCGATCCCCAAGGCTCGAACCAATGGTTTTTTTTTCAAAAACTTATGTACGATTTATATTTATACCCCGTTACCAAATCAACTTGCTTATCCTTACGGCTATGTTGGTTACACAAGCTCTGCATTTTGTAAAGTCATTTATTATCTTTGATAGTAAAATTAAGTTCGTATTATTGCTGTTTTGTTTTTCTTTTTTTGTCAACGTTAGTTTTGTCTTAGTTTTGTCAACCGGTACGCATTTTCGAAAACAGGGGTAGACAGAGGTCTAGACAATTAAGTCTTTCCACTCATCTTCCAACAACAACAACAACGTGATAGGTGGTGAGCCCGTCGCCGTCTTTACGTCCAAGCTAACGAAATTAATCGTACATAAGTCTTTGAAAAAAACCCGATTGGTACGAGCCATGGGGATCGAACTCTTGACTCGAATTCCGATCACCCAACCTACTTCATAAATGAGTTGCAGTGTAATGCCATTTCAAATTAACGAGAGCACAATCGTACGGGCTAGATGGGTAAAAACTTGAATATCAGTATAACTGTAACCTGAAACAAACCAAGGGTATTTAAATAAAGAAGAATACGTAGATTTTTTTAAAAATAAAATTCATGTGTATAAGCCGTAAAAAGCTTTTAGCGCCGAAGGACGTGTCATCGTTATCCCCGCAATGGGTCATCGTTATGATGCTATAAAGTAAAGAAGATTGTATCAGATACTTTGATCGCTCCAATCTATTTATTTTGTAGATATAAAAAAGAGGAATAAAAGTTTTCCGTTACACTTTATTACAAGCTTAAAAGAGTGATAAAGAGGACACAAAGTATAATAGAAACATATTCCTCCAAATGTATTTCAAAATTACGATGATTTTTTTTTATTTAAATTGAACTATCTTTTTAATTACTACCATAAATGTCTTATAAAACATTTTGATATCTACACATTTTACTTATTAAGTGTGCTGACAGATATATATTATTAGATTCAGATATATGTAAAATATATATATTCAAAAGCGAATAAGTAATAAATTTTCTATTATTAGTTTACTTTGTTTCTGGAATATACCATCACCGAACGGGAAAATTTAGTAAATACGTGTGTCTTGTCATATAATTTGTTAATATATAAATATCATATTTTGCTCTGTAAGATACTGGATGAAGACGAGTACTGAAATTTAGGCACGAAGAGAAAGAGAAATTTAGAAGAAAGTTATTTTTGGAAAATTTAAACTGAAAATATTTCGTTCATATGATTGAGACCAGCTTTGTAGCTGGTCTCAATCATATGAACGAAATATTGCATATGAATATTGCATATTTAATATGGCTGTCGATGAGGCAAGCGTTAGTAGTCTAAATAGATCCCATAATCAGTGTATATGATCTCTTGCGTATGGGTGATACAATGGCTAAACGCGTTTTGTACTGTAAGCTTCAATAAGACGCATGCAGGGTGAATATCACCTGTGGTATAAATATATTTTTAGGCACTCTATATATGTAACATCGAGCAGTAAAACAATATATAATCTCAGTAAAACAAGAAAAATTTTGTAATGAAAAACATCTACACTTTCTAACATATATATATATATATATATATATATATATATATATATATATATATATATATATATATATATATATATATATATATATATATATATATATATATATATATATATATATATATATATATAAATATAAATATATATATATATATATATATATGTATATATATATATATATATATATATATATATATATATATATATATATATATATATATATATATATATATATATATATATATATATATATATATATATATACATATATATATATATATATATATATATAGGGCTTTTATATATATAGGGCAGGCTTTGCGAGATTCTATATTAGACCTCTGGGGTGAAACGCATACGTAACCTTCTTATTTTAAAATAGTCTGCAAATGTTATGGGCTGTTGTAGTCACATAACATCAGGACTCTTAGCAATTTTTCACTGCATACATTTCATAAGTTTCCTTTAAAGAAAGTCGGGTGGAGGTAAAAAATTTGCAAAGGGTACAAGAGTAAAAATAAAATAATTTAACAAAAGATTTTTCATTAACAACGAAAACGTTTCACGATCTAAAGAAAAAGTTTCACAAAGCTTTGTTCATTTTACACATGAAAGTTTTGCCTGATAATCGTATACTTTTTTAATACAAAATAATCTCAAAGAGTTGTTTATCTGAAGTGTAATAGTGTTAGTAATATTTTTAAAGTTATATTTTTTAAACGTAACGTTCATAAACGTACACCAAATAATTGAAAAAATAAAGAAACCTAGAACAGATTTATTCGAGACTAATTCACATTATAAATTACGGCAGTAATGTTTTTGCCTCAGAATGTGCAAAATGTTCGGTTTTCCACAAAATAAAAATTCACTTTTGGTAAACTTCTTGGTAATTTAATGTTTTGTTTAATATTAAAATACAGTTGAGCAACTACGCTGAGGGCATTTTATTTCCGTAAGTGAATCTTGGAGCTACATTTGATCTTTGGTCACCTCTAAAAATAAAACGTTCCAAAATGCGTTACTATTATTGCCATATATTTTAAGTCGGCGTCAAGTAAGAAATGTTGTCACATATTTTTGTATAAAAACACATTTATAATTTATACTAAAACTGCTGTGGAGAAATAAATCTCAATAACATAGATATTATAATCACCATAACAAATTTTTTCAACAAATATGCATTTGTTTAAACGAAGGCAAAACTGGTTTTCAAAAATTATCTTTTGGGAAAAACATAAACAAACATCATTTCAGTTGTTATATAATACAACATATTCAATATAAGTATGTTATGCTCTAAAACTAATGAAAAAATAAGTTAAGATCGTGTGAAAGCATACGTCAGGAACACATTATCTCGCCTATCTAGATATAGTGTGGCCTCTCACTGATACTTCACATTATGTCTACGTGACCACGCAAGCTTTTGGTTATATAATGTTCAACTACAGTATATACATTTGTATACCAGAAAGTAAATAGAGTTTAAAACTCAGCAAGAACAATAAATGTAAAGATTACACTTCTAATTAAGAATTTTATTATAAAATTCACGTCCTTCTCAATCAAGGGGTAGACAGCGCTAGACAATTAAGACCTTTCGACCTACCTTCCACCGAAGACATTTTTAGGGACAACGTAACAGGTGGTGAGCCCGTCGCCGTTTTTATTTCCGATACATAAATATATAAATTGTACACGTGTTTTTGAAAAAACCCGAAAATTGTACGAGCCTGCCTTGAAATCGGTGCGAGCCTTGGGGATCGAACTCGGGACGCTTGACGCAAATTCCGATCACCCAACCACTCGGCTATCGTGACTATTTTTTTTAAACTGCATAATTTTTTTACAATAAATACAACCGGGGTAATTCGATATGTGCAATTCAAGTTTAAAATCAAGTATATGCCAAAATGTGAACTGATTTCCCATAAACTAAATGATTGACTGTAGTGGTGGTGGTGCATACAGTGGAATTAGTGCATGCATCTGTGGGAGGGAGGGTCCCTTCGACCAACCTTCCACCGAAGATATTTTCGGGACAACGTGACAGATGGTGAGCCCGTCGCCGTCTTTTTGTCCAAGCCAACGATATTCGTACATAAGTTTTTGAAAAACCCATTGGTACGAGCCTACCAACTGGGGATCGAACTCGGGTCTATTGACTCGCAATTCCGACCACCCAACCACTCGGCTATCGTGACTTCTATAAACTAAAGTTCAAGTAAAATAATAAAATAGTCTCCTCTTAAAAATTGTATGAACGTGATTGGAGTCGAGGATTATCCGACACGCTGCTCCAGGCAAGGAAGGCTGGTGACATAAATTATCTTCGATATATTTTTTTTATTTATTTCTCAAATGATAGGTAACTATTGGCTTATTCGGTGCTTAAAATTGCTACAAACAATTTGTTTTGAGCAACATTAAGCTATCCTCTCGATCAAATTTGAGTGATTTCGAACGTCATAGTGAATACAACAACGTCCAAATATTACCTGCAATAAAATATGCGCCTGTTTCAGAACTCTTATTATTTATTTCGAATCACTGAAAATCTTATCTTTTATGTACTGATTAAAACTAAAATTTATTCTTCCTTTTCTTACTACTACTAAGAATAATGAAACATTTTGTTGATGTTGATCTATGTATTTATATTATATTACATTCACATGCTAATTTTAAACTATGTTAACAAGTTGATATGCAATTAAAATTTAATAACCCCTTCGAATCGCTTTTTTAAATTTTATGGTAATCATATTAGAAAAAAAAAACATTTAAGAGTTCCAAAACTAGTTTTAATTTGCTCACTCACGACAAATCTGTATTTTTTTTTATAATGGTTAGCTGTAAACGGCGATGCAAACTGTCTTGTTATGTCGAGTGAAAACTGTTAGCACTATGTAATGGCAACAGTGGTAGAGCCACGCATCAGCTTTTGTTGTTGCATGAATGGGCCGGCTCGACTGGAGAAGTACCACGGCCTCACGGAAAACCTGCGTGAAGTAGAAGTCTTACAAACTTCTGCGTTTCGTCTGGTGGGTGCAGGTAACCGGGGGCCCAAACACCTCCAACAAGTTCTAGGGGGGTCACTGTAAGGCCGGCAACGCATCTGCTATGCCTCTGGTATTGCGGGTGTTCATGGGTGGCGGTAATAACTTACCATCATGTGCCACCTGCTCGTTTGGCTCCCTATTCTATAAAAAACCGGTGAATTCAAACGCCGTGTAGTGTCACAGGATATAAAGTTCCGATGAAAATGACTAGTAATCGGTGCATAATAGGGATAGCATCTGTTAGTTATCTTCCTGGTTATCTTTCATAGTATTATAAGTTCGGCCGCGGGACTTTTGACGGACTATAATGACGACGATTTAGCAGTGCTCTTAATTCATTACATATACGTCGGCCTGATAAAGTCCAGTGCAGGAGATGGGCCTCTCCCTTGTGGTTTGTAATAATCGCCACTCTCGAAAAATTGATCTTAGACGCTACTGCCCATTACGTGGTGCTTATTTTGGTCTATTATTTTTAGAGACATTTATGCCGCCATTTGTCGGTAGCTATAACTATAGTTAAGGCCTATCTCTTAGTTGCCTCTTATGACACGATAGCCGGAATTTCGAGTCAAGAGACTCGAGTTTGACCCTCAGGTTGCAGGCTCGTATCAATTTAATAAATAATTAATTTATAATTATATCGTTGGCTTGGAAATTGAGACGGCGACGGGCTCACCACCTGTCACGTTGTCCCAAAATATCTTCAGTGGAAGGTGGGTCGAAACGACTTAATTATCTAAATCAATCTACCCCTGTATCGGGAAAGGCGTGAAGATATTTATTTATTATGACAAGCACGTGAAGTAAGAGGGTGGTATATTTTTAAACCGATAACCTCACGGGTTCTTAATACAATTTAAATCTTAAAACGAGCATTATAATCGTGGTGCCATTTTCAGGAACTACTCGTATTCTGAAAATATGTTAACATGTGCACGTTTCAATGAAAAATGGATTCAGTAGTCATAGAATGGAGGCTACTTATTAGTCTATGAGCGAACCATACACGATGAGTTGCATTCACTGCACGTAGCATTTTGATAGGTTTGCTACTTTTATTTTTATCTGTTAATTTAGTTAGAAAAAGAATCATTAAGATAAAAAACTTAGTTCTAATTGTAATTGCTGTTTTAAAAATGTCCACAGGATCGAAGGAGAAATGTATGGTAGGTTCTTACGTCGAAGAACAGAGTAGAATAAAATATTCTATACTGCATAGCAAAGAAACACTGCAATACACTTTCTGGCCATTAAGTAGAAAATTATTAATTGAACATCCTCTAAAGATAAAATACATCAATATCAAAAATAAATATAAATCTAGTATATATAAAAACAAGAGGTTAAGTATTTATATCCTTATCACAAACTTTCTTAAACATCGGTATCAATAATTTCCTTGATAAATTCCTTGTAAAAACTTGTATAACGGATTGAGCACGATGGATAAACCTCCCCATCAGTCACAGTTAGTGGAAAGAAATTCCAAAGTCGAATAGCTTGTCGAAGATCCCAAAGAATGTGAACAAGAATAACGAAGTAATTGATAATGTTTTTTAAAGATTGGAACGGTAAATTAGGTTATACATTGCATTGTATTCGTATAGTTGTATTGATAATAAAGAAGTTACTCGACCCCGTAGCCAAGTTGGTAGTGACCCTGCCTTCGAAGCTACGGGTTCATGGAGATTTTCATGGAAAATTTTCAAGCGCATCTGTATCTATAAACACAATATTAATAGAAGAGACTAAAATTAAGTATATTATTATTTTTAATTCCAATAACTTTTGACTTCATATACAACCATTTTAACTTACATCAAAAAAAGGAGCATTTACTCGGTTTTTTAAATGTTTGTTACCTTAATATCCCGTCATATATAAAAAAAAACTCTTTTTGTTTTAAAAGAGTATACTAGTAGTTGACACACATTATCACCAATTGAAAATCTGAAAATGGTAACCCAATCAAATCAAGAAAACTCTTCAAACTTTGTAAGCTTTTTGAGTACCCCTACTGAATTACTTCACGTTTTTCGTTTGTTTTCGTCTAGGAGACAAGTATTAGGATGGCTGAGCCGGTGAAAGGAGCCACTGCATTCCTTAATTATTATTCCATAAATATTTTAATATGGGCCTCTCACTAATATGTTTGATTTGTCACGATAAACAAAAGCAATATTTCAGTGCAATTTAATGGTATTAAAAAAGCAGTAACTCCGCGTCATTCCCAGTGTTCTTTTGACCTAGCTTACACCGAAAAAAATTTGTATTAATTGTAAAAAAATCCCTGAATATACATATTATTAAAAAGTAAATATATAAAATACAAAAAGCACAAAATACATTTATTTATTTATCTTCACGCACAGTCCCTGACGGGGTAGCCAGTGAGAACAGATCGCCAAGTGTCACGATCCTTACATACCTCTTTCGCTTCATTCAGATTCAACATTTTCTTCATACATGCACGTCGTGGTATCCGAGTATTCATGACCCTCCGCCTCCGAGCAATTTGCTCACATGGAATAATTAAAATAATAAACTTATACAGGGTGGGCCATGAATTAGTTAATTTATTTTTTAAAAATTATTTCGTGTAAATGACCACTGTTTCGGTTTTTGCACTCATCTAAGCGAGTCCTGAAGTTTTCGAATATTCTTCTGCAAAGAGACCGCGAGATCGCCGACATCTCTTCGATGATTTAAACAAATTATAAATATTATTTTATACAGAGAAGCTCAGCGGGAGGCCGATATGGCCAATTCTACCGGAGATTTAAGCATCTTTTGCTGCTGTGGTTACAGGAGTCGAATTACCTATTTTTTAGAGGTATGAAACACAATCAAAACACAAAAACAACGTGTCTAATATTGTTGCAGGTACCAGCATATGACCCGACAGCATGTTTTAAACTTTATTGTTTTATGAAGTTATAAAAACAGACAATAAGCGTCTAAGGAAATAGCACTGAAATAAAAGGAAATATCACGTTAATAACGTTATATACAGTGATAAGATTTTTTATATATGTATGTAGATTAAAAAAGTGTGTAATCTGTCTCACAAAAGCCAAAAAATATTATCGTAGCTCGTGCCTTAGAATACAATAAGTCATGTTATATTTATAATATTCCTGCACCGCACCTCAGTAACACTTCACATCTCTACGTGACCGCGCAGACTACTACTATAATATCATTTCTTTCAAAGATATGAATATCGTCACATGTTGTTATTTTCATCCATTTTATTATTAGCAGGTTTAAAGTTTGAGAGATAAAAATATTGGAATAGTAGTAGGAAGTCATGGTACCCCCCGAACGCCTTTCCGCCTTGCCTTGTCTCGGTGGGGCTTATTAACCGTGGCTTGGACACCTACGTTGAACCAAGAGAAACCCACATTGTCGGCGTGACTTAGCGGGGTAATGTCTGTCCGAGGTGGCCGCTTCAAGTGGGCTCGGTCAGCCTACTTCGGGTGCGTTTTGGTAGCCAGTGGAGGGAGTGTATGAGTCGGTGCCTTCGCATCGCAATGGCACCTCCACATGGTGTTCGGTCAAGCATCCGGTTCCCAGTTCAGTCAGATGGGAGAGGGAGATGAACCATTCGCTTCCGAGGAGGGGCTGCTTTGGTCGGCCATCTGGCTGAGGTTTCGCCTACGAAACTAACTAAACTATTACAAATAGCCTTTGTAAATGAAGTAATCGTAAGTCTAATTACCATTACTCATATATACCCTATATAAACCCACAAGAATTAAATATTAAATATCAAAACGCTAAAACAGTGACAATTTTGATTGTAATGAACAATACTCATACCTTTTTAATACTACTAATTTTAAATAAAACTATTATTTACATGTTTTATCACGTTTTTATTTAGTTTTTTAAACTTTTTAACTTCCCGACGTTTCGAGAGCTTTACAGCACGTCTATGTATTTATATTAAAAACAAGTATTATAATGGGTTTATTTTAAATGTGTAGTGTTTGCCTAAATACAAATAGTCATTATTCAAACTACGAAGTTCAAAAGTGGCATCGTTCTATACATATTTTTACTTATTTTAATTTTCTAAAACCTTTCCTTAGCTGACGTTTCCTACTCGCGCTACAAATCTCTGCCAAATTTTATCTTAATAGATTTTATTGTTTTAAATATTTTGCGATTTATACATTAATGACCATGTCTTTTTATAGAAATAGATAATTTTTTCAAATAAAAATAAATAAATATTAACATGGAATCACTATTGTATAATTGAATTTATATTTTTATATTTCGGGGCTAATTATTTCGTAGTGTCATTATCGTAACAATTAAAATGTACCGGACTCAATTAATGTGACGTTTATTTTTATAATCCCTAAATATTCTACTTGCTTCAGAAGAAATCGTTAAATTGTAGTTATAAATGACATTAATGGCCTCTAAATCCTGACGGAATGGACTTGAGAAATGCCCTGCCTAACGTACTTTATCTTCTTGTATGAAATTCATTTTGAAAGTTATCGCATACACATACATACATAATGCCTTGACAAAGCGCCCTCCAGAAAAAGGTCTCTTCTGCAAAGGAGTAAAAATTAAATTAAATATCTTCACGCAATTCCCTATATAGGGGTAGACAGATGTTTAGTCTAGACAATTAAGCCCCTTCGACCTTTCCACCGAAAATATTTATATCTTCGGTGTGTCCCGTCCCGGAATATCTTCGGAATCTGAAAAAGAGTGTTAACCATAATCGCCACGAGGATTGGAGGTCACAGTAACATACCCTTACTTAATACGTAACTCACCTTAGATGCTGTAGCCTGTCATAAGTCTGCTGAATTTTGGATATAGTAGTTTATAAGAGAGTTTATGTGCCATCTGTCGGTAGACATTTATATCTTCAATTCATATCCTTTAGATTTCCTCTTTCGACACATACGGCAAGGAAATGTCAAAGTGATGCTCTAATATATTGCTTGGATCCTTTAATACGTTAAAAAAATAATGGCATATAATAGCTTATAATAAATGTTTATTTATAGTAAGTGACGAGAGCCGAGTGGTTGGGTGATCGAGATACGAGTCAAGAGACCCGAGTTCGATCCCCCGGTGGCAGGCTCGTACCAATTGGTATTTTCAAAAAATTATGGTCTAATTATATCGTTGGCTTGGACATGAACGGCCACGGCTTTACCACCTGTCACATTGTCCCAAATAATGTCTTCGGGAGGTGAGTCGAGAGAAATTAATTATCTATGGTAATGGTCAATATAATATTAGGAATGGCGTATAGATTTTTTTAACTTGTGGTAAAAAGTAAATAGCGCCCCATAAAACCTACTGCTGAGCGAAGGTCTTCTATTAAATTTCATTACAGAGATTATTTAGCTCTTTGAAATACATCTTTAATGTTTATTAGATGAGTAGGTCGCATCTCAGTGATTTCCTTAACTGCGGAGATTGTGGTAAATTGAACACTAAAATCGCTATTAACGATTCCTTTCCGTTCAGGTTCGCAATATTGGTATTGGAGGCCGACAGCCTAAGTCTTTGTCCCAGTGAAAGTGGTTGTAAGCTATTGTGCAAAATCAAGGTGTTAGACAAAGAGAAAAAAATTACTAATTAAAAAATATGACTTGTTAACTGTCCTTTTTGATTACTATTAAATATATTTTTAACATGTAAGGTTGTTACGAACAGAATAGAAAAGAAATTAAAAGTATATTTGGCCACAAGTACATGTTAAATTAAAGTTAGTCGGTTAGAGTAATTTAGGTAAATTCATGCTGACCATATACTTATTCGTTGCTGGCTGGGCGCCCGGCAGATACAATATCTCGTGCACAGAATCTACACTGCGGGTAAACTACCCGGATGTACACTACCTGATTTATTTGCTGATATTCACTAGCACTGACTCATGTTGAAAAGAGATTTATAACTGAACTATTTTGTTAAGGAGGAAGTTTAAAAATAGACATTTTAGCAATTTTTTGGATTAATTTTCTATTTAATTACAGATTTGGGTGGGTTGGGTGGTCGGAACTTCGAGTCAAGAGACCCGAGTTCACCCTCAGGTGGAGGCTCGTACCAATGGGTTTTTCAAAAACATATGTACGAATTATATTGTTGGCTTGGACATAAAGACGGCGACGGGCTCACCACCTGTTACGTTGTTCCGAAACATTTTCGGTGGAAGGGGGATCGAAGGGACTTAATTGTCTAGACTAGACCTCTGCCTACCCCTGTATTGGGAATTGCGTGAAGATTTTTATTTATTTATTTTACTGAAATAGTACACTGTACAAACAATTTGCTACATTTAAACCACTTTTAAACCGACTTCAAAAGTAAAGGGAAGTTTCATTCTTTTTTTTATGTTTGTTACCTCATAACTCCGTCATATATCAAACAAAAAAATATCTTCACGCCATTCCGGTATTGGGAATGGCGTGAAGATATTTTTTAGACTGTAGACTGAGGTCTAGTCTAGACAATTAATCGCTTTGACCCACCTTCCACCGAATATATTTTCGGGACAACGTGACAGGTGGTGAGCCCGTCGCCGTCTTTATGTCCAAGCCAACGATTTAGGTCGTACATAAGTTTTTTTTTTTGAAAAACTCATTGGTACGAGCCACCTGGGGATCGAACTCGGGTCTCCTGACTCGAAATTCCGACCACCCAACCACTCGGCTGTCGCGACTTTATATATATATATATATCAAACGATTTCAAAAATTCTTTTCTTGTTGGGATAATACATGAAAGGGTATAATACTTCAAGTTTTGTCCCATTGTCATAACGTCAGGATATGTGTCAAAAAAATTGAGAAACTCGCATAAATTTTATAAGCATTTTGATTATTTCACTTCTTTTGTGACGGAATTAAGTTGTTTGTATCCATGAATCATCATATATGTATATTGGCCTCCTTATATGGGATGAAATAAGGCACTGTACTCCTTAACAGCTAGGAGTTAGGCAAAAATATACGGTTTTTGAGATACCCGGTACATTGGTATTGGATGATAAAAGGCATTTTGGGCGTTTAATAGTTTCCACCGACTGAATAAAAAATTTACTCATGTCGTACTGATTATCACCATCGTTAAGGTGGAATAGACCGGCACACCAACTGCTAGTTGGCCTTTCTAGGTTTGTGTCCTGAAAGTATTTTACGTTATATACGTATAATACATATTACTAATATACTTCCTACGGTAAATACTATATTTATATGTATACTATTTTTATTATTTCGTAGTTGTACTTACGTTTTTCTACACTAAAAACTTTTTTGTTATAAAATCGAAGCGCCTTCAAAAAATAATAGGTAATTCAAAAAATATAGCATTTGGTTTGAGCAAACCGCCTTCAACCAAATTGGCATTGAGGTTGAAGGCGGTGCCCATATAACAGCGATATAACTGATTATTTTAACAGAATGTAATTAATAGTAATACAAAAGTAAATGTGTATGTAATAGTAATATTTCCATTAAAGTGCAAAAATATACAAGTAATAGAAAAACATAGTATAGTTATGATTAAGAACAATAAGGAGTAAAAATGCAAGGTCAAAAATAATAGACATTTTAAACGAAGCAAAGCGCAGCCCAGCAAAACAAAAGAGCAAGCAGTTTCTGCTCCTGTCTTCAAATCTATGTAAATTGACGCGATCTTGTGCTTCTGCATTTCATCTGATCAGTAAGATAACTAAAGTATATACTATAAAATTACTGTATACTATAAACTGCTTAAATAACTTCTTCCGCTTTCTCAATTCTTTTTTAAATGTATGCCATATCCCATCTCATTCTACGAGTGTAAAATAAAAATAAATTTATGTAAAATAAATTCCTTCGCCTAACACGTCATGAACACCGATAGTTTGTTCATCACCTTTTTCCATTAAATACTATATTGTAAAGCATATAAGAGGACTAATAAAGGGGGAATCTCAAAAGCTATTATTTTCCTTTATCTATTACTATCTTTTACAAACTAAGGTTCAAGTCTAAGATTTAAGGCTTTTTTACTTTGAACACAACACAACTCGACTAACATTTAGATTAAAAGAACTATAACACAAGAATTGTGTAAGAAATAGTTTTTAATTAAAGTCACTATTGTTCTCAGGTTATAATAATGACTTTCATAAAAAACCAATCATCTGGGTTGTTTTCTAGTCCTGATAGTTTCAAACTATTTGTTTTATGTGTGACATCTAATTCTTATAAAAAAATAACCAACATTTATCAAAAGTTTTTAATAGCGGCGCCTATCTCACTGCATGTTTTTGTGAATTTGTTGGTAAGATTTAAAAATTTACCAAATGTCACCACGCCCCCAGTTGGCTAGACTTATAACATAGTGAATCAATCGTTAGGACATGGCCACTGCGGCAGAGACACGGTTTCGAATTCGATTGGCATAAACTACTTTTTTCGATAAAAAAACTGTTAAAAAAATTGAACTGCATCAAAAACAGACAATTAGTTTCTTAGCTAAAACTGATATGTAAATTTTAATCAGCACTTTTTACTAATGGTGTGGAAGGCGGTGCCGGTATAACAGCGACATAACTGCCTATTTTAACTCTATTTAATTGTAATGTCAAATAATAAAAATATAGATTATTAGAGCCGATTTGTGAACTCCAACTCCAACTGTGAACAACATAAAGCGCCTTTTTGCGACCTGTTATAAAAACTAATACTAAAAGTCAATTCTGGCGAAAATGCACTTGCTTACTTTTGTTATAGTTCCAGTTTCCTAAACATTGCACAGTTGAGTCAGAGTTGTTAATCGGTCTTTGACTTAGAATTAGACACGCCTACACTTAAATTTACTTAAAATTTATCCCAAATAACAACAATAATAGATGATAGTAATGTTAATGTATTGATAACCTTCAATAAACATAAACATATGAATATGTGTCTTATCCTTGTTAGGTTATTAAGCATGAAAACAATTAAGTATTTTCAGGTCTAACGAACCATTAAAGTCATTTGCCTTATAAGTTATTGGTTTTACGATATTTTTTATTTCTTTATTTTTGTCAGTTACCAAACTTGGAGAACGGTAGAGAAATAAATTATTTTGTATTTAATTAAAAGGTACTACCTAGCTCATTTTTAACATACTTTTTGATACTTTTTAATACAGTAATACAATAAGATTTTCTGATAAGTTCGCTAGGATTGCTGATTTATTTCAAAAAGATATTTGATTTAAAAGATAAATATTGTTAACAAAAAACTAAAAAAGCCGTTTTAATGATAAATAGAACTAAAAAGTAAAAAAATTCTGTTTTTAATATGACCTCAGTCAATGTCCAATCTTAGGGTGATTTAGCACGGCTTTTGTTGATACGGGCGAGGGCGTCAGCGGAAGATAACATGAACGGGGATCTCAAACCTAAACCAAACATGACTCATAGTTATGGACAACACAAAAACATCACAAATATTAAGAGTAATTAGAAAGGGGATTAATTATATTAAATATACATATTTTCACATATATATTTCTTTGTATAAAATTGTTGCGTGTTTTTTTTTTTTTGTTTTTAAACTATATTTTATCTTCCTCACATTGAAATGATAAAATAGAACGCGTGAGAAAAATAGTATCTGATCCCTAATCTCCGTAGCTAATGTGCTGTGCATGAAAGAACCTGGAAGCGAAGGTCACCTCCAGCGATACATTCCTGAAAAAATTAAATTCCTGTCGAATACCGACGCAATCCTAATACGTGTGGTCACGTCAAGTTCGGTACCGAATAAAAGAACCTTAGCATTCAATGTCTAATTTCAGTGGGAAGAAAGTTAAGATAATTATAATTATCACGATAGCCGAGTTGCTGGGTGGTCGGAATTTCGAGTCGAAAGACCCGAGTTCGATCCCCAGGTGGCAGTACCAATGAGTTTTTCAAAAACTTATGTACGAATTTCATTGTTGGCTTGGACATAAAGGCGGCGACGGGCTCACCACCTGTCACGTTGTCCCGAAAATATCTTCGGTGGAAGGTGGGTCAAAGGGACTTAATTGTCTAGACTTGACCTCTGTCTACCCCTGTATTGGGAATTGCGTGAAGATATTTTCTTTTCTTTTTCTTTATAATTATTACTAATGTGTTAAATGTACAATTATTAAATGTACTCGAATTTTGTAAAAGAACATTTTGTGAATTGTGGCCGTGATGTTGAATAATTAATATAATAAGAATGAGTCGGTCGCTTCCATGCTATTTTTAATTATTTCAGTAAGAAATATTGTATTTCCTTGTTCAGTAAAATGCCAAAGAAGCGGATACGTACGAAGTTTGTTACCTAAATCTCTAAAAAGTACTTCGACGTTGCTGCTCTTTTATTTATGCTCTTTTAAATAATATTTTATCAAGTATTTCAGTTTTTGATAATAGAAAACAAAGATTTTTATTAACATCGGCGTGTAAGTATAAAATTATCACGGAAATATTCGACTAAAATTTAGCAGACTTAACGGGCAACTGCGACATGGTGTGTGGTGTCTGGTACTACAATCTTCAATCCAAGAGGATATATTTTATAGGCCTATGTCGTGCCGCGGTTTTTTGAGATGTTTATTTATGTATATATAGACAATAGTTTTTTTATGAAGCCATTTATATTTTTCAATATATTTAATCTACGTAAAATACATTTGAATATATTGTACAGTTCTTATAGCGTTAAAATATTGTCGGCTTGTGGTGTGACATCATGTCGTGAAAACAAACGCTTATTAGTTTCTCCCAGTGACAGCCGTGATAAATTTAGATAGCGTCAATCACACACTGCTGTTTCCGAATTCATGTTATATAATAGGCATTTACAATATTTGAATCAGCATTGTTCGATCGATAGCATACTACATAAGACAAGGGTGTAACCTTTTAGTAAATTTATTTAGCAGTTCATTGGCTTAAGTTCTCAAAAAATAAATAAAAGGTAGCCCACATAACTCCAGGTGGCAATAATTAGTACTACTATAATTTCTTTACAGAGTGAAGAAAACCGGTTTGATATTCTACTTGAAAGTTGTAAGTAAAAACGTAAGAGAAATTATTAATATTATCTGTCAGTATAAATTGGATAACAAACGGAGGCAGACCCAAACGTGAAATTTACCTACTGCAACTGCACATGATCATTTCAGCTCAAACTCTATCCATTCCCCAAGCCGAAGTAAAAAATCTGTTTCATACTGATGACCTCAATGTCATCTACCGTTACACCTAACTTGAATCCTCTGGTGCAACTAATTTTTCGTTTTTTCTAGCCTAGTTTTGAACACATCTAATTTTCCCCTGATGATTCCTCCAACTCCTTTGCATGACGACACTGGCGCATCGACAGCCAAAAGGAATAAATAGTTGGGGTAGACTGAGACTATCTTTATAGAGAAGACAAGGGAATTACTATCAATTTGAGGATTTGATAGTCTCTTTGGGTTCCCTGCCACGGCATTATGCGTTAAGACATAATAAAAAGAAATTAAAATGCAAAAAAATAAAACGATACTATAGTTGACTTTGTGAAGTAAACGATAAAAGACCTTAGAACTTATTAAATTCGCAATAATGAAATTAAAAAGCACTTCTTAGACTGAAACAGAATAATTAACGCCGCCCTAGTCGTAATCATCCAGCAGAACAGAATTGATTAAAAGTAAATTAAATTTCTTAAGTGATTCAAATTGAATGTAATAAAGCTATTTAAAAAAAATACGAATTGCTAAGTTGACTTACGTCTATGTATATGGTCTGACCTATACGGACGGTTAAATACAGTCACATCGCTTAGATTCGCAAGCGATTTTTAGATTTTTTGGTACGGTACTTATCATTATTTGAGGTCATCTGTAAACATTGTAATTTTCAGGGCTTTTCTATAGTTACCTTGGTACTACACTCACCACATACTAAATAACTATTGTTAGAATTAAGGGCGTTATCTATTAAACAGTTCTTACGTTTCTTTATATATTAAAAATATGACGATTATTTGTTCAAGCCTACCTTTTCGTACTATTATCCTCGTACTCGGATATTAAAGTAAAGTCTATGCATATTTTTAGGTCATCTTCTTATTAGACCCGAGTTTGATCCCCAGGTGGCAGGCTCGTACCAAAGGGTTTTTCAAAAACTTATGTACGAATTATACCGTTGGCTTGGACATAGAGACGGGCTCACCACCTGCTACGTTGTGCTTGTGGAAGGCGCTTAATTGTCTAGACTAGACCTCTGTTTACTCCTGTATTGGGAATTGCGGGAAGTTATTTTTTTTCTTATTATTATGAAGCTTTGTTCGGTTTGTTATGAATGTTTGGTTTTAGCACTCCAGTGGTGTTTAGAGTTTAGTATATTGTGAGATAGGAGTATAAAGTTGGATGTATTGCTGCTCGGTAAGGCATATCCACCTTCCTGAGCATTGTAGCCTCCGGATAGCTGACATGAATTTTATCTTATTTTAGAAGGCGGTTAATTGTTTTTCTAATATTTTTTTTTTTACTATTTTTAGTGTTAAGAAAGTTACGATAGCCGAGTGGTTGGGTGGTCGGAATTTCGAGTCGAGAGACCCGATTTCGATCCCCTGGTGGCAAGCACGTACCAATGGGTTTTTCAAAAACTTATGTACGAATATCGTTGGCTTGGATATAAAGGCGGGACGGTCTCACCACCTGTCACGTTGTCCCAAAAATATCTTCGGTGGAAGGTGGGTCGAAGAGACTTAATCGTCTACACTAGACCTCTGCCCCTTGTATTGGGAATTGCGTGAAGATATTTATTTATTTATTTAGTGTTAAGAAACGTAAGCATGGCCAATGATAATACCTTGAATTCACAATATTAGGGAGGCCCATACCTGACAGTAGGTGAATCCGGTGTTTTTTAAAAAAAAAGTTTGGCGTTCTTAATGATAAAGATAATGAATGAGATATGCGTAAAGATCCTAACCCCATGAACGACAAAAATATTTTTAATTTTTAACATGCATTGTTGCTGACTGCTGACCTTGGAGTGCAATGGCTTCTATCATTTTACTCCTATGAGTGTCTATACACGAACAGCTCATTTCCACCAAAAAGAGGTGTAATACTTAAAATTATATGTTATGCATATGTAAATTATGAGGAATTTTCTTGGGATTCAATCATCGTCTTGACGGAGTGACAATTAGACTGAACTGGTAGTTTGACAAAGTTGTAAGTAATCAATACAACCAAATTGAGTACTTCCTACTTTTTGAAGTCGGTTAAAAATGATATAATTTAAACAATTATGCAATTCTATTGATTTTTTAAGCATATTTATGCTGAAATTTCATGTGGTTAAATTGAAGACAAAAAAGTTAAAAAAGTTCAACAGCGTGTAAGACACGGTGGCTTGGAGGTAAGAGCATCGCCACGGATCGGCGAAGGTCGCGGGTTCGAATCCCGCCCGTGTCAGTAGAAGTCTTAACTTTTTTCTTTTTAATTTAATCATATAAAATTGAAACAAGTTGGAATTTAAGGTTATTACCCTAACTTAAGCAATGATCAAAACCTATTTATCTTCTTGTAGAAATCAGAAGA
Organism: Sericinus montela; assembly: GCA_029286605.1. Lineage (NCBI taxonomy): Eukaryota > Metazoa > Arthropoda > Insecta > Lepidoptera > Papilionidae > Sericinus > Sericinus montela. Next base: position 12,857,263 of record JAGSMR010000012.1, on the reverse strand, counting down.
GACCTTAGATTTTAAAGTCACTAATAAAATAATATATCTGGTGGTCGCCATCTTATTAATTTGTATAAAAACAATAATATTATTGAACAATAATTTAGACCACTTTTTAATATCTTCACGGTTAAAATTTTGCCTTATTTCTGAAAGGCTTAATGATGGCCTATTACAAATTGATGTTTAAGCGCATTATAAATATTTCGTTAGCGAGAATTTCAAAAGCGAGCAAATATGACATACGTGGATGAGCAAATATGAGAGTAACGGCGTTGTATTTTTATTCTGAATGGCTTCAAAATTTTGATATTGAGAAAACATTGCTCATGGAAATATGTTTTGCATGTCTGTATAAAACGTTGCTATTTTCAACAACAATTTAATTGCAATTTTTGTCGTACTGTTCTATTTGTTACAGTTAACATGTAAATTAAGCTGGCTCTAGCGGGATTCGAACCCACAACCCTTAGCATCGACTCTACCAATACGGCAATCGGGTAATCTATTCTTCTTTATACAATGTAGAAAATACTATCCTCACGATGATAAAAATGTGTTATTTAAGGGCTTATTAAAATTTTTGATTGATTATATTAAAACTATTAATTTTTTAAATTATTTACATATCAATTAAAAATACAATTATAAACTTATTAAAATTATTGAACCTTGATAACTGTCTACTGCAGCTCATAACAACTATAAACAATTCAAATGAAGAAGGCTACGAATGCGTAGTAATTAAATATTTCTACTCGAATCTTTTGTTTCGAATTTCAACGGCAATCGCGACTGTTTTTGTTAATTATTTATTGTATTATTATTGTTGTGTAAAAATATGTTTTAGCTGTATTACTTGTAGTACTACAAGTTTATTATATGATAAATACGTTAAAATAGTGGCAGCATGTGGCGAATTGCTGCGATCAATAGCAACTTTCATTCGCGGGTATTAAGAGATTATTGGAAATTCCGAGCAATTATTTGGAATTGGAACAGAATTTTCAGCGTTAAATTGCAACTGCAAAGTTAATTAAAAGAGAAGTAATAGTACTTAAGCGATAAGTATAAAAATAAATTACCAACTATACAGTTGTTTTTAAGAACTTTTAAAATGTTTACAGCACTTACGAGTATGAGGTTATTTTTTTGTTAATTATAATCTGTGTGAAGTGAATTTGTGATCACAATACTAATATATATACTACTGTGTAATTTTCTCCCTTATCCCGATTGTATCCCGAAAATTAATTTAAGCATATACATTTATACATTTTAAGCACAAATAACAGTATTACAAAGGTTATGGTTATTTTTTCTGGTTTCTGAGAATAAAAATAAAATAAATAAATAAATATCTTCACGCAATTCCCAATACAGGGGTAGGCAGAGGTCTAGTCTAGGCATTTAGGGCCCTTTGACCCACCTTTCATCGAAGATATTGGCGGGACAACGTGACAGGTGGTTAGCCCGTCGCCGTCTTTATGTCCAAACCATCGATATAATTAGAATTAGAGTTAATCGTACATCAGTTTTTTTTTTTTTGGAAAAAGTCATTGTTACGAGCTTGCCACTAGGGGAGCGAACTCGGGTCTCTTGACTCGAAATTCCGTCCACCCAACCATTCGGCTGTCGGCTGGTTTGTGAGGCATTGAGAATTTAAAAAATGTCTAGAAAGTTAAGTCCTTTTAACACACCTTCTTTTTGTGACTTTATGTCCAAGCCAACGATTTAAATCGTACAAAATTTTTTGAAAAAATCCTTTGGTACGAGTCTGCCATCTGAGGATTGAACTCTGGTCTCTTGGGTCAAATTCCGATCTCCCAACCACTCAGTTATCCCGACTTAATGAGTACATATTGAGAATTAATAATACATTTGCAGGTTTAAAAATATTCCATTAAAAGATGAAATTTGTTATTTTCACCTCTCATAAAACTGAGGCCCTTAGTCTTCATAAAATATTTTTACTAATACTTTTATAGTGTGTAATTGGGTTAATATCATAATATACAGTGGACTGTTTTTTGCGGGATTTGGTGGAATTTAATTTCAAGATGGTAAACGGTAAATTAACTACGGAGCGTGCCTGCAAAATACGCCTCCGATGGGTCTTCTTCTCTGTTTTCAAGTCAGCACTCAGAGTACAAATGTCTCTCACAGTTACACAGATTTACACTTTCATGGTTGTGATTTATGAGGTTGATAATTTAAATAAATAGAAATGACGTATGACGAGCATGTGTGAAAGTTACTCAAGTTAGTTGTAAATTTTCAAACTGTTTTCATTTGTCCAATCCATGATAACATGTATTCAGCCTTCGGTAATAAAAACGAAATGAGCGGGCAGAAAGAGAGAGAGGGAGAGAGAGTTTTATGTAAATGTATGTATGTTTCTTTGTTTATTTATTTGATCACCAACATAGTTAACACTTATACAATCGTAAATAAGACATTTAACAGTTATGTAATACCAATGATATTAAATGTTACTATACTTAGAGGTGATGATGAAATCCAAAAAAGAAGTGACGTATACGTATGTATATGTATTTATCATCAGCCTATCCGAAGTGCACTGATGAACATAGGCCTGTCCCAAAGATTGCCATAGAGAGCGATCCTGTGCCATCTGCACCCATCGACTTCCCGCAACATTAAGCACGTCGAAAACCTTTCCCAACGGTTGTCAGTTCTTTGAACTATATGGCCGACCTATTGCGACTTCAACGTGCTGATTCTTACGGCTATGTCGGTTACCCCCTTTCTACTACGGATGCCTTCATTAAGGATTCTATCACGCAGAGAAACACCGAGCATAGTCCTTTCCATATATATGTATAGGTGTATATAAAATACCACATGCAAAAGAAACAGACACGATACGACAAGAATAAGTCACGATAGCCGAGTGGTTGGGTGGTCGGAATTTTGAATGAAAAGACCCGAGTTTGATCTCCAGGTGAGCAGGCACGTACCAAAGGGTTTTTGAAAAACTTGTGTACGAATTATATCGTTGGCTTGGACATAAAAACAGCGACAGGCGCACCACCTGTCACGCTGTGAAGATATTTATTTTAATTTATAATATGAAATTAATTTCCTTAGGGATAAAATCTAGATAAACACGGCGTATAAATCAAAAATACTAAACCAAAAAATAGGTTCCCATACATTATATTTTTACTTATGATGCAATAATTACTCGTTTAAACTATCAACGCCTTTATATACAATGAATGATAAAGCACGCACATAATTAATTAAAACTGCTATGATCTTTTTGTGATGAGCTTATGTAAAGTCATCCCGTAATACTGTTTTCGAAATAAAATAGGAACCGTACAAATGAGTGCACCAGATTGTGCAAAGAAAATTACATTTTATTTCACTGCAGTTGACTGATATTAAGGATTCAAGTTGAAATTAATGCACAACGTACAGTCGAGTACGAATTTTGTAGGTTTTCTGTTCTAGCTCGTTATAACTTTTTTGAAAGAGGCTGTTAATTAACATTCTTATGTAAAAATTTCTACAATACTGGAGTAATATATTAAATATCACAGTTAGTTATTTTAAAATAGTAAGCATTTGTCTCTTTTTTCCTATCTCTTGCAGCTTTTAAATTATCCTAAAACTATAACGGAACTATACGGTTTTTCCATTTTTTAGCGACAAGTCATTTATATGGAATAGTTGAAAAGGTTTTTTTTTATTTAGTTAAGCACCTGATTGTATTTCTGTACAAGGCACATCTTTCTATACTTAAGTTCATAATTTACATGACAGACGGTGAGTTTCATGCAATACGTTAAAGCGGTGTTATTCTTCACTCAGTTGTTCCAGTATGCCGTAATTGTTTATGCTGTAAGTTTTGAAAACTTATCCGTCTTTCAACTTCTATTTAACTCGTATGTAAGAACAACTTAGACACTTGCCATTGTAACAGCAGTCAAGTTTCAATATGTACTTACTTGGACGAATCTTTGAAGAAAATATTTTTTTAATGTTCATATTACGGGGAATATTAACTTTGGTGTCTGGGATCATAGGTAGATGGGTCAATGATCCAAGATACAAATTATTTTCAAATATTAAGTACCTGATGTATTTGGTATTTCATAAATCGTTAAAACCAAATTCAACTCAGAAATAAATAGCTCATATTAAGTACCTTATATAATATTAAGTACCTTAAATTTTCACCATCGGCCTTGGATTATTCTGATCTTATCTTCGCGGGCACCAGCAGTCAGTCCGCCTTGGATAGCGCCGTAGGTAGGTATGTTCTGACTGGGCGGACATTGATTCTGGGGTGCCGCAAGGCGGTATACTTTCTCCTATTATGTTCTCGTTATTTATTAACTCTATCAGTACTGTATTAAACTGCAATGTAAATGTATTCTTAAATATTTATAATTATGTATGTAGTTTTTTTTATAGTATATACTACTTATATTTATCGTATGTATTGCTTTTATGTATTGTGGAACATATATATTGTATTTTTTATTCTTTGGGTCGCACCTGCCGTTTACTGTTCTCCACTACAAGAGTTGACTGGTAGAGAATGCCATCAAGCACTAAGTTCGCCCATTGTAGCCCTTATTTTAAGGTGTCTCAATGAAGGATAAATAAATAAATAAATAAATAAACCTGTTAAAGGAACTTCATAACAAGACGGAGACATATTAAATAAAAAAAAAAACTATCGATGTAATTGATAATCATGTACAGGGATTTTGAACTCCAATAGCAGCTTTCATACGATTTTTGCATTTATCAAGCCGAATCCTCACCGACCAGGTTCTCTCTGATCTGATTGATACTTTGGCCGTGCGAAGAAATGTAGCAATCTCTACGCATCTTCTGTTAAATGTACCTTAGGGATTGTTCTGAGTAACTATTCGGAATTATTTCAGCTAACAACTTTCACCGTAGGAGAAGTACTATGGTGAAAGTTGTTAGCTGAAATCTGAAATTTGAAAAACAGAATCTGAAATTTCATGTCTTTTACCATAGTAATAATAAGTCACGATAGCCGAGTTGTTGGGTGGTCGGAATTTCGAGTCGAGAGACCCGAGTTCGATCCCCAGGTGGCATTACCAATGAGTTTTTCAAAAACTTATGTACGAATTTCATCGTTGGCTTAGACATAAAAGGCGGCGACGGGCTCACCACCTGTCACGTTGTCCCGAAAATATCTTCGGTGGAAGGAGGGTCAAAGGGACTTAATTGTCTAGACTTGACCTCTGTCTACCTGTATTGGGAATTGCGTGAAGATATTTTTTTTACCATAGTGGCTGGTATCTCCTGCGGTGCATTTTTAGGGTTATTCTACGTCGTTTAACAATCATGAAGGATTCGCGTGGTATTATGTATGTCTTGTAATGATAGTAGGTTTTGATATTTTTAATGTTTCATGAGGTCGTGCCCTTTATTTAAAATTTTAAGGAGGCGATCTTCAAAGCCGGCTAATACAATCACTTTGATTAGTCTTCGCTAATAAATCCTTAATGCGATAAGCTGAGTAAAATAAAACAATTTTCTTTCCTTCTTTGTTGTTTTAATTTGACCGCCGTGAACGAGTTACGTACATTCCAGTTTGGTGTCGCTGGTCTTGGGTTCGATTCCCTGACGAGTCAATGTAGAAACCACACTTTTTCTATATTGTCTCGGGTTTTGTGGTACCTTTATTGATTCCAATTCCATAACAAAAATGCTTTAGCTTATAATACCCAGATCTGAGAAAATGTTGAAAAAGTTTTTCTACATTGAACCGACCGGATATCGAACCCGGGACCTCGGAGCAGGCGACACAATGAAAACCGGTCTGTACTCCACTCGTCTACGGTCAAACGGACTATTTATGTATGTATTTTCTATTTTTAAATTCGTTTAAACTATATTTGTACGTGTAATTAGTTACCTATTACAGATTGCTTATGATATAAATTTTTTATGAGATGGGATCGAAGATCACAAAGCTTTGTCGGACGGAAGTATTCACAACAAAGAATTATTTATTAAACATTTCTTTTCAATTTAATGCCTTGTAAAATTGCATAGTTGTATCTCGTATATAAGATTAGGTATATTCACTGTAGTAATTTTAATACACAGGTGAAATATTTCAAATCAGTATCAGTTCTCGGTAAATATAACTGCAATTTTTTTTTATTTTTATTACGAGTATCTTTCATATCCTCCATATTTATGTGTTACATATTTTTTTAAATCTTATTGTGCGCTTTTTTAATGAAACATGATGATGGCCTGTATGTGTAGTGTGTAATCCTTCTTTTAGTCACTATTTATATAAAAAGTACTCGTACGAGTATGTACAATATCATGTTGGCTTCCTAATTAAAAACTAAACACAATATCAAACACCACGCATTCTGCTTAATATTCTACGAGGTGGTTCCCTTACGAGGTTGTTCTTTATAAGCCTTTTAAGATACACACAAAAAGAATGATAGTGTAAGTAGATTGATAAATCGATGTCACAGGATATTTGGAACGACAAATTTTAGAAATGGAATAGCCTGGATAAATTCTATAAGCATTACACTAATTACATGACTACTTAAGGGGTCACATTACCACAGTATATTCAACGAACAACTTTCGTTATGTTAATTTTCTCATAGCATTAATAATATTTATGTCGGACTTGAATTCAGGACTGAACTGAAAATTACGTCGCCTATTTTACTCGAAATCTAGAGGTGACAGAATTTGACAGTTTCAATAAACTTTTGAAAACGGTTCTATAATAAGATTTCAGACAAGGATTAGATAACCAATAGCCAATAGGGTCTGCTTAAGTACTGTTTACAATATTTAATACGTTTTATAAAATATTTAATTTAGCGAAAACTCTTGAAAAGTAAACCCTTTCTAAAAGTTAGACGATATTGAAATTCAAACATAATTAATGTCATACTTTATAATTTGAATATGACAAATATTAAATTACAATTTTATTAAAAAGCTCACCATTTATGTGCGCATTTGTTACGTACGTATCATTGTCTGAAAATGACAGAGTCGTTTCTCGTAGCTGGAAAAAGGAAAATCAGGTAGAGATCTCAATACAATACGAGCATATTAAGAAGAATATAAAGATGTTTCATAACTTATTGTTGCTATTTGTATCAACGATGTTTGTATTGTGTTTATAGAAGAATTTATGTGGTATCAGTAAAAAAAAATTAAAAGAAAAGATATAAATATAAGAAAATGTACAAAATATATTTTCTCATATTTAAATCATGACCCGATAGTCTAGTTGATTGTAATCACGTTGCTGTTACGGGTTGGAATACCGCTTGGGACAAATATTTGTGTAATGAATAAAGTGTCACGATAGTCTAATGGTTGAGCGATCGGAATTCGAATCAAGAGACCCGAGTTTGATCTCCAGGTACCAATGGGTTTTTCAAAACTTGTGTACGACTTATATTGTCAGCTTGGACCTGTCACGGTCTCCCAAAAAAACATGTCTTCGGTGGAAGGTGAATCCTGGACGTTTATATCCTGGACGTATCAACTTCGATTGATATGTCTACTTTAAGGATTCTGGCGGCAAGGGTATTATTTTTAATAGTAAAACTTATATCTTTAATGGTTCCATTGGCCTAAATAAAAAAACGGAACCTTTATATTAAATACAGAAATATAATGTACTGTTAACTTGGACTTCCCGTTAGCTTCCCGTTACGTTACCTCCACACTGACCGAAGCATCAAAGTTGTTTGTTTGGAAACTAAATCTATAAATAAGTTTGTGCCGCAAGGCTATGTGCTATCTCTTATACATCAGTGGCATTACTTGCCCAAGTTTTTACCTCTAAAAGATATACCCTTCCCTCGATGAGAATCGTAATCTTACGTGTGGATATATCAGACGACCATCGAGCAGACGATAATCAGCAAGGGAAAGCCAACTTCAAAAAAGCTTAGTGTGTTTAATTAACCGTGATAACATTGCATACCGAAATATTCGTTTCAGCTTTATAAGGCGTAAGTTTGGCCCTATATTTTTCCATCTCAGAACTGGAGCACTCCAATATTAGCTTCCGCCATTTGATCGCATACAATGACGAGCGATTCGAATAGTGAGTGATAAGGATATCTTCGATCTGCTCGATCCTTTGGTCCAGTGAACAAATATAGCATCTCGTACCATGGGGAATGTTGTGAGGAACTATTAGAAATGCATTTGGCGAATAGCACTGTTGTATATTGCAAGTTATGTTAAGTTCCTTTCCATCAAGTTCATGATGGGTAGCAATCTACCATATAATCATTTTTGTTAATAGTTTTTTTGGAGCGTTTACGACTTTAAAAAATAATGTAACTTCATTCCATTCCCAATACAGGGGTAGACAGAGGTCTAGAAAATTAAGCCGTTTCGACCCACCTTCCACCGAAGATATTTTGGGACTATATTTGTCGCCGTCTTAATAACAAAGCCAACAATATAATTGGTACCTAAGTTTTTGACAAAACTCATTGGTATGAGCTTGCCACCTGGGGATCGAACTCCGACCACCTAACCACTCGGCTATCATGACTTACGTGACATATTAGACTTTAAGAAGAAATTTTTAAAAAAAAATTAATTTTTCTTAAAAATTAACAACGCTCATGCAGCTTCTCTGGTATAACGGATGTTCGTGTGCATCGATAATCACTTACTAGGGGAACTAAATGCATATTCGTTTTTTCCATCTATAAAAAAATATGCATATTTGTCTATTCACTGTCACGTTGTCATAAATATACATGGTATATGCATGAAATATGCATGATAGCAGGAAAAATTTATTGCCTTCTAATGGATAAACTCATGCAGAGAATTAAATACCTATTAGGGTTTAAGGTACTAATATACGAGTAGACATCAACTTTTATTATTGTTGCTTACTTTTAGTGGACCTCAGTGTTGTCTGAATTAAAAACCAAACAAATGATATCACTAATTTTTAAAAAACTTGCTTATATTTAAAATTTATTAACATAAGACTATTCTTACAGAAAATACAATACGAAATTTAAAATACAATTTAAAAATAATAGAGCATAACAGTATTATAGCTAGATACTGCAATATTAGACACAGATAAGAAACCAGATTTTATCGATCGATGTTACATGTTAAAATATATTAATTTACAATAGACACTACTGAATTTGTTTCTAAAATTCAGTAGTTTCTTTTGTAATTAGATTTTTTAAGGTTTACTTTTGTAACAAAAATAATGATACACAAATATAAGTAAATATATTAAGTTGCAATAGACACTACTGAATTTGTTTCTAAAATTCAGTAGTTTCTTATGTAACAAGATTTTTTAAGGTTTACTTTTGTAATAAAAATAATGGTACATAAATATCTTCACGCCATTTCCAATAACGGGGTAGACAGTGGTCTAGTCAATTAAGATCTTTCGATCCACCTTCCACCCAAGACATTTTTGTAACACAGATAACTGGTTATCTGTGTCATATAAATAAGTTAAGAATAAATTCCTTCTTAAATGTAATATAGCTCAAATATAATAGCAACAAGTGTAATCAGTGCACATTGGTAATTTGTATTGTCAAGTAGTCTTCCTAAAAAATATTGTTATTAATTTGGCCTTTTTTCACAGTCAATAGATATCAATTTTATTATGGACACTAAATGGGTGTCATGGGTTAAATATACAGAAAACCTGACAAAAATTTAACCAATTCCTGAAATGTAAAAGTCAATTAAAGTTCATAAATATATTCTGCTTGTTTGTACTACAAAATAAAAGTGCAATAAAGATGTTATTTTAGAACCTAATAATGCGTATCTTTATTAAATTGGAGATTTTGGATTTTAATGAAATCACTGTTTGCATAAAACATTACGTTTATGTTTATCGCTTCGAGCCTCGCTGTTGGCGTCAGGTGGACTCTAACAAAATGCAAATCGCTTTGATTACGCGTTTAATATTTCGTTTTCTTAACCTTATTAAAATATCAGGAATAAATTCAATGGTTAATTCTTTTAATATTTTCAATTTGTATTAAATGTTATTATTTTCCTTGTATACGCTTTATGGTAACGGCGTAAGAATTTACAATTTTGTGGGTGTAGGTGGAGTTAAGTAATTGTTTTCAATATTTCTTTGGCTACTGACTGATGGCAGGCTAACCATCTCGAAATATATTAGACAAAAATTTAAAGGATTGATTATTTGCAAACTCTTTCTGTTATGGGACCGGTGTATATACATATAAACTGTTATAAAATTTGACCAGTTAATACGGTTTTAGGAAATATTTATAACATTTATTATTAATATATATATTTATTAATATATATATATATATATATATATATATATATATATATATATATATATATATATATATATATATATATATATATATATATATATATATATATATATATATATATATATATATATATATATATATATATATATATATATATATATATATATATATATATATATATATATATATATATATATATATATATATATATATATATATATATATATATATATATATATATATATATATATATATATATTATATTTCCTATATTATTTCCTAAAACCGTATTAACTGGTCAAATTTTATAACAGTTTATTTTTTATAGCTTCGAGACTCGCTGTTGGCGTCAAGCGGACTCTCACAAAATGCTAATCGGTTCGATTACGCGCTTAATACTAGCTTTTCTAGACTTTATTAAAATATATTAAGTTACAATAGACACTACTGAATTTGTTTTTGAAATTCAGTAGTTTCTTTTGTAACTAGATTTTTAAAGGTTTACTTTTGTAATAAAAATAATTATACATAAATATAAGTAAATATATTAAGTTGCAATAGACACTAATGAATTTGTTTCTAAAATTCAGTAGTTTCTTATGTAACAAGATTTTTTAAGGTTTACTTTTTTAATAAAAATAATGGTACATAAATATCTTCACGCTATTTCCAATAACGGGGTAGACAGTGGTCTAGTCAATTAAGATCTTTCGATCCACCTTCCACCCAACACATTTTTAGGATAACGTGACAGGATATGTGCCCATAGCCGACTTTAGGTCCAAGCCAACGTTATATAAATCATACATAAGTTTTTTTGCCTGGGTTCGAACAGGGGTCTCTTGGCTCGAATTCCGATCACCCAATCGTTCGGCTATATTACTATTTACTTGATTTTATTTCATTATATTTTATATGGCCGTGTGCTAACGGCGTAAGAATATACTACGCCTAGCCTTCCTGTGGGTGTCGTTAAATTAAAGAGATTAGTAACGGGTAGAAGCGTCTACGGTACGAGGAGTCTGGTACTGCAGTTGCAATCAGCTTGCCAAGCGTGGCGATCTTTCCTTGCATGAGTGGTATATGCATTGCGGTAGAATTTTATATCTACTTTTATAGGATCCTTTTTTAGATTATGTATGAATATATGGGAGAATCCTTATATAGTTTAGCATATCGGGGTTAAGTAAAAATCCTTCTTTGCCTAGGACTGTGATTGTCTGCGACTGTGGCACATTATTATCTAGTTTAACCGCCAAATAGCATTACTACAATTTTTGTTCGAATTAGTTTGAAGAGTACAGACTGCCAATGAAATTACAGGTAATAAGGCTTTCTTTCTTAGTTATAACTTTAATTTAACTACAAACAGTTTGCTGGTGTTATGGGCTGAAGAATCATTTACAAGCAAATGAAATGTAATTTAGGATTTCACGCCCTTTTTTAAGAATACAACAAATGCTTAATGACAATACTCGCATCCTTCTTAATTACTCCAACTAATTAATGCTTGAGTTTAGAGTGGTAAACGAGATTAGTCGATGGGCGGGCCCGAACCTGCGAAGCCATGATTTGCAGTCCGCGTCCTAAACTATTAGGCGACCTCCGTGGACGAGTGGCGTAAACACCGATTTTCAAGGAGTCACCATCCCGAGGTCCCGCGTTCGATTCCCGGACGGGTAAATGTAGTAAACCACTTTTTCTACATTTTCTCGGATCTGGGTGTTTGTGGTACCTTCGTTGTTTCCGATTCCCATACAATCCCAAGTGCTTTAGCATCTTACATTGGGATCGGAGCAATGTACGGGATGTGGGATGTGGTCACTAAACAAGAAAACAAGATTTTCTAAGACCTTCGAATAAAGAACTTTCAAAAACCATATTCAGATTATGCTTATATACATACCATTATAACCGACTAATGAAAAGATAAGTAATTTATGATCCACGCTGACTTATTTGGAATTTATTGCCAATTACTGTTCAGCGATCTATCGCATAGATTACAAATGATACATTAAATGTAGGATTATTATCGAAACACATACATCTATGATACAGTAATAACAAAGATTGTAAGTGTAAGAAGGTAAAACATACCTTTAACTGTTTTTCTCATGTGGAATAATTGTACATTTCTATTATAAAATTTATTTAATTGTATGGATCAGTACGTAGAAGTGGCAATGGGCCGGCACAGAGTTCGTAAAACTGACAACCGTTGGTGAAGAAAAGTTTCTCGAGTGGCAACCTCGTATAGAAAAATGCAGTGTACAACGACTTTCCCACAATTTGGAACGACGACTTGCGCAATGTTGCGGGGAGTCGATGGACCGATCTAAGTAGCAATTTTTGGGGGAGAATTATGTTCAACAGTGGACTTTTGGCACGCTGTTATGATGATAATGACTTCTATAATACTGTAAAATTAAAAAGTAAGTGTGTATTAGTAGTACTAAGAATTTCTTTTATAGAAAAGGGAGGCAAACGAGTAGGTGGCACACGTGATGGTAAGTGATTACTGCCGCCCATGAACATCTGCAATACCGGAGGAATAGCAGATGCGTTGCCAGCCTTTGAGAAAGGTATAGGCTCTTTTCTTGAAGGTCCCTAAGTTGTATCGGTACAGAAAAACCGCTGACGGCAGCAAATTCAATAAAGTGCAAGTGCGTGGCAGAAAATTCCGCGAGAAGCGCACTGTGGTGGAATGCCAAGCATCAAGGTGGTGTTGAAGAAATTTTTGACTATGCCGTAAGGTACGATGGTGAATTTCAGCGACTGGAATTACCAACAATTCCTCGGAGCACTCCCCGTAGTACATCTTATAGAAAATGCAAAGAGATGCAACATCTCTTCGCAAAGCCAGGCGATCTAGCCGATCGGATAGAGTATGATCGTTGACAATTCGAGCCGCTCTTCTTTGGATATGGTCAAATGGAAGGAGCTGACACTGGGGTGCCCCCGCCCAGAGATGAGAACAGTATTCAATGTGCGGCCGAACCTGCGCCTTATAAAGTTGCAAGCGGTGGGCCGGCATGAAGTACTGTCGTGCTCTACTGAGCACGCCAAGCTTTTTAGAGATCTATTTGGCCTTCCCTTCCAAATGACCGCGAAACTAAACGTTGCTCGGTGTGTCGACGCCAAGGTTTCCGATGCTGGCTGAGGCAACTAGGAGAGTGCTCTCAAAACGAGGTGACACGACGAAGGGTTTCCTTTTAGCGGTAAACGCGCAAACTTGTGTCTTTTTAGGGTTGAACTGGACTCAATTTAGTCGGCCCCAGTCCGAGATTTTGTCCAACAAAATCTCGACTTCAGACACAAGTTTGTTTCGGTACTCGTCGACGTGTTCCCGAGAAATATTGGCTCGGCCGGTATAAAAGGCATCACCAGTACTGTCATCTGCATAGCAATGGATGTTACTGATTTGTAACAAATCATTGATATGCAGAAGAAACAGGGTTGGCGATAGTACACAGCCTTGTGGGACACCAGCATTCACAGACTTGGAGTCCGAGCCTGCACCGTCAACTACGACCTTGATGCTCCGGTCTGTGAGAAAACTAGTGACCCAATTGCAAACTTTCTCGGGAATCCCATATGACGGAAGGTTTGAGAGAAGCGCTTTGTGCCATACCCGATCAAAGGCTTTCGCTATGTCCAAACTAACTGCCCGGGCCTCACCCTTGCTCTCTACTGCCTTCGCCCATCGGTGAGTGAGGTACATAAGAAGATCACCAGCCGAACGACCCCGAAGGAAGCCGTACTGGCGGTCACTGATCAACTAGTGCTCCTTTAAGTACCTCAAGAGCTGGCAGTTTATAATGGACTCCATTATTTTGGAGAACAAGAAAGTGATGGCGATCGGTCTGTAGTTACCCGGATCTGAGCGGTCGCCTTTCTTAGGGATCGGGTGCACCAAATCTGTCTTCCATGTTATCGGGACGACGCCTTCAGAGTAGGAGTACGTCCAAGAGTATGTCCAAGCCAACGAAATAATTCGTACATAGGATTTTGGAAAAACTCATTGGTAAGAGCCTGCCACTTGGGGATCGAACTTGGGTCTCTCGACTCGAAATTCTGACCACCCAACCACTCGGCTGTCGTGAACTCCTGAATTACATGCGCAAGTAAACATTATTAGGGTTATAACTTAAGTGTTATTTAGAACTTCTTTGATAAGTTATGGTTTGTATTGGTCTTCCCATTTCAGCAATTAAGTAACTATATTTTTAAAATGATTGAAACTAATTTCAAGGCACTCTTCCAAAGACAGCTTGTAAAACTAGTACATTAATATTTAAATACGTAATTAAACAGAAATGGCTCGTTTAAAGTAAATATGTGATACAGTGTACATTAAATACGCCGTTTTCATACGCACGCTAAAATTGAGAATTTTATATCGCTGTAAGCAAAATTTTTCATGTCAAATATTTTAAATCCATTCACTGTAGAATTACGAGGTCGTTAGTGTCAACATGTCGTATTTGCACTCTTTCAAACTTTTTTCACTGCCCCGAATATTAAATTTTAAAGTGCTATTATCAAAATCTGATATTGACAATAAATCATATAATTATATTTTGTCTTAGTAAAGTAAGAAGCAACCTATTAAAATAGTTGAGCGAAAACTATCTCAAATAAAATGTATATTCAATTTTGAATGATTAAATTAAATAATGAAATAAAAGTAAAGAATGCTCTTAGAATAATGCCGGCCTTTTGAACCTATATAAGTAAGGAAAGGTTCACCAAAGATAAAATTAATAAATACTTACAGTGTCGTAAAAATCAATTTTATCCGAAAATTTATTTTACGAGCGAATTGCGAGTTATATGTGACATGTATATTTATTTAACTCAAAGCCAAAATCGCAAACTTATAGTTGTAATTAATTACTTTGTTATAATCCTTGTACAACAGTATGAAAAAAATAATTAATGGAAGAGGGTATTTAAACCATACGTTTGAGGGATTAACACAACATATTGCTTAAGGCTTCCAAAAGGGTCACGTCTGTTCTACAAGAATGGGGAAGTCTTTCACTTGATTTAATTAACTTTTAAGTACTAATGTATAACTTTAATAAGTATAACTTTAATCAAGTATAACTTTAATTTATTTTGGCAAGTAGTTTAGAGAAGAATGGATATTTCAATAAAATGAATAGAAATAATATAAACATAACATCAATTCTCAATAAATAGAAAATACGATAAAATATCGAATCTAAAGCATTAATTTTAAGCACTTAAAGTATTTAAGCACTTTATATATCCTTGTTGTATGTCATATCCTTAATGCGAATAATAATGAATAACATTTATTTATTTATACATGAAGATATAAATAAATATATATCTTTGTATATCTTTATTCATATATTCATGTATTTTCCCAACACTGGGGAAGACAAAGGTTTGGAAAATTGAGTCCCATCGACTTATCCACCTTTATCCGAAGCCTATTCGGATCACCGTTACCGGTTATAAGTTTATGCTGAGAGACTCATATTTCAATGGCCATTGCTGTTCCTTAAATTGAAGAGAAGCAGTGAAACGACGCAAAAACTTTCTTGACTATGATTCAGCTTGACACCTCACTAAGTTATGGCCCACTTATTCACGCATACTCACACACGAACACACCCTTACATTTTCTTAACAAGTTACTAAGTGACATATATGTGCAATGACATGATTACTTTGCTATGTTTCCTTTGCTTTATTATTGAGACTTTCCCCGGATTCGCCCAAAAAGTAACACGTTCGTTTAAAATAAAACGATTTTCGGATTTTATCGCGTTTTAATTAGTTTTTACAAACTATTTTTATTTCCCGACGTTTCGGATGCTTTACAGCAACCGTGGTCAGGGGAATCAGGGGGCACGTTCGTTTACAAATTTCAAGACCAATTTCTGAAAATAATGCTGAGATGTGATTCTTCTAAAAACTGTCCTGGGCAAGCTGGCCTTAATATTATAAAATGAAATAATTTTTTATGTATTTATAAATTTTTATGCATTACATGTTTTTATGTCTTAGATACAACTTATATGCCCACAACGCTAATATTGTTTTTTTGTTATTTTTTCAGTCTTTACCTTGATGTCTGCAATAACGTCATTATCGCACTGCGTAAAGTCATTTTTAATCACCATTGCTTAAAAAGCTTTGTTATGTAGTTTTCGCCACTATCCATAGACGAATAGTGGTTTCGGCATTCTTTTCTGAAAAAAAAAATCAGGTTTATGTCCCATTCTATGTATACTTAAATCTTAAAATTCTAATTATACGATATCGAAATATGCACATGCTGTACAATAAAAAAAAAACAAATAGTTTCAACATCAAATAGGAAAAAGTTTATTTTTAAATCATTATGATTTTTTTTTAATATCTTCTTGCCATATTTGCTATGTTTGTGTATATAATAATCTTAATAACATTACGTGGTCAAAATGAGGACAATGGAGTGGGCAACAATATTATAACTATCTTAAAGCAGTAAATTTTCTATTTAATCATATACTAGTAGTATTTTTTTTTTAACTCTAATAAAATAAAAACATTGATTTACACAGAATCTAACTAGCACCGGCCAAGATATTGTGACACCGACTAAATTACAATCAAATCGGAAGGTTTTCTCTTAGTCCACATACGCCTGACAAAATTGCAGATTGTACCCGACGGTCTTCTGTAGTACAGTCTGGCGAAGAATACTGGAAGTCATCAAATCTTAATAGACGAATTGTTATAACTCTATAAAAGTACTAAAAGTATAAGTAAAAGTAGTGATAGTCACGATGGCCGAGTGGTTTGGTGCTCGGAATTTCGAGTCAAGAGACCCGAGTTCAATCCTCAGATGTCAGGATCGTACCAATGAGTTTTACAAAAACTTATGTACGAATTATATCGTTGGCTTGGACATAAAGACAGCGACGGGCTCACCACCAGTCATGTTCTCCCGAAACTATCTTCAGAGGAAGGTGGGTCAAAGGGACTTAACTGTCTAGACTAGACCTCTGTCTACCCCTTGTACTGGGAATTGCATGAACGTATTTATTTCTTTATTCCATAAAAGTACTGTAGGTTCTTCTTTAGGCAGTTAACCTCTTTTTTGAAGAACATGAACAATCACGCATAACCTCCACGGTTTCGGTGTAACGCCCCTATCGATGATGGAATTTTGAATAGTTACTACTGATTATTTACAAAGGTATTTGTAGCAATTTTTCGGCATCTTCTCATAAATTAGTCGTTTAAGAGATTTTAACTTTTGTCTCAATATCTGTCCCTTTAATTATTACATTACGTTCGTATACTCTATTGTATACGAACGTTTTTAGAAAAAATTACTGCCTTTATCGAAAACTAATATCATTAAAATAATGTAAATAAATACTAAAGTGTTGTGAGTAATTTAAGTCTCAGTATTTTCACCAATTTCAAAAAAATGTGGAGCTTCCCAATTCGATTGTACGTTCGTTACACCACCTGTTTGTTGCCTAATAACTCCTTCATATGGAAATAGATTTCAACAAATAGCCTACCGTCAATGTATCATATAATAGAATCTGTTGCCCAATATATCATAAAATAATACCTAATAAAAAATAAATATCTTCATGCCATTTGCTATACATAGACAAAGGTCTTGTCAATTTAGTCCTTTCAACCTACATTCCACAAAAGATATTTTTGGGACAAAGTGACAAGTGTTAAACCTATCGCCGTCTTTATGTCCGAGCCAACGATATCAATCGGGCATAGGTTTTCGAATTTGTACGAGCCTGCCACTTGGGGATCCCACTCGGGTCTCTTGACTCGATTTACGATTACCCAACCACTCGGCTATCGTGAATTTTTATACCTGGTAAACCTGATATAATAATAACACCTGATAAACCTGATGATAATAATACCTGATAAACGTTTTCGAAATATATTAAATTTAAAGATTATAGTAGTAACTTATGTACGAATTATATCGTTGGCGTGGACGCCGACGGGCTCACCACCTATCACGTTGTCCCGAAAATATCTTCGGTGGAAGGTGGGTCGAAGGGACTTAATTGTCTAGACTAGACCTCTGTCTACCCCTGTATTGGGAACTGCGTGAAGATATTTTTTACTGTAGGGTCAAATGTTTATTACTCAATATTAATATACTTATACTTCATGAAAATTTGATAAAGTATAATAAATTATAATTTCATTTTGTTATGTTCGTAATAAAAACCTTTGGAAATCCTTACTATGTAAATGCGCTTCATTTTTTGCCCCTACGTTTAAGTAATGTAATCACGCAGAGTGCTTTTAAAATAATCTTATTTATTCGTAAGAGAATATGACAATGCAAAATGCATTTGGCAAGCTATAAATAAAACATTTTATCATAATATTACCTAGAATTAATTAGAATCTACTTATAACTAACTTCATTTTTATTTTATTTTTAAATCATTATGATTTTTTAATATCTTCTTGCCATATTTGCTATGTTTGTGTATATAATAATCTTAATAAAATTACGTGGTCAAAATGAGGACAATGGAGTGGCAACAATATTATAACTATCTTAAAGCAGTAAATTTCTCATTTAATCATATACTAGTAGTATTTTTTAACTCTAATAAAAATAAAAACATTGATTTACACAGAATCTAACTAGCACCGGCCAAGAGATTGTGACACCGACTAAATTACAACCAAATCGGAAGGTTTTCTTAGTCCACATACGCCTGACAAAATTGCAGATTGTACCCGACGGTCTTCTGTAGTACAGTCTGGCGAAGAATACTGGAAGTCATCAAATCTTAATAGACGAATTGTTATAACTCTATAAAAGTACTAAAAGTATAAGTAAAAGTAGTGATAGTCACGATGGCCGAGTGGTTTGGTGCTCGGAATTTCGAGTCAAGAGACCTGAGTTCAATCCTCAGATGTCAGGATCGTACCAATGAGTTTTACAAAACTTATGTACGAATTATATCGTTGGCTTGGACATAAAGACAGCGACGGGCTCACCACCAGTCATGTTCTCCCGAAACTATCTTCAGAGGAAGGTGGGTCAAAGGGACTTAACTGTCTAGACTAGACCTCTGTCTACCCCTTGTACTGGGAATTGCATGAACGTATTTATTTCTTTATTCCATAAAAGTACTGTAGGTTCTTCTTTAGGCAGTTAACCTCTTTTTTGAAGAACATGAACAATCACGCATAACCTCCACGGTTTCGGTGTAACGCCCCTATCGATGATGGAATTTTGAATAGTTACTACTGATTATTTACAAAGGTATTTGTAGCAATTTTTCGGCATCTTCTCATAAATTAGTCGTTTAAGAGATTTTAACTTTTGTCTCAATATCTGTCCCTTTAATTTCATTACATACACTATTGTATACGAACGTTTTTAGAAAAAATTACTGCCTTTATCGAAAAGTAATACCATTAAAATAATGTAAATAAATACTAAAGTGTTAAGTCTCAGTATTTTCACCAATTTCAAAAAAATGTGGAGCTTCCCAATTCGATTGTACGTTCGTTACACCACCTGTTTGTTGCCTAATAACTCCTTCATATGGAAATAGATTTCAACAAATAGCCTATCGTCAATGTATCATATAATCGAATCTGTTGCCCAATATATCATAAAATAATACCTAATAAAAATAATGTAAATAAATACTAAAGTGTTGTGAGTAATTTAAGTCTCAGTATTTTCACCAATTTCAAAAATGTGGAGCTTCTCAATTCGATTGTACGTTCGTTACACCGCCTGTTTGTTGCCTAATAACTCCTTCATATGGAAATAGATTTCAACAAATAGCCTACCGTCAATGTATCATATAATCGAATCTGTTACCCAATATATCATAAAATAATACCTAATAAAAATAATGTAAATAAATACTAAAGTGTTGTGAGTAATTTAAGTCTCAGTATTTTCACCAATTTCAAAAATGTGGAGCTTCTCAATTCGATTGTACGTTCGTTACACCGCCTGTTTGTTGCCTAATAACTCCTTCATATGGAAATAGATTTCAACAAATAGCCTACCGTCAATGTATCATATAATCGAATCTGTTACCCAATATATCATAAAATAATACCTAATAAAAATAATGTAAATAAATACTAAAGTGTTGTGAGTAATTTAAGTCTCAGTATTTTCACCAATTTCAAAAATGTGGAGCTTCTCAATTCGATTGTACGTTCGTTACACCGCCTGTTTGTTGCCTAATAACTCCTTCATATGGAAATAGATTTCAACAAATAGCCTACCGTCAATGTATCATATAATCGAATCTGTTACCCAATATATCATAAAATAATACCTAATAAAAATAATGTAAATAAATACTAAAGTGTTGTGAGTAATTTAAGTCTCAGTATTTTCACCAATTTCAAAAATGTGGAGCTTCTCAATTCGATTGTACGTTCGTTACACCGCCTGTTTGTTGCCTAATAACTCCTTCATATGGAAATAGATTTCAACAAATAGCCTACCGTCAATGTATCATATAATCGAATCTGTTACCCAATATATCATAAAATAATACCTAATAAAAATAATGTAAATAAATACTAAAGTGTTGTGAGTAATTTAAGTCTCAGTATTTTCACCAATTTCAAAAATGTGGAGCTTCTCAATTCGATTGTACGTTCGTTACACCGCCTGTTTGTTGCCTAATAACTCCTTCATATGGAAATAGATTTCAACAAATAGCCTACCGTCAATGTATCATATAATCGAATCTGTTACCCAATATATCATAAAATAATACCTAATAAAAATAATGTAAATAAATACTAAAGTGTTGTGAGTAATTTAAGTCTCAGTATTTTCACCAATTTCAAAAATGTGGAGCTTCTCAATTCGATTGTACGTTCGTTACACCGCCTGTTTGTTGCCTAATAACTCCTTCATATGGAAATAGATTTCAACAAATAGCCTACCGTCAATGTATCATATAATCGAATCTGTTACCCAATATATCATAAAATAATACCTAATAAAAATAAATATCTTCATGCCATTTGCAATACATAGACAAAGGTCTTGTCAATTTAGTCCTTTCAACCCACATTCCACAGAAGATATTTTTGGGACAACGTGACAAGTGTTAAACCTATCGCCGTCTTTATGTCCAAGCCTACGATATAATTCGTATAAGGTTCTGAAAAACCCATTGGTACGAGCCTGCCTACGAAATTACATATTGCATGCATTAAAAATTACATAATTCATTTATAAAAATATTTAGAAAGAACAAGGTAGACGATGAACTATCAAAAGCTCCAAGGAAGAAAAATAGGAAATTTTACTATTGTCCCGGCATCTGAATAATGAAGATTTTTCTATCGTTATGTAGCTCCCTCTTTGCTACCTGATGATACAATTAAAAAGTATTGTATAGTGCAAACCTATACCGTGTCCGACACTGCATTAAATAGTAAGAAAACATGCCATAAAGATTATTTAAAAAATGAATCTAAAACGTGTAAAAATCGAGGAAACGTGTCATACAAATTTCACCGAATTAAAGTTATTTGGTGAAATTTGTACGACAGAATAGGCTACATTTTATTTCCGAACAGGTTCCTAAACACATTCCTGTTGTTAAAAAAAAATTAAAAAAAAAATGCCGTTCCTGTTGTTGCATTGCTATTTTCTGCCAGAAATGAGAAAGAGTATCTTGCTAACCCAGATTACTCCAAGGTGCGACTAGACTTGCAGCGCGGGTAAAATACCATGGAATTGATAATTTCTCGAGTGGTAGAGCCACGCATCAGCTTTTGTTGATGCATGAATAGGCCGGCTCGACCAGGGAAATACCACGACCTCACAGAATACCGGCGTAAAGTAGAAGTCTAACAAACTTCTGCGTTTCGTCTGGTTAGTGCAGGTAACCGGTGGCCCACACACCCCCTTCCCCCAAATCTGGGGGAGAGGGGCACTCTAAGGGAGGCAACGCATCTGCTAAGCCGCTGGTATTGCGGGTGTTCATGGGCGGCGGTAATCACTTACCATCACGTGAGCCACCTGCTCGTTTGCCTCATTTTTCTATAAAAAAAAATTGATAAGAGGGAATTTGGGATTTCCCTTTACGTGTTAGGTATTGGCAAAAAAGCCATGTTAAACAATTTCCTATTCACCCGGTTTGTATTGATACATGGTTTGTTTTGATACATGGTTGTATTGATACATGGTTTGGTGTATTTAAAAGGAGGAAGCTTTAAGAGAACTTATCGAGAAGAATGTGTGTCGTGCTCTAGTTAAAAGTACGATAGCAACAATGAAAGCTCATGCGGCGGCAGCATTTAGTATTGTGATGGAAAAATGACAATAGGAAAGAGTAGTTAGTAAAATGTATGCGAACCATAGTGATGATTAGTATGCACAATGTCACACTATAACTGACCAGATGAGCTAAGTATATTTAATATTTCTCTCATAATAGATCTCTAATTGATTGTTATTTTAAATACGGAACGTTCGATTAATTTTGTTTTTCAGGTAAATAAATAAAAATATGAGCCGAAGAAGGGGGTCTATCCAATTAAGTCTTTTCGACCCACCTTCCACCAAAGATATTATCGGAACAACTTGACAGGTGGTGAGCCCGTCGCCGTCTTCATGTCCAAGCCAAAAATATAAATCGTACATAAGTTTTTGAAAAACGAATGGGTTTTTCAAAAACTTATGTTTTTGAAAAACCCTGCATTTGGGAGTCGAACACGGGTCTCTTTCGAATTCCAAATTCCAATCACCCAACCAGTCGAATATCGTGACAGTTTTTTTAAAAGGGGCTGGTACATTTTAGGATATCTGTATTAGCTACTTATTAGGTATGTCGTAACCAAGGTAACAAAAGGCGGGTAAACAGGGCTCCGAAGGCCGTTAATGGGTTAACTATCTGCAAAAACCAGATTAATATTCACCAGTGTGCAAAAAATTCATTACGGAAGTAATACATATAGCAGTGGACAGAGTTTACAGGATGTTATGTATGTATGTATATTCGACCTGATTTGCTTTTATGTAAATCATGCAATAAGTGCAGAGTATAAATGTTTGCACTACAGTCATTGAACTTTTTGCTAAGTCGGGTCGTAATTTGTGGCACAATTTCTTTGTAAATATAAAGAAGTGGAATGGTTTATAAATTAATAGTTATACTATTAGTTCATAATAAATAATTTATATAATATTAGATAAAACAATTAGTCGTATTAATATTATTATGAATGCCCACCCTTTTTTTTAAATACAGGCCTAGAAACTCATATAGCCAGTTATGCATTGCAGAACGCAGCATCTGCTCCAACTTTTGCCACTGAGTTAATCAAGGATGATTTATGATTTCAGATTTCAGGCCAAAACAAAAATATACGCAGGAAGTACCTACTACTGCGTCCTACGGCTATATTACTACGGCTACGTCCAGCCGGCTCATGTTTTTAGTTTAAATTTTTTGTTCTTTCTTTCTTCTCCTATGTATTTTTTTATCTTCACATATTTCTCGATCTAGATAATAAAGTCCTGTCGACCCGCATTTCAGCGGAGTTTACGTGACTGGTGGTGAACACATGAATGTTGTGAAAACCTGAATAAGTGTCGCCGTGTATATGTTTTATAGAATTTTTAAAAAGACATTGGTATAAGCCTACTTCCTGAGGATCGACCTCGGGTGGGCCTCTAGACTCGGATTCCGTTCACCCAACCACACGGCTATCGTTACTAAAATCGTCTAAAAAAAGATATAGCAGTTTTTGAATCTCTTTAACAACGTTTTAAGTGTTACGAGCTCGGATTGTTTTTCAGATGCTAATGAAGATGATATATTGTTAATAATTAATAAAGCTCGGAGTCCCAAGTCATTTTTAGTCATTTTTAATCGCAATTGCGCTGAACACAAACTGAACGGTATTTTACTTGCGAACTGAAATTCTTTTAAATGTCAGGCACGATTTTGGTTAAAAATAATTTAGGTATTTATTCCGTTGTCTGTCGGGTCTTGTAAATGTTAATATTTACAAGGCTTTAAGGCGCCTCTTACGTTACACAAGAAAAGCGGGTGGTAAATTCTTAGGAAGCTAATAAACTTTTTTCAATCTTAACAGCCTAAATATAACTTATGTAACTTAACTATGCAGCCTACAAAAACTCTGTTTCAGCGTTTCGTATGATACGAATTTATCGAAACTCCCACGCAAAAAAAGGGAGAGGTGATCACCGTATGAGATAACTCTAGATAAACTAAGATAGTCAGTCCCGGGTTTGATGCCCGGACGGCTCAATGCAGAAAAATCACATTTTCTCGGGTTTGGATGTTTGTAGTGCCTTCGTTGTTTCTGATTCCATAACAACTGCTTTAGGTGTTTACTTTGGAATAAAAGCAATGTATTTAATGCATATGTCACGATTGTTGTCTCTTGGTGGAACTTGGTGGATGTGGTGGATCTTTAAACACGGTAAAATTTACTTTTACTTATTCCACATTTACTTTTCTTCCTGCAATAATTGAGTTGAATTGTAATAAGAAACCTTTGATAATGCCATAAAGGCTAAATCGGTCACGTATTTTAATATAAATAAATGTGTAATAAGTAAAAGTGAATTTGAATGTGTATATAATGCAGTCACTATCTATGTATTTCTTTTTTTATTCATTTACTTATTTATATATAAGTCATCATATCATCATCATAACAGCCTATCAAAAGACGCTGAACATAGGCCTCTCTCAAAGATTGGCACATAGAACGGTCCTCCATCTGCATCCATTGACTCCCTGGAACTTTATGCAGTCGGTTTCTTCCTACACTGCGTTTGCCTGTACGAGGTTGCCAGTCGAGAATAATTCATAAATACTAAACAATATTATTGTGATAGTAACTCAAATTAAATAAGGATAACAATTTCATAAACCACAAGTTATTCAATATGTCTACAGATTGCCCTTAGGCTGCAAATCTGTGTCGTCGCATGCAACATGAAGTTAAATCAGATTACAGAGTTTACACCTAAAAGCTTACACGATCTTCTCCTGTTCGCAGGCCGACAATTATTTTATTAATACACTATTTATAAATGATCAATATAATATATCTCGGGGTTTTTTATCAATAATAATGCAAAACAGGCAAACTCTTATATCTAATATTTTTATGGTTTTTATTGCTAATGGGTTTAACAATATGCATATTGTTACTAGATCAGCTGCACGTCCTAACAGCAAAATCGAAGGTAAACATAAGAATTAAAAATTTGTTAATAAATACCTTTTTACTTGTTTATTTGCATGAACGATGTTTTCCCTTTGTTTATACGGAAGGTGTATTTTATATCTTAACCTTACATTAATAAATATAGCAGTAAGTCACCAAAGTTGAGTGGTTGGATGATCGAAATTAGAATCAATCAATCCCCAGGTAGGCTCATACGCATCGGTTTTGCCTCTACTTACCCCAGTATTGGAAATAGCGTTAAGATATTTTTTATATTAATTATTTTTAATAAGTCACGATAGCCGAGTTGTTGGGTGGTCGGAATTTCGAGTCGAGAGACCCGAGTTCGATCCCCAGGTGGCAGTACCAATGAGTTTTTCAAAACTCATGTACAAATTTCATCGTTGGCTTGGACATAAGGGCGGCGACAGGCTCACCACCTGTCACGTTGTCCCGAAAATATCTTCGGTGGAAGGTGGGTCAAAGGGACTTAATTGTCTAGACTTGACCTCTGTCTACCCCTGTATTGGGAATTGCGTGAAGATATTTAATATTTAATTTAATTTAATTATTTTTAAAAGGACATCGATTTCACATTACATTTATTTATAATGAAAAACAACAATTTTATTATTAAGAAATAATATTTAAGCGCTTGGTTCAGAATTGATATGAATAAAAGATAGCTTTTCAACACATAACGGTACATTTAGGCACTGTGCCAGTTAAAAATGCCCTCGTTAGAGAGTAGAGGAACATAAAATTATGAATTCTCATTTTATAACTTATATTACTGTATCCTAAAACTTTCAAAAATGTATAGTTGTAATATTCACTTAAATATTTTAAAATCACACTAAATTGTAGATTCAAAGATAGCTATAAAATAATATCTTCATCACGCGAAGTTCGAATCAATTTGACCCACATTTCATCGGACCGCATCGAACATAAACTAACAAATACATAATTAACTTTACAAACAATATCACAGCTCTATTTATAGTTAAATAATAAAAATAGTGACAGATAAGATGTAGTTTCCGAATTAGACGAAATACAGGCAGCATTATTAATCCAGACCATAATTTAAATTTAAATTTGGAAATATAAAGTTAGTCTTTTTTTTTTGGTTGCCATTCAGACTGAAGAGGGCCGTGGGATCGGAAATATCCCTATTTAGGAAAGTATCGTTTAATAAAAGACCAAATTTTGTGTTTATGATCATGGAGAAGTGTTTCAGGTGTGAGGTGAATGAGAAGGTGGACACTTACAATTGAAGAATGTTATAAGGGTAGTGCTGTTTGTATTTATAAACTCTTCGTACTGACCATTTAATCTGTCAATTCGGCAGTGTTGATTTCATTGATTGATTGATTGCATTGAGAGTTTCGTAAAACTGATATTAATTTTATACTTACATTTAAAAAAATATCATTCGCTTAAAGATTATCAAATAGAGAATTAGTAATATTTTTTACGTTTTTACGTTAAAAAAAGTAAATTAAATTATATTAAACGTACGTGTTTATTACGCTTAATTTAATTTAATGTAATTTAATTTAATTTAATTTCATTTAATTTCATTTCATTTCATTTCATTTCATTTCATTTCATTTCATTTCAGAAATATTTGTTCTGCTATTTACACTGACAAACGCATTATTTTTTTAGGTAAAAGACCTACCAGGCACTTTATCGGATGGTTAATGATAACTGTTTTCTTCAGTCAACCTCAATCGACGAAATTTTATAGACAGTCTCCCATAGGACAAAGGAATAAAATTGAAAGTAATTTAGGTAAGCATGAAAGTATAAGGTCTGGCTATTTTACTGGGTCTTCTATTTTTGTATAAGAAAAAAGCCATTAAGACACATTTTTTTCTTGGCACTTGGAAATTTCGAATTTTAGTCTCTTTGATGAAATTCAATGAACATTCCGTGGGTTCAAAGGTGAATGATAGGAGTCCCCACATTTCACTTTTGATCGCCCTCAAAAGGTAAAGTTTCGAAAATAGTTGCCAATAGATAGTGGCATAGACAACATGAACCGTTTAAAGTCTCTGGTGTAGTAGTAGTGGTAGTAGTGGTATAGTGTAGATCACAGATCCAAGAGCAGAATGCCAAACGCGCCGATTATGGCGTATCCTTCTTATGGGAAACATACAGATCGTTACGTATGTATGTATAGCAATAAATTTTGTTTTATTTTTTTATTAGGGTAAAAATTCATTGTTTTTAATTGTTAAGGGCAACTTTCAAATATGCAATTAAGATCGCTGTGATAACGAGTCGCCTAAAGCGCTTTTAAAATATTTAATATTACATTAAGGTGACCTAAATAATGAACATTTCGTTTGATACTTCTCATAAATTGTGTAAATGTTATTATAGTAAATAAGATCTTAAATTTATTACGAGCAAACGTAATTTAAAAATAATTAATTAAAAATCTTAATCAATCGCTTGGATGCAAACGGAACACGTAACGCACAGCGCCTCAGGGATGCCTAGTGGAAGGTGTTCATCAAGCGTGACAGTTATAAATTTCTAGCTTAAGCACATACGACAATGATCTATTAATATTCTTATAGCATTGTCGGTAATTACTATTTATCTACAGGATTAAAAAAGGTAAATATGTAATTTAAAAAATAGGCTTATAGCATTAAACAGCTCGATGACTTTCGGAAACGTTTGCGTGTGGAACTGATTATAACCAAGTTTTTCGATTTTTAAGTGCTCGTTAGAGAAGAGATCTTTATTTTGCAGTAAACTTTTCACTTGCCGTTGATAATACGTATACAAAGTACATACAAGAAAAAATGTTGAAGAGGTTGGATGCTGAGGATTAAAGACTCTTTTTTCTGGCCCGCATTGAGGCAGGACTATGTCCAAACTGAAGATAAGCTGTAAAGAAATAGAATAAAATGTTCTTATATTCTATAACTATAAAACAAATTCAAGCTTTATCTCATGTATACGGGATATCTAATAGTTAACTATTAGATCCGATAGATTCAGTATAAACCATCCAGAGCCCCACTCAAGTACACACAAAAAAATTAATCAGTATCGATCCAGTCTCTTATGAGGAGTTGACTGGAATATTCTCCTTTATAGCAGAGATCATACATGCATACATAAACAGCGGCCTGTAAAATTAAAATTATTATTAAATTAAATTGTTATTTCCCTTGCGCAGTTAACCAGTTTTTATCAGTTTAATTGCAGTTTTTAGAACTCACATTTTTTATTTGCAACATTTACAACTTCATACTATTATAAAGCATGTTTTTTTTATTTAAAACTACGTATAAGACGACGGCAGATGAGTCTTAGGTGTATACGAGATGTTTTAAAGAGAGTGTGGATAGTTTCGCTACTGTTCTGCGTCTCTAGATTAAAAGTGCTGCAATATGAAGTAGGGTAGCACCGGAACACAAGGAGGGCGGAGAATTGACAATAGCGGTATGGGACTTGCACCAATTGTTATGCCAACTTTTCATAGCACAAAGATAGCGTATTTTTAAAAACTTACAACTCATATATTTTACTACACAGTACATACTATGCAAAACTTTCTATGTCTAGATGGTGATAGGTTTTGTAGCTGTGAATTTATTTGAATGGTGGAAGCTTTTTAATGAAGACCAACCCTCTAAGAGGCATAGAAGGAAGATGCAAAATTTCATCCACTAGTACTTTTATTTTGTATAACTAATATTTGCATATTAGCAACTCATAAAATGTTACAGAAGTCAGTGCAGCAGCATTAGCAGTTCATCAAAGTATATAGATATTAAAGGGAAATTTCTCTCTTTCGTACAGTGATTTAGTACTCAATGTCTAAAAAATTTGTTTGAATATTTTTATTTATTTATGCGTATAACGTTTTCATACCTTAGTTCGATTAATATAATTATGAAGTAGGACTAACGCCCACTAAGGGTGGAAAAATAGAGTATGATTTTTTGTTCACCCACTGAATTTTTATCACCTTACCGATTCTGCTGAAACTTAACATACACGTAATTTTAATGATAATATAACACATATACCTAAATGTGACCTGGTATTGGACTTGGACAACAGTTAATGTATCTCCAAAACTGTTCACAACAGCTTATTATAACAGCCAGGCTGTTTCGTTATTCGTCATGTCTATCATTGAGGGTTTAATCGTGGAAACAATAGTTAATTTTAGTCTTAATGAAGTAAAAACAGTTTAAGAAAAATAAATCCTATTATAAAAATAAGAAAATAAAAATAAAAAAGATAATATGAAACATAAATACTTTAACAATTTTCGGATTTTATCGCGTTTTTAATTAGTTTTTCCAAACTATTTTTATTTCCCGACGTTTCGGATGCTTTACAGCAAACAGTGGTCAGTCCCCCCGTGACCACGGTTGCTGTAAAGCATCCGAAACGTCGGGAAATAAAAATAGTTTGGAAAAACTAATTAAAAACGCGATAAAATCCGAAAATCGTTTTATTTTAAATACTTTAACAATTTTCAGGCGGTAGCGTATATATACTTTATATTTCATTTAAATTTAAAATATGCACTTATGGATATTGCTATGCCCAAATTGGTATCATGATATTTTACTAAACACTCTTAAACTATCGTATGTTTACTCATGACTATAATAAAAATTTTGATTGTATACGTTGTATAATTTTATACTGTTTATGACTTGAGTACATTTTTACTAACATAAACACTTTAAAATTGAATGTTGCTTCCACATGGATAGCACACAGTGCTTAACATTACTAAATCTGAATCGATTATTTTTGGTACGAATTATTGAACCAACAAAATCCGTCGTGTGTTCAAGAAACTCACGTACTTGGAGATAAGACTTATAAATTACATCATGGACTTCCCTATTCTTGTATTTAACATCCAACATTTGTTTCTTTAAATAGATCCGAATTTCTTGTGGATTTTATTTGGATTATAAATACAATTATAATGTAGATAATATCTGATATAGATAAGTTTATTTTTGGCAGTTCATTGGTCTATTAACTCAAATTTATTTCGGTAATATTATGCATATGTTACTTTACCACGGATAATTTAATAATGTTCTGTTCCACTAATACGTATTGCAATAGTTTTAATTTATTTTCATAGAACAATTATGAAACTTTTTGAAGGATAACGAATCGGATCAAATATTATTTTAGATTAGAATTTTTAGGTGTTTAGTTATTATTTTTTAAATAGTTTCCGATGTTCTTGTACATCCACAATATATAGGAAATACAAGAATAATACAAGAGCAGTGTTCGTCTCCGGTTACCTCACAGCAAAACAAAGCGTGACGCCCAAGATTAGTCATTTTTATTACAGAATTCGATCATCAGATCGCAATACCAGCTTATCTTGTTGAACCATTAGCGTGCCTTAATCCACGGGTTCATCCGCATGACTACATTAAATGAAGTTTGAAATGAGAAAATACCTAAACTTTTATTACATAAAAATATATATTTTTCAGTAACTTCTTCTTCTTTACAGCTGTCCGAGTGTCCACTGCTTAACATGCCCCCCCCCCCTCTAAATTTAAACCTAGATAACAGGTTTTGGACCTCTCACCCAGACGGCTATATGGTCTCCGTTGATGCCTCTATGGGTTCATCGGACCACTTCCTGACCATTCGGAGTAAAGTGCCCATCATGTGCCTATTGCGGTAGCGATATGAAGGCCACCGCCGTGTATGGCACTACAGGTCGGTGGACTGAGAAGGGATGCGGTCATTTTTTGCATCTTACCCATGGGGGCAGGCTTGCTTCTCGCTAGATAGTCCCGACGCCGTTGCAAATTCCGTCGCGATGTGGTGCTACAAGGAGTGGTACTCTTCGTTCCTTCCTCTGTGGTACCCGTCGGTGGTAGATCAAAGCCTTGATTTGGTGGCACCTGCAGAATGGCATCTCGCTAAAAGCAGCAGTGCTAGCGGGCCTTGGTTAAAGTATCGGCGTCTCGGGATTCAAAAACTAGCGTTTTTAAGAAGGATTATAACTATGCCGCCAGGTCCTTCAAAAAGTAATTACTGTGGCAAAGTCCGAGCACATTGGTAGAATTGGCGAGAAACTAGTTCGTCTTCCTTCGGGAACACGTGCGTTCTGGTCCCTTGCCAAGGCTGACCAAGGAAATTTCAGTCAGCCATCACTACCATCTCTGCACAGGTAGGACAACTCGCTGGCTCATAACGCAAAAGAGAAAGACGATCATTCGAAATTCGAATCGAGAGACCCGAGTTCGATCCCCAGGTGGCAGGCTCGTACCAATGGGTTTTTTTCAAAAACCTTTATACGATTCATATCGTTGGCTTGGACATGAAAACGGCGACGTGCTCACCACCTGTCACGTTGTCTCAAAATATCTTCGTTGGAAGGTGGGCCGAAGAGACCAAATTGTCTAGACTAGACCTCTGCCTACCCCTGTATTGGGATTGGCGTAAAGATATTTATTTAGGAAAAAGATACGGATTTCATGCACACAATAATTTATATAAAAATAAATCTATTGCTTGATAGTCTCTAATATATTTTTATTTGTATAGCTATATAATGTTTTAAGCCAAAATCTATTTCCTAATATCCGTATAAAAATTAATTAAAATTGTCTTTATAGTACGATAGCCGGTACCTTATCTTCTAAGCTGAGGGTTGCGGTTTATAATCGTGCTTGGGGCAAACGTATAAATGTTGAATATAACGGTGTATTCACAAGTCATGTCACTCTATGTGAATACTCGTATGTAATTATTTTTCTATGTAGGTGTCTGGCTATAAATAAATGTTGTACTGTGTAATGTGTTAAATGTTGTGTCACTTATCAAGACACGGGGAATCCTATTTTGAAAACACTAAGGTAAACACGCAATTTCCCATACTGAGGCAGAGGTCCAGACAATGAAGTACTTTTGACCCACTTTACAATCACAGCCTATTTGGGACAATTCACTGGACAGCAAGCTTTGTGTCCAAGTTGACGGTGCTTACGGTGCTGACGGTTACTTAATCGTATCGAAATTAGTTTGATAATTTTAGTGGTATGCACAATGTACTTTTTTTATATTATAAACTATGAACTGGCGAGTTTCGGAGTTCATCGACAGCAACAACGTGACACGAGAGTTATATATCAGAGATAATGATTATTGTTTATACAAAGAACATATAAATACACAAAAATATTTATACACACACACACAATAAATATACTTAAAAATACTCCTTCTACTATACTTGTAGGATGCTCCTCCTCCTCTTATTTTTGAAATTGTTTTTAGCTTCACATATTGTCCAATACAGAGGTAGTGTCGACAATATTTTGATAATAAATACAATAGTTTTAACTAGAGAAACCAGATTTTATTGGAACTTAATTGGGACAATGTGGAAGGTCTATCGAAGTTTCAGTGCCCGAGGTAACGATATACTCGTATATCACACACAAGTTTAAAAAAGGAACCCATTGGTATGGGCCTTCCTCCCAGGGATGGAAGTCGCGTCTCTGTATATGAATTCCGATCACACCACCAAATTATAAAATAAAAATTATTAATTTTAGATTAAAAACATAAAGTAGTGTAATTGTTACTTTAACGTACGTACGTCGAACCGGCATTTGTGTTTGCTTTAAAACGACTCTTTTAGCTTTTACTACGAAGTGTGATTTCACACTTGTGCAGAGAACGATGCCTTTGAATTGTGAAATTGAAAGGTTCTATCGTTCTGGCTTTGTAATGGCTGTAATGCATTTTGCATTAATTAAAACGTGACGCCCTTTGAATTAAAACTAAGATTTTAATGAGTATTTACGATATTATTTTGCAATTACTTAACGCCGTTTTACGTGTATTTTACGTTTAATTTCTACGTAAGAAAAATTATATATCCATACCCTTTATTCCTTATTCTGATTCTCAGTGCAAGAATTAAAAAAGTTTTAATATTTAGCCGAGTAGGTAGTGACTACGCCTTTGAGGCTCAGTATTTCAGGTTCGAATCCCGCTAAAGTCATACATTTCATTGTCTAGACCTCTACCTACCCAAGTATATAATATTGCGGAAAAAATTTAAAGTAAATTATTTTAATGTTTTAAAGGTTCCATTTACATACAAACATTTGATTTTAATATAAATAAGATTGTAATATTAAATAAATACGACAAAGTAAATACAGAAAGCTACCACTATAAGGCAAAATAAAAAAAATATCCAAAAACAATACACATTTAACCTACATTTTTGTACATAATATAGTAATCGTGGAAGTAATTTATGTAAATGTCTTTACAGGGAAGACAGCAACCAAAATATACCTGATAAGCCGCGCAGCTCAAAAGGCACGTGTCTATTATATCTAGAACAAAATTACTTTATTCAGTACCATCTTGTTTCGGTAATGTGGAGTACACCATGCACCGTTTCATAGGACAAATTCATAAATTTCACATAAATTTCATTGACAAATTTCATATATCGCTTTCAATTATATATACAACGACAAATAACAATATCATTATGTAGAAAACGGACAGCAGCTTGGGATTATCAGACAGTTATTGCGATCGGCAATCTAAGGCAAAATGTAAGTTAGTAAGAACAAGTATATCAATGCAGGAGTGTACAAGCTTGACTGTGTGGTCTCTCTTACATAGGACAAACAAAAAGATCTATAAAAACTCGCCTTAAAGAACACATCAGCTAATGTTAAACATAGACGCTCTAAGAAGTCTGCAGTCTGTGGTCACATACTAGATGGGCCCAACCATTATATCAGATTTGAAAAGCCATATATCCTCGCGAAAGAACCCCAATTCCAACCCAGGATGATCCGTGAGGCAATTGAAATTAAAAAACATCCTAATTTCAATAGAGAAGATGGTTGGGTACTATCACCTGCTTGGGCTCCAGTCATTAATAAAATTAAATCCATCCATCCAAACATACCATTGCAAGACGGTGCAAATGAAGTTGACGATAGCCGAAGGTAGCTGTGACAGCGGAATTTTCAAGACCTCAGTCCCGCCGTGACCACGGTTGCTGTAAAGCATCTGAAACGTCGGGAAATAAAAATAGTTTATAAAAAACTAATTAAAAACGCGATAAAATCCGAAAATCGTTTTATTTTAAATGTGTAGTATTCGCGTAAATACAAGAAATCATTGTAAGTATATGAATATAATTCGTACCCTAAACGTTTTCTATTACTATTCATAACCTGGTTCTTCGATACCTTGAGATATAATATGTGTATAAAGAAAAAATCCGTGATTTAAAACTCCAGATTCAATAGCGCGAAGAATAAGAGAATTGAATTGTAAAACCAAAGTCTTCTACTGCCGCCAGTGTCCCTCAATGCCAGACAATGTAGTTTATAACACCGTAATTTCAAATACCATTGTTTCTTTATTAGAACTTTACCTGTTTCATCTAGTTTAAGATCGAATAAATAACCGTGATTGCTCGCTAGAATAATAAGTAAATTAATCTCCATTTTACTTAATACTTTAATTGATGTTCTGACATTATAGCACTTATTGAATTTGTTTACATATATACTGTGTTTTATCATTGTTTATTTTTTCTCTTATTAAACAGTCGTGGTTTTCTTCACCGACAAAGTCGGGGTAACTGTCCGAGGCATAGCCTCCCTCAGTGGTTTCCGTTCGCCACCCATCAATATGGGTGGGTCCTTGGGTTTGGTCCTTGCAGACCGATGGCTTCCATGACCGCCCTCGAGCGGTCGAGCACCGTCAAGATCCTCCCGCTGGGTTTCCGTACGGGGCCCTCCGATGGCTGGCCCCCGGACTTCTTCCCATTGGGTGGTCATGCTGCTGGTATGAACGCTGGGCGTGACATGTACCGTCCGGGTTTTCTGTGTATTCGCAGAACTCGTCTCGTCCTTCGTCTACGCCGCTAGCTCCCTGGGGAGCGCCTTGCCCTCAGGGGTCGAGCGTGCAGCGGGGCGGTGTTCCTCAGGTGGGCCAGTTTGGAGGCGTCTGCACGCTCGAACATAGTTGAGGCGAGGCGTCTTACAAACTCCTCCAATGTTTCGAGCTTCAGGTCCCGTCTGATGGTGGCATTTCGTACGCACCAAGGCGCGCCGACAATGGCTCGCAGGGTGGAGTCTTCTTGCTGTATTAGCTGCTTTCTCGACGAGTCGCTGATCAGTGCGAACCATGCCGGCGCGGCGTAAGTCAGTCTGGTGCGCATGTACAGCTTGTATATTCCAAGTTTGGTCTTTGTTGGTAAGCGGGACCTGAATACCGGCCCCAGGAGAGCTCTGACGGATCTGGCCTTAGCCACTGTTTCTTTGACGTGGTGGACGAGGATGAGTTTGCGGTCGATTGTCACGCCCAGGTATTTGACCGTGCTCGACCAAGGTATGTCCTGTCCCATGAACTTCAGTCCAGGTGGCAGTCTGAATTTGTGTCCCAGCAGGATGGCCTGTGTTTTACCGACATTCACCGACAGTCTCCAGTCGGCGAGCCATTTGGGAAGTAGATCCAAGGTTTTCTGTAGCTTTGCCACTGCGTGCGCTGCACTCATAGATCTTGTTAGGTACGCCGCGTCGTCAGCGTACAGCGCAAGCAGGGAGTGGTCCGGATTCGGTATGTCGTCGGTGAAGACGGCATAACACGCCGGCGACAGGCAACTGCCCTGCGGGACTCCTGCTGCTATTTGTCGGGGTTGGGACAGTGCTCCTTGTATGGCCACCTGGAACGTTCTGTCCTGTAGGAAGGAGGCCACCACCTTTATGTAGCGGCGAGGGGATTTCCTTTCTTGCTAGCTTCAGCAGAAGACCACTATGCCATACCCGGTCGAATGCCTTCTCCATATCGAGAAATACGGCGGCAGTAGACTCGTGTTTGTTTCGACCGACCGTGGCATAGTGCAAGACTCGGGCGAGCTGGAGAGTGGTCGAATGTTCGGCCCTAAAGCCAAACTGTTCAGTCCTCAGCTTCAGGTACGGCTGGATTCTTTGTAGCATTATCTTTTCGAACACCTTCGAGATGCTGGGCAGAAGTGAGATGGGCCGGTAGCTCGACGCCTCCAGGCAGTTCTTTCTCGGTTTGGGGAGCATGATTATGCGCCCCAGCTTCCACGCTTTTGGGAAGTGCCCTGTGCGCAGGATGCCGTAGAACATCGTGTGGCTCTGATCTGAGGACGGAAAGGGCCGAAACTGTTCTTCGAGGTAATCCGCGAAGATTTCCGCCCGGTCTTCTGCTTTGAAGCGTAGGGTTCAGGGGTCTGATAGGTTCTTTCGCGCCGGAGAGCTGTCGGCAGAGTTTATGGATCGCCGGCCAGTCCCCTTCCATTCTGTCGCCGTGGTTAGACCAGCTCTCGGCGGAGTGTTGTTGGATGGCCTCCCTAACCCTCGCCGTTAGCTCATTCAGGGAGGTCTTCAGGGTAGGGCATCGCGTGCGCTGCCATTCTCTCCTCATGCGCCTCTTCTTCTCTAGTAGTGAAGATACTTTGGCAGGCAGCGTGTCCTGAGCTGTCCTTGCTGCTGAATTGGTGGTGGCCTTTTCGAGGGCGTCTTGAGCGGCTTCCTGCAAAAGATTACAAAGGATCTCCACTTCTTCCTCCGTGCCAATGGACATGGTCTTCGTGTTTTCCTCGAGCAGCTGCTGGAATTTTCCCCACTGGATCCTCCTCCTGGTTGGTGCTGGTGCCAAAGTGTCCTTGGGTGTTACCACCAGGACAGCCAAGACCGGAAGGTGATCTGACCCAAGGTCGTCCAATAGGACTTCCTGTGTTGGGGGGACGGCAATACGGTGGGTGACCATCACGTCTAAGACCTCCGCCGTGTGGTTCTCGCAGGTCGGGTACCTGGTCGGGGTCTCCGGGCCGTAGACGCGATAGCCTCCGCTTTCGGCGTCATCGAAGAGTTTTCGCCCGTTCGGGCAGATCTTGGTGGAGTTCCACCCTGTGTGGCTGCAATTTAGATCTCCTGCGATGACTGTTGGGTAGGGGTTGTCCAGGAGTTTCCTAATTTCCCCCACCTCGAGCCTTTCATTCGGGGGCTTGTATGCTGCGAAAATTCTATAGACGCTTGTGCCTATATGTGCGTCGATTCCTAAGGCGTGCCTTGCAGCCTCACTGGTGGAACCGGCTAGTGTAGGACGTTGCGCTTCACCAGTATTGCCAGTCCCCGATACGCGCGCGTTGGTGTGGCTTCGTCTTGGCGGTAAGTCCAGTAATGAGGAATCTTCAAGCTATCTTGGGGCCGAAGGTGTGTTTCCGACACCAGCACAAAGTCGGGTTTCTGGTCCTTCAGCAGCTGCTTTAGGAGTGTGACTCTGGGTGTCACCCCATTGGCATTCCAGTGGATGATCCTTGTCTCCGCAAGTTCAGCCATCGATCTGCAGAAGTTTGGCTATGCCTCTTGTGATCACCGGTACTGGGTCGGCGCCGGAGCTCAGGGCTTGCAGCACGTCCTGAAGCACAGAGAGGGCTGCCATCGCGGTGACGGTTCTCTCGCTTTTCTGTGCTTGCTTGGCTTCTTTGTCTGCCGGTTTAGAAGACTGGCCAGGGGTCACTGTGACCTCTTTTTTCTTTGGCTTCTTCTTGCTATTTTTATTCTTCTTTTTGGGGACGGTTGTCCCCGTAGTGACACCGGATGACGCCTTCTTTGGCTTGAAGTCGTTTGCCGGTGCCATTAGGTTCGGCTGGCTCGGCGCTGCCTCCACTGCTCTTCGCTACCGATAATTTGTGATACAAAATTTTAAAAATTACGAATTTTATTCGTAGAATTTCGAGTTTTCTTTTAAAAGGTTTTAAGGTACGTTTCCTGGTACATGCAAGCTCCTATATTGTATGTAAAATACTTTTCCTTAATGACTAACCACCAGATAAGATGACTTTCTGGTTAGATACTCTTTTCCATACAGAAAGTACTGATAGTTAAACAACACTCTGCGTTCAGCGCACTGCGGTAGAAAACCGATGAAGCGTAAAGGTGTCGAGAACAAGTCGGAAGCGGCGGATGCATCTGTAATTGACGGTTTGAATTTATGCGCAGATATATATTCAGCTTAGTTTCAAAATATTAAATTCCACATTTATACAAATTGCCTTACTTAATTATTTGTTTACTACCCAATGAAAATAAAATAACAAAGACGACAGGATAACCTAGTTGATAGTGACTAGTTTAATTGAATTATATACGTATTTGAGGAAACTACGACACCATTTGATATAGTCCACATATCTTTGAAAGTTCACGCTCCATTAATAAAAAAACTGGGACCCAGCATAACTGGCTTCATTAAAAAAACAATAAAAATGGGTTCTAATTATAAGTCCTTAGATGCGACTACGGTAAAAGCCTTGAATATCTTTAAAACAACCGAAAGATGGCGGAGGTTATACCTCTCGATAAAATCAAACAAATTAATTAGTCGGCAATTGGGTTGCAGCGTCTGAGGTGCCAGTTGTCTGATACTACAATCGCCCATTCGCTTGGCAAGCGAGGCGATTATGACAATTCCTCCTTATGGAAGAGGCCTATATTCCGCAGTGTACTTGTCCATTTTGTACATATACACGGAATTTTCCGCTCAGATGATTTTCTTGTAAACTACTTATTTATACCACTCTATTTTTAATCGTATCATTGTAGATAAACGCAAAATGACAAGAATATTTGTGTGCGTATTGACATCTACAATTTTACCTTCACGCACAGGTGATACGACGAAAGCCTTATTAAAGTAGAACTAAAAACGACGATGAACTGCTTCCTCCTGAATGGGATTCCATAAATTCTTGAACATACCCGCTGCATTAGAGAAAACGTCGAACTAATCGAGTCGTAGTTGCTATTATTTTTGTCAATAAAAAGATAATGGTTCGGAAAGAGAGTGAAATATACGGAACTAAACTTACAGTGGTGTCGTTAATAGGAAGGTAGACGTTTACTACTCCCAAGTGTTACTATTTAAACCAAGTAATTGACGAGGGCAAGATAACGCCTGCAACGGAGATGTCATGGCCCCACAACCTCAATGGCAACTACGTGTAATTTAATTAACAGTATGACATCTTTTATCAGACTATAGAAGAATTACACAGCCGTACATAGATAATGCTTTGTAAATGCCGCGTGAAAAATTGTCAAGGGGCGTCTTTCATCACCGCCGCCTTAGCTCACTCATCCGTCATTTGCTTCCTGAAAACCCATCTCCGATCTCTTCATAATTTTCCTCCTCATAAGAGCGCCGCATGGTCACAATCGTTCTGTGTTAATACAATAAAATTGTGGAATAATGTAAAATTGTCTTTTATTTGTATTTGTAATTAACTTCGCAAAAATGGCGTTTAGATAAATGAAGAGGTAGTTAGCGTACCTATCTTTATGTATATCTATCTCTATTTAGCTACACACCAATCATTAGTCTACTAAAAAAGTCCTTAAGAAATAAGCAGGACCTTAGTAAAAACATTTTCCTCTTATTGTATTTCTATTAAATAAAAACGGATACGAAAAAAAGCTGAAGTAATACTTCGCTGAACATTGAAACTGTCAGTTATTCGCTGTTTCCAGGATGTTCAAATCCAGAACAATTTTCACTTAGATATAACGTCGAGGTATGTAAATATTGTCTAAAAGATAGTATATTACATATATATGATAGTATGTTACTTTAGAGTAAACTATTTGTATTCGGATTACAGAAGAAAAACGTGTCCAAGATGCGCGTCCGAGAAATACAAAGTTATACGAGGGGACATTAAACCAATACTTGCGATACAACTTCATAGTGCATTTCAACTTTTCAAAGCTTATGTATTTTAACGTAACATAAATTACAGCTGTATATATATAGCTACCATAGCCGAGTAGTTAGGTGATGGGGGATCCAAATCAAGGGAGTCGAGTTTGATCCCCAGGTGGAAGGCTAGTACCAATGGGTTTTTTCAAAACTAATGTACGAATTATGTCGTTGGATTGGACATAAAGACGGAGACTGGCTCATCATCTTTCACGATGTCCCATAAAAATGTCTTCGGTGAAAAGTGGCGAGAAAGGACATAATATTCTAGACGTCTGTCTACCCCAGTATTGTCAATGTTGTGAAGATTTGTTTTCTAAATATTATATTAAAATTATTTTATATCACTTCTTTCTTGCTTCTCCATTGGCCATATATGTAAAATATTATGACCTTTACGATTACGATTGAACAGGTGCACAAGAGACGGAGGTTATAAGCCAGCTATTCAATTTCACCCTCCTCTTAATTTGTGTGACTATGTATCTTCTAAAGCATTATAGCCGGTAGTAGGTAAAGGAATGCACGTAATGTTGATGTGCTCTAATTAGTAAAAGTCACGATAGCTGAGTGGTTGGGTGGTCGGCATTTCAAGTCGATAGACCGGAGTTCGATCCCCATGTGGCAGTCTCGTATCAATGAGTTTTGAAAAAACACAAAAACACAAAAAACTTATGTACGAATTATATCGTTGGCTTGGACATAACGATGGCGACGGGCTCACCACCTGTTACGTTGTCGCGAAAATATCTTCGGTGGAAAGTGGGTCCAAGGGACTTTATTGTCTAGACTAAACCTCTGACTACCCCTGTATTGGAAATTGCGTGAAGATATTTATTTAATTATTTATTTTATGCTAAATTATAAACATTGACACATTGATAGCGGCACTCCTTTTTGTATTTTTTCCATTCGTGCAGTACGGGGCGTTTAAGACCTCGTTTGCATACTGCCATTATGGCGGTAAGGAGCGCATTAGCCCAAAACATTTAAAAACTGAAAGCGTTTTGTTGCTTTATCAAACAAAACATATAGTAATTGTTAATACAATATTATCATTTATATTAATTGACCTAAATCCTAATGCGTACATGAGAGGGTTGATTTATTAAGAATCTGAAGGTACAAGAATATTAGGGGTCTTATTTACTTCGTATCGTACTTATGAGGGAAATTTCAAATAGGTTTTGGTGATGGGAAACAAAACTAGCCGTAAACGTTTTTTACTTTATTTTTTTATTCAAATATTTTTCAATAAAATAATTGAATTGTTATTAAATTATTTCACATTGAACGCATTTTGAGACGGTCTTTTTAACGTTTTTGTCCGCCACACGACTACTTAATACTTAATACTTTAATTTTCACAATTTGGGGTTGCATCCGGCACATTTTCTTCTCGCTAACATTTTAATACGTGAACATAGTATAATAAGTCACGATAGCCGAGTGGTTGGGTGATCGAAATTCGAGGCCCGGGATCCGAGTTCGATCCCCAAGTGGCAGGCTCCAATAGGATTTTTTCCAAAAAAAAAAAAAAAAACTAATGTAGGATTTATGTCGTAGGCTTGCACAAACTTAGCCCAAAAAATGCCTTCGGTGAAAGGTGGGTCGAAAAACGTCGAAGTGTCGAGACCTCTGTCAACTTCTGTATTGGGAATGACGTGAGAATATTTTTTTAAATAGTATGATAAAGCTTTTTGAAAAAAACTAAAAAATATTTTCACTAGATAATACATTATATAAAAGAAATTTTTCAATCTGTCTGAATGTCACAAACTCTGTAGGTGTCTAACGTGTTCACCAAATAACAGGGCGATTCAAGAGTAAGATATATGTGTATAATTCATTAATTACCAAAGCTCCTACGGGAACAAAGGCTCGGATGAAATTATGGACTAACTAAAATAAAAAACACACATATGTTAACGAACATGTCTTTTGGAAATTAAACCTATATCATATCTATTTAAAACTATCTCTGTGTAAAAGATTTTTATACATCTAATTCATTTCTATTACTGGAATGTTTACATTTCTAAAAAATATGAATATAACATAAAAACAATATGAAAACAATATGATAAATATGATATAAATATGATAAAATAATATAAAAACAATATGAAAGATATATGTAAATATGAAAAGAACTATGAACATTTTTTTAGTTTCTTACACAATTCTGTTTCAACCTCTCGCCGTAATTGTTGTAACCTGTTAAAACTTAACTAGTAATTTTTTCAATACTATAATTCCGGGAATATTTTTTTTTAAATATCTTCACGTTATTCCCAATATGAATGGCGTGAACAACAAGGTAAACAGAGGTATAAACAATTAAATCCTTTCGGCCCACCTTCCACCAAAACATTTTTTAAGGACAACGTGACAGTTGGAGGCTCTAACTATAATGAGGAAGTATTTATGAAAACAATAACCCTTCGGATCATTTCTATTTATAGAGCCGTGATGCTATACAAGTTAACCTAGTGTTTTTAAGTTTTTTAAATGGAACTTAAAATGGATAAAATTGGCTTTTTGTCGTGTGATAGCAAAGCATTATTACCTTACAGTTTCCTAACGAGGGTGAAGGCTACTAAGGAAGTCTTGAAGGTCTCGTCGTCGTCACGTTGAAGAAAACCGGTGAATAGCTGGTTATCATCAGATGTATGATTATTTAAAGTGGTGAGAAATTTAGCTTCAATGGGGAGCTACGTTAAGGCCGAAAGTAACATAAATATACATTGCTTGTGTTCATTTTTTTACTGTTAATTTGCTGCCGGATTTTTGGTTTGTGATCCCGTGGAAGCTCGACTTGTCGACATCGTTGCCACAAAGATATCGATGTGGTTACTCCCAATCGGATTCCTACAGATATGCGTAATGCTTTCGCTACCTAGTAATGTTGTGTATAAATCTACAGAAAGGTAACACTCAAAATAAAAAAAATATCTTCACGCCATTCCCAATATAGGAATAGATAAAGACAATTCAGTCCTTTCGTCCCACCTTCCACCGAAGACATTTTTTGGGCTTTCGTCATCTTCAAGTCCAAGCCAACGATGTAAATCGTATATAAGTTTTTGAAAAAAACACATTGGTGGCCTGCCACCTAGGGATCGAACACGGGTCTCTTGACTCGAAGTCCGGCCCCTAACCACTTCACTGTTGTGACTATTGTATATTGTATTTTTATCGTACCGTTCGTTTTTGTCGACGATCTTCTGCCATCGTTCAGGCAGCCAGTTTCACGTTTCAAAATTTTCTGATATTTCCTACAAAAAAGAAATTAATGCCTATATATTTACACGAACTTAATTACACCCAAAACAAAATTGATTTTAAAAATATCAACTTGCATGCCCGTTCTACATTTTAAGAAATCCTTTGTTTTCCGTTTTTTTTTTCGTTTTCTACAATCTTATCCTTAGCCGATGTCTCCTGATCATGTTCTATTTCCGTAATAAATTTAAATGAATCAAGTTGTTTTAGAGATTTCGTGATTAATCATTCAAAATTTCTGGTTTTTGATTTAGTGCTACATTGTACCTATTCACAAAATTATTTTATAAAGCAAGGGGAAACCTTGTTTAATACTCGAAATCGTCTGTTATCTTCACTGAGCTTACTAAAACTTTACGACTCCAGTCACTGGTAAATTAGGTTCCCGTAAATTATGTCGACAAGACGTGAGCGACCCGTTTCGCAAGAACAGTAGACAGAACAAAGTACTATGAATATTTAAAATCCACAAAACTGGATGTTTTTACCAATTTTCAACGAACCTTACATCCTTGAAGTATTAAGTAATATTAATATAAGGGTAAGAGTAGTATTATTTAGAGAGTAATATTAATATAAGGGTAAATAAGTTTTATTAATATAAGGGGTTTATTATTTCGAATAGAAATCATATTCATGTAACAAATGGATTGTTACGATGCATAGATTAGT
Source organism: Sericinus montela (assembly GCA_029286605.1). NCBI lineage: Eukaryota > Metazoa > Arthropoda > Insecta > Lepidoptera > Papilionidae > Sericinus > Sericinus montela. Next base: position 12,812,918 of record JAGSMR010000012.1, on the reverse strand, counting down.
ATAATTTTGACTCTTATTTTACAAAGGAAAACATACTGAGAAATGAGTATATCGCCTGAATTCCTAAACACTCTAGCAACAACCGGAAGTTTTATTTCTTAGACGATTTCGAGAAATACTTGACCAAAGACTCGCTTGAAATAGAATTACTCGCCTGGAGGCCATACAGAAAATACAAAATACAATACGTTATTTTAAAATGTCTGTGCACACTATTCTATCGTACGATGTCGGGCTTCGCACGACAATTGTACTTCCTATAATATCAAATAATAAATTGAAGTTATTAACGTAATAGACGTAATAGAACTTATCATAAATAAATGTATAACTTAGTAGTTACTCAAAATTTATGACATAAATTACCACAAAGATAGCGCAACTTTGATTGTATCTAAGTATTAAGGCGCTACTTAACTGATAAAAAAATTAAGGCTTTTATTTAAATCAAATCAAATAAGCTAAAGAACAATATAAGAAAAAGGCCTTTCACTGGAACTTGTTCTCACAGTGCCACAATTTCAAGCAACCAGTCAGAATTTAACATCCTTATTGATTTTAGGTAATCCTTATGGTAGAGCCACGCATCAGCTTTTGTTGTTGCATGAATGGGACGGCTCGACCGGGGAAGTACCACGACCTCACAGAATACCGGCGTAAAGTAGAAGTCTAACAAACTTCTGCGTTTCGTCTGGTGAGGGCAGGTAACCGGTGGCCCACACACCCCCCTCCCCCAATTCTGGGGGAGAGGGGCACTCTAAAGGAGGCAACGCATCTGCTAAGCCTCTGGTATTGCGGGTGTTCGTGGGCGGCGGTAATCACTCACCATCACGTGAGCCACCTGCTCGTTTGCCTCTCTTTTCTATAAAAAAAATCCTGGTTTTGTTTCTAAATATTTAAATGTTTCTAAGATATGCCATAATGCAATATGACGACCGCCAACTGTTGTTAGAATCTGAACACTAATCAGACATGTGATGACAGTGGAAGAAATTTCTTTGTGCATAGATCTGTAAACAAAAACTTCTGTATTATAATAAATAAATAATTATAATTATTACACACATAGAGAGACACATCACATTCATTGCTCTGATTCCAAAGTAAGCAATGAAAGCAGAGACAACGAAGATGCCTTGAACATCCAGACCCGAGAAAATGTAGAAAAAGTGTTTTCTACATTGACCCGACCCGGAATGGAACCCAGGACCTCAGAGCCGAAGATGCCATGAAAACCGGCGTATACGGCACTCCATGGAAGTCGTCAAATAATTAATAGTTGGAACATGCTAAGAAAGTGCCTTTTTTTCGAATAAGAGCCGAAACTACTTAATATTCACTTTACGCAATTCCCAATACAAGGGTAGACAGCGGTCTTGTCTAGACAATTAAGTCCCTTCGACTCACCTTTCACCGAAGATATTTTCGGGACAACGTGACAGGTGGTGAACCCGTCACCGCCTTTATGTCTAAGCCTACGATGTAATTCGTACATAAGTTTTTTTGAAAAACTCATTGGTACTGCCACCTGGGGATCGAACTCGGGTCTCTAGACTCGAAATTCCGACCACCCAACAACTCGGCTATCGTGACGGCTAACTACAGAAAAGCCCTGAAAATGACAATGTTTACAGATGACCACAAAAAATTATGTCCAAGCCAACGATATAATATATCGTAAATAGGTTTTTTTTTTTTTTTTGAAGAACCCATTGGTACGAGCCTGCCACCTGGGGATCGAACTCGGGTCTCTCGACTCGAATTCCGATCACCCAGCCACTCGGCTATCGTGACTTCACTAAATTGCAAATAAGGCATCAGCCTTACAGATAATAGTCAGAATGAATATAGTGTCTATCTGCTTTTTATGGAATCCTCCTAATCCAATTGAGCAAGTGATACCTCCAGTCTACCACTTGAGGGAAGGAGTCTTAGGCCTTTATAGACATAGTATAGTAGACATAGGCTAAGGAGAATTTGCAATAATGAGCTCGTATGGCAAGCGAATTGGCGATAGCTGGTATATTTCTATGTGTTAATGTCATTATCTTACGACACCGGAGAAATGCCACCGCTAGTTTTACTTATAAATCTTGCTTAAGCGCCGAATCATAGAAGAAAAATAAGCTATCAGTTCCACTTCAGTAAGTCGAACAGATGAATGCATCTGTGATTGACGATTCATAATTGCTCAATGATTGTAAATGTATTAAAATATGATTTATAGCTTTGAATATAAATCATATTTTAAGCCGTACTGAATGGATTGGAAACTTAAACATTTTTTAAACCTTTTAAAATCTCCATTTTAAAAAAGAATGAATACTAAATACTAATATTTTTGCTAAAAAACATAACTTTATTTTACTAGACAAATACAAAAAAAAATATTTTAACGCCATTCCTAATACAGGGGTAGACAGAGGTTGAGACAATTAAGTTCTTTCGACCTACCTTCTACCGAAGACATTTATGAACAAATTAATAAATAACAAAATAGTTGTCTATTAAATGACCCTATCATTATGAAAAACAACGCCCTTACTATTTGCCACTTTTGGCTGCTTGGCTTGAATTGCATCGCTCAATTCGGCGAGATGTTGAATGAATACCTTTGAATAAGTAGTTTGGTTGTATGGTGTAATAAATCATGTATGTATATGTATATATATAATATAGCACAGAACTTCGTAATTTTTTCTATTAATCCCATCACACGGACTATAATATCTTTTTTCGAGGCATGTAAGCATATGACACGTTCATTGCAATTTTCGATACATAGCTTTTTATGTGTCTGATGCGTTTTTACCTTTTTTAAAATAATGCCAAGTTTCGAGTTCACGACTACTTCTTTCATTTTTGAACCTTAAAAATAAAACCTAAGAATTAATCGATATCTTTTTTACTCAATGAAAGTTAATTGAAATCCAAATAATAAGAAAAAAATTAGTTGCGGTGCCTTGAATGAGTTAATGAAAGAAAAACGAGCGTCAATTCCATCTATCGTCAAAATCCACAAATATTTGAAGCTTATTTGAATTAGCAATATTTGAAGCTGGCAGTCAATCTAATCAAGTTAAGATATAAAACTTAAAAAGAATATTCTAAGACTGAGTTATTTTAATTTATAACCATCTAGTCCTGGTCATCTGGTCCTGAATGATCTCTGGTCACGATATGCAGGCAAGATAATCCATCATTCAATATTATCATTTTCTTCTTCTTTTTCTTCGTATGTCTCTCAGACTAGCAAAGGTTGACAGTCAGCTTTGAATATTCCTTCTTCTTTTTTGCGAGGCGAAAGAGCTTGGCAGCACTCGTGATTCCAGTCCATTCTCGGAATTTGTACAGCTAAGACTTTTTACTGCGACCAGCAGCTCTCCTTCCGGCAACCTTTCCCATATAATATTATTATTAGAGGAGGCATATGAGGTAGTCTCAAAGAGTAACTATTACAAATAAAATCTTAAATATATTTTGAATGTTCCTATTCTACTGTAGATTATTTTTTATCTTCACGAAATTTGTTATATTAGGGTAAGCAGAGGTCTAGTTAATGAAGTCCTTTCGATACACTCTTCACCAAAATTTATTTGGGATATGTATAGCCGAGTTGTTGGGTGGTCGGAATTTCGAGTAGAGAGGCCCGAGTTCGATCCCCAGGTGGCAGTACCAATGAGTTTTTCAAAAAAAAAAACTTATGTACGAATTTCATCGTTGGCTTGGACATAAAGGCGGCTACGGGCTCACCACCTGTCACGTTGTCCCGAAAAATATCTTCGGTGGAAGGTGGGTCAAAGGGACTTAATTGTATAGACTTGACCTCTGTCTACCCCTGTATTGGGAATTGCGTGAAGATATTTTTTTTTGATATATATGGTGCAAATATTAAACAGACGACCATGGCGTCGTCTAAAACAGATGTTGTTTCCTATTGTCGAAAGACGAGAAGAAAAGTTCTGCAAATAAAATTATAGTAGAATAAGTAAGCTAAAGGTAATGCGTACGTGTCATCTTTCATCTAGCATTTAGCATCACATCTTTCACGTTTAATATATTATTTAATTTGCGTAATATTTTTTGGAGGGGGGTTGGAACACAATAGTCATTAAAACGTATATTATAAATTAGTTTATTTACAAGCTCCTTTTCCGTTTCGTTAAAAAGTTTCAAAGTTTTTTCAGCGAATCCTTTACTAATCTTAGTAAAATATCACCAAAAATAATAATTCAGTGTGTGTATCTTTGAATTGTTAAAATTTTAATATATAAATATTATACAATAATAACATGGTATGTTTATAGCATCTATATATATGTTTCTATATTAAATTAACCATTTTAATTTGAAATACACTTATGTTGAACAAAAAATCTAAGCTTTTTGTGCAGTTTATATCGTTGACTATGATGAGAGCCTTGACGAATATGAAAACTGCCAAAAACATTCTGTGAACTTCTAAAGGAGGAATATTCCAGAGTAATTGAGTTTGGTAAGAAGACTCAATCCTTCAGCCTCTCGAATAAATATTTTTCGGAAAAGAAACATAAAACACATACAATACATACTTACTCTTGACCCCACAGAAACACGTTCGTTTATAAGTATGTTTTAAAAAAATTAGATATGTTTCGAAATTGCTATTAATTTGTCTCTATAACGATATACAAAGGTACTGTTGTTTACAGTGAAGCGTAGTTTGTTTGAATTTATTTCCGAATATAATATACTATATTGAATATTATATATCTGGGACAAATTGTCTCATAAGCCAAGTCCATCTTCGATTCAGAGATCAACCGATGAATCCAACTCGGCTGGACAGCGTTTCAGAAACTACAGCAATTTTTTTTTTGTTGAGCATACCTCGAAACCTTAAAAAAACCAGCGCGTGTTACAAGAGATAATTTGTGGTCTCTCAATGCAGACCGAATAAGGATGTTGAACATTGCTCAGTTGATTTTTCCTACGTTTAAGTCGTAGAAGTAAAGAAGAAGGAAATATATGTAAACCCGAGTTCCACCTTAGTCAAGAACGTACAATCTTATACCATTATTAAACAGCTTATATACCTTACGTAGTAAGGTCAACGTCATACACATTGCTCTGATTCCAAAGTAAGCAACTTAAGCACCCGATACAATGTAGAAAAAATTTCTACATTAATCCGACCGGGAATCGAACCCGGTCCCCAGACAACCTAGCGACACCACGAAAACCGGTGCTTACGCCACTAGTCCACGAAGATCATCTAATATTACATAAGGAAAGTAAAGCCGTTTTGCTTGACAGTCATGATGATTATCCTTATGAGACAATGTCTCTTCTGATTTTTGAAGGCGTAAGTGAGTAAATAATGTATAACAAATCCAAATATTTTAGATACATGCTTTTTTGACACCAGTAGATTTGACCGCACGGTCTATGTGAAATATCACTTTACGAGACTCAAATAATAAAAGTTTTTAATTTAAAATTCTTCACATTACACTTTTATAACAACTTGTTTTATACTTTACTGCGGAATTTCTGCAGTATTGATGTATAGTAAGAAAATAATGAATAAAAATATCTTCACGAAATTCCCAATACAGAAAGAAGTCTAGACTAGGCAATTAAGTTCCTTCGACCCACCTTTCACCGAAGATATTTTCGGGACAATGTGACAGGTGGTGAGCCCGTCACCGTCTTTATGTCCATGCCAACAATATAATTCGTACATAAGTTTTTGAAAACCCCATTGGTACGAGCGTGCCACCTGAGGATCGAACTTGGGTCGTTTAGCTCGAAATTCCGACATCCAACCAATCAGCTATCGTGTGATGTATTGAAGTGTAATTTTATTTTAGTATTATTAAAAAGATCATTTTCCTTATTACATTTTATTAGTCTACCATAATCATGTGCCTGTGTTAGCCATAAATAAAATGTGCTCTGTGGTCAGAATCATGAAGCCTACGAGAATAAGAAGTACCTACGCTGTTTACAGGTAGGGTTGGCATTGAAAAAATAAAATTCTGTAAGCCCCTTTAAACTACATTTCAATACATACACATTTAGAAAAGAAATACATTATGTAAAAGTTATACACCTAATACATCATCATTCAAAACGTTTATATTTCCTGACAAAAGATTGTAGCTGAATCAAATTTTCTCACTTCTTTTTTTAGCACCGACAAAGGAAAATGTAAAATAATCTGACGGGCTTGTCGACCAAATAGATATGTTGACAAGATATCACTTCAAACATTTGACTAGCGGAACCCTTAAAATAAGCATAAGAAATTGTATAGAAAGAATACAGGAGTAATGGTTGATGTATTCTTATGTATAAACAGTGACATAAGTTATTCGACATAAATTAAAAAAAACCTCTGAAAATTTTGATTTAGCGTTTAGCGGAAGATACGGTAGTGGCAACACCAAGTCGGACAAATCCAAAAAAACAATAACATTGCGGTCTCTAGTATTGAGTTACCTGCATCCATCGACTCAACATTCTGTAGGTTGTCACTACATTGTGGGGGAAGTCATACGAGGTTTCCTCTAAAGAATTTTTCTTTTCTAACAGGCATCAGTTCTACGAGCTATAAGGCCGGCCTATTGCCATTTCTGCGTGCTGTTCTAAAGGCTTTCTACTACTTTTCCTAGTACTAATAATATGCTAATAGAGCTTATAAAATTAAATAAAAATTGTGAATGAAATATTTAATTAAATTGTAAAATAAAGTTCGTTACGAATAGTTAATGACAGTGACAGGTGATAATAAATAGTGAATAGTTTCAACAGTGGTAGAGCCACGCATCAGCTTTTGTTGTTGCATGAATGGGCCGGCTCGACCGGGGAAGTACCTCGACCTCACAGAATACCGGCGTGAAGTGGTAGTCTAACAAACTTCTGCGTTTCGTCTGGTGAGTGCAGGTGACCGGAGGCCCACACACCCCCCCCCTTAATTCTGGGGGGGGGGGCACTCTAAGGCCGGCAACGCATCTGCTATGCCTTTGGTATTGCGGGTGTTCATGGGCGGCGATAATCACTTACCATCACGTGAGCCACCTGCTCGTTTGCCTCCTTTTTCTATTAAAAAAATATGATATGATAAATAAGTGACATAGTCTGAATACCACTTTTGAGGGTAACATGTCGGAGAATTGGTTACATTATTTTATTTGGAAAACTTACGGTTAATAATTTTTTGTTTTAACAGAATATTATAAGCAAATCGTAGTCGTAAATTAAATAACAAGTTTCTACCCTTAGTAACTACATACAAATGTGAGTGATGAGTTAAAAATAAAATTTAAAAAAAAATATTCTTGGTTAAGAAATAAAATAATGTATGTAGTTTAGTGCCTACTTACAAACACACATGTTAAGTAAGATTTTTTTTATTTATTTAATTATTCGAAGGAAAAAAATTCTCCTCTAATGATGGAATTTCACGGAAAGAAAGGCGAAATATATTCCTGTATCGATACCACAAAGAAAAAGATAGACCGGAAAATTATTGTACATATAAGCAGAACAATGTTATTTACCCTTAGATTGTTGAAATAAGAGCATTGTTTCTAGATAGGCTTTAACTTTTCAGAAATAAAACTAATTAAACCAGGTGAACTTTTTGACATATCTAATCGTCTCAATAAATCAATTAAAGTTCGTTTTAAATAGAGTTTAAAACATATTTTAAGTGTCTTAATGTTTAAGACAAAAATTTAGAATTTACTTTCTTATTTTTTTTTTTATTAATTAAGTTGTTTGAAACTTTCATTGGACCAGAATAATCAGATCAGTTTTGTATTAACCTATGTCTTTCATACTCACGACTATGGTGTCGTAGTGAAACAAAATAAAAAAATTACATTTAATTTTTATACTATGCCATTTATTATATTTCAAACTATTTATACAATAGCTCTTTCCCTAAACCATAGATAAAATATGTGATAAAGGCGAAACTGAACAAGTAGTTAAATTAATTAAATGGTGGAATAAGTCAAAGTGCATTTGAACTTATTTAGTCTATGTCTAATACAGTAATTTAAAAAACAGCTCAAACTTCTAATATCATTTAACTATTTCTAATTATGGCAGTGGTGCAGCGTGGTTTCGTAGTAAGAATATGCCTACCCTTTCTCATGCTTCGATTATGCGAGTAAGGGAAAAAACCTTTTTAAACGCTAATGGATACCAACTGATGACAACCATCTCGAATCTACTGCGATACGACATTTTCCTAAGTCCTGCAGTGGATTTTTGCTGGCAGTTATAATGATATGATGACATAAAGCAGCTTTTAGTACCGTTTTTCCTAAATATCTGGTTACTGCTTCCATTTCCTGTTTATGTGCGTTATTTAGTAAGTCTGCTCTCTGCATGTTTCTTCGCAAGAGAAGTGTTCAGTCCATTACATCTCTGGTAACAATTAACGCTATTCAAGTAAACCTCACTAGAAAATATGGTAAACTTTTTCTAAGGTGCTAGTTACTTGAAATAGACTTTCTTGGACTTTGGCGCATCAACTATTTATTTTTGTTTTCTATGACGATAGCCTATATAGCTTTCTATGACGAAAAGTCACGATAGCCGAGTTGTTGGGTGGTCGGAATTTCGAGTCGAGAGACCCGAGTTCGATCCCCAGGTGGCAGTATCAATGAGTTTTTCAAAAACTTATGTACGAATTTCATCGTTGGCTTGGACATAAAGACGGCGACGGGCTCACCACCTGTCACGTTGTCCCGAAAATATCTTCGGTGGAAGGTGGGTCAAAGGGACTTCATTGTCTAGACTTGACCTCTGTCTACCCCTGTATTGGGAATTGCGTGAAGATATTTTTTTCTATGACGATAAACCTTCTATTAGGCTCTCATTATTGTAGCATTATTTCCCGAAAATAAATTCACGCATGATTTATACTGGAATTGCGGTAATTTCGCGGGTCACACAGACAGGAAGCAAACAGTGAGAAAAATTAAACTTTTACAGAATTTAAATTTTACAGAGTTAAAAGGTAAAATGTTTTGATAATAAAGAAATGTTATAGTAAACATAACTCAAATCTCTAGACAAAGGAACTCCTCAGCAGGCAATATGCACATATCTAACGTAAATTAAAAATGTATGCGTGTTACAACTATTTAGATAGGTTTTTCATTCCTTAGACAGAACAAAAAATAACTTATAACAGAGGCTTAACGCCTACGCCAAAATAAACTACATAACCACTATTATCCGTAATTACTAAGCCAAAGTCGCGTAAACCTTATGTCGCCAGCTTAAGCTGTGCATATTTCAAAATTTATTTTAACAAATTTAGTTTATATGTATGTACATCCTTTCCTTAAACGATAATCACTTAATATATTTACTATTTCAATTACACAAATTCTCTTGGACTTTTCAATATCGGAAGAAAAGGAATAAAATCTACGCGTCAGCAAAGTTCGTTTACTACATAAAAATAAAAGTCCGTAAGTATTAGAGTTTACCGCAGTAATTTCAATACATAAACATTACGACAGTAAAAATTTATGTTAATATTTATGTTACAGGCAAGGATTGCGGCACGAGGCAGCGAAACGAACTACCAGAAACAAGAACCACTACTGAAAACAATTTTTAATTAACCACTTCCAATTACGTGTTAATTTATTATCGCTTAGGGCAGCTTTGCAGGTTCAAAATTGCTTAACTTTCATAATTTTAAGGTAAACTGTTAATAATGGAAAATAAAGTTAAACTTTATAGAACAAAACGTTAGATTTTGACCAATGATCATTGAAGATGATAAAAAATTCTACGAAAGGCGTAAATTAATTTATTAACTATCGATTATATTTCAAAATATTATAATTAACACAAAATTCCTTTATACACACATACATACATAACGGCCTATTAAAGTCTACTGCAGGACATAGGCCTCTGCCGTAGGTAGGATTTGCCATAATCGTCACGCTTGGCAAGTGGATTGGCGATCGCAGTATCAGACACCTCGCACCATAGACACTGCTGCCATCTTCGGTCTAATTATTTTGGTCTGATATTTTTAAAGATGGTTATCCCGCCATCTATCGGTTGCCATAACGATATTCAAGGCTGGTTCCCTTAGTTATAAAATTTAACTAAATATGGATGTAAAAAATTTTTACAGCTTTATAATCAATTAAATAGTGGTAGACAGAGGACTAGACAATTAAGTTTTTTCGACACACCTTCCTGCGAAGATACTTTTGGGACAACGTGACAGGTGGTGAGTCCGACGCCGTGTTTAGGGTCAAGCCAACGATATAAATCGTACATAAGTTTTTTTTTTAAAACTCATTAGTACGAACAGAAGAAGCCGAGATCAAACTCGGGTCTCATGTTTCGAATTCCAATCAGACAACCACTCGGCTGTCATTACTTCTAAACGGTGAAATTTATAGTATATTTTGCGAAATTTCAGGTTTCGCATTAGGCACATTAGTGTGGAACAGCGCAAAAATATATAGGCTTATTTCGAAGCCATCAATAAGAATGAATGAAAAAATTACATTGGAGTGACTAAGAAGTGCAAAAATCGTGGAAAGATAATGTTAGTTATTTCACTTTAATTTATCCGTCATCGACCAGTCCTATCCGAATTACAAATAATATAAAAGCCGTTAACGTTATTGGAATACTACTAAACCTTTAGCAGAACGGCTTAACGGCTCCAACACTATCACAACAGTTGTATCCATCAGTTGCGTGCTAAATAGGAAAGAGAAATAAGGATGAATTAATGAATGAAATATACTTTGTTGTTTACCATTATAAAACATCAATATAAATAATAATTCAATATTCTAATATTGGGGTAATCACCACTCCTGATAATTTAGTCCTTACAGCCCACATTTCACTTCGTATCGATCACTTCTATCGTATTTAGAACAATGTGACAGATGGCACGGCGTAATTTCCAGATCAAACTCCATCCTTATCTCGATAAGTACCTAGCAGGAGATAAGCTCGCCAGTCTTGATCATGGAGATGCTGATGACAATGAGAGAGACTGATATGCGAAAGCCACACTAACTAGTCTGTGGAAATCATTAAGTGCTCAATTCGTCTCTCTTCTTCCAAAACTAAATAGCCACGAAGACCCCGAAAACAAATTGCACATTATTGCCAACACAAGAGCTAAGACTCAGCATCCTTGTACGATGTTTCCTAATCGTAAACAACTGAATTACATCAAAACAAAGGAAAAGATACTCAACATTCTTGTAAAATATCCCGAGGTGGTGACGTCAGAACCAAACTGAAAAAAAAGCCTTCAAAACAATAAATAAATTTCGAAATCAAATTACTAATATTTAATACAAATCATATTAAAGACGAAAAAAGCGGTGGCTGGCAGAAGTATCTTTATGCCCAAGCCAACGATATAATTCGTACGTAAGTTTTTGAAAAACCCATTGGTTTGGTTCTTTTTTTCTGACATTTTTCTTCATTATTTTTTTCTTTGGTGACGCTTATGTATACCGTACAATGGAAAACATAAAATATTGGTATATTTACTAGTACGAGTTCTACCGTGCCTCCCCGTGGCTGGCCGGAGACCAAAGGGGAAAATGAATAATTAAAGGCTATTGTGGAAGCGGATCCATTACAAAACACTTCAGAAATAGCTGCAGGTGACGGGGTAAGTGATAAAACTATATTAATCCACTTGAGGCACCTTATAAATTGAATGAGTCTAACCTGCAAACATGCTTGGACTGCTGTGTTACCTTGCTCAACCGACACAATTAATGAAGGGATATTAAATTTAATCATTACTTGTGATGAAAAGTGCATACTGTACGATAATCGGAAGCGCTCGTCGCAAGGGCTGAACCTTGGAGACCCAGATAAATCTTGCCCTAAACGAAAATTTACTCAGAATGTTACTTATGAGTATTTGTTGGACTAGCGCCGGTGTCATTCACCAAAGCTTTCTAAAATCTGGCCAAACGATTACAGCAGATATCTGTTATCATCAACTGCAAATATGAACTTGCTGCTAAACAACCGAAATTAGTCAATCACCCGAGGCCCCTGCCGCTTCACGACAACGCAAGACCACACACTGCACAACAAACAACCACTAAGTTACATGAGCTACAATTGGAATGTCTGCGAAATTCACCGTACTCCTCGGACCATGCTGTTGGAGCATGGTCCGGGAGAGGATAATTCCGAAGAGGAGAGGAAGAGATTACAATTTTTCCGGAATTTGGTCAACTTCTTACAAGGAAAAAAAAATTACTACGATGCGGCAGTATAAACCAGTGCAAAGAGTTTATTGATTCTCGTCCCCAGTGTTTATTTAAGGGATCAATGAACCTAATGATACCTATGAGATGGAAAATGTGTATAGATGGCAAACAATGTACTTTGATTAATTAAATTATTTTACAAAAAAAAAATTACTTTCATTCCGCCCGAACAAAACGCCAATTTCTTATGTGAGGACTTAATATTAATTACTATAACGTACATTTAATAACTTATTATAACCGATTTAAAAATTAAAATACTTAAAATAACACACTAAGAAACGGTACACAACTTGGTAAAAGAATCACTGACCTGAGTTACCGACCTCTGCTTTTATGACCTGAAATGTTTGTAGCTAAAAATGAATTCGAATTTTTCAACAATGTGTTGTTATATAAAACATATTTCACATAAAATATATTGACAAAATAAAAATTTTGTTACCGATTAATTTTAAAGACTTTTATTTACTAAATTTTATTTAATTGTGGTAGAAAATGTAATATCAAGAGATGCTTTGGGTGATTCAAAAACATAATATATCATATTTTTCAATACTTTACAATACTTTTATATACAAAACTATTATTATTAAAAAAATAAAAAAATAAAATAAAATATCTTCACGCAATTCCCAATACAGGGGTAGACAGAGGTCAAGTCTAGATAATTAAGTCCCTTTGACCCACCTTCCACCGAAGATATTTTCGAGACAACGTGACAGGTGAGCCTGTCGCCGTCTTTATGTCCAAGCCAACGATGAAATTCGTACATAAGTTTTTGAAAAACTCATTGGTACTGCCACCTGGGGATCGAACTCGGGTCTCTCGACTCGAAATTCCGACCACCCAACAACTCGGCTATCGTGACTTATATGTATAGTAGACACTATATGTATAGTAGAGTATATAATTAACAAAAAATAAGATATTATTTTTTGTTAATTATATACTCTACTATATATATATAGTGTTTATTTACTGTTATATTGCTGTTCTCTGTTGTAATGTGTCAAAATGTCTTAAAAATGTTTACCAATCCAAATTAACTTTTTATAGTGACAACATTTCATAAGACTCAATCATTGAGTGCCTTGGCAGCAATTACTTTATCAGTTACAATTCCTTTTATTTCCAAAAGTGAATTTAAATTATAAATTATGAATTAAATATTTAAAATCAAATTCCTGAATTAAATAAGTAATATTTAACTCTTCAGTTTAGCAGGAAATACACGACAATTAAAATTTGTAACAGCTGCTCGTTTTAAAGCCACATCTAAACAATTATATGCAAAATGGTAACAATCTGGTCGCTCTGGCACGTACTATAATTTACTGCAAATTGCAGGATAGCTTGCTTCCTGGGAAAATTTTGGTAATTTCGGATATATATTTGTGTAATTACAGTATTAGAATGTAGTATAATTTCAACTTATTCGTTAATAAGTTAGGAAAGTAAGGATTGTTTTTCCGTGTAGATCAGAGGTTCATTTATTTGAAGTACATATGTATTGATATATTCTTGATAAAACAATTTACAAAAAACGTTATATTAGAATCGAGCCACATCGAAATTAAAATTTAGTGGTATAGCACAATTTCTTAATGGTCGCCTTTCACTAAAAGGATGCGACCAAAAACCCAAACACTATTTGCGGAAATATGTACCTCGAGGTACATGTGTACCAAATTATAGAGAATCAATCAAGAATACTGCGAACGGTTGTATTTTTAACTAAAATAATTAATGTTATTACGTATGACAATAACATTTATAGTGGACAGAATGCACAACGTGCAGTTTTTTTACGAAATGAAGCTATTTTGCGGCTTAATGAACCTATTTTGAAAGCATTCTGTTTCATCTAGTACCTTACTTGGGCGAATTTGTTCACCATTTTTCGCTTGAAAAAACTACAATCGCTTCGTGTGTCTACGCCTGACCGTCAGTTATTTTGAGCTCCTAAAGATAATATTTCAATAATTTTAGTTCTACCAACCCACATTTTATTCCGGAATTAAATTGGAACAACATGGTATGTGGTCGTGACAAATAGTGACCCTGACGCTGTGTCCAATCTTGCGATATACATATTTATACAAATATTTATTCCTAGCCAGAATCGAACCCGCAACTCTTACCTTCGAAGACTACTAAGAGCATTGCTACTAACTTATTATTCTAAGATGTTTAATACAAAAAGTCTAAAGAAGGGACTTGAAAGGCTTCCGGTTTTTCAGGCAACTCAGATTGTTGAAAAAGAGTGATAGACTGATAGACGAAGTGGTAGTGACCTTGCGTTTAAAGCTAAAGATTGTGCATTCGAGAAAGGTTAAAAGAAAACAAAAAAAAAGAAGAAAGAAAGCTAGAAGAAAAAAGAAGCAAACACCTGTGTGATGACTATGAATGTCAAGTCATGGATGTTTAGAAATATGTATATATAAATTTTAAATAATACAGCTAGTATCATTGCTCATACTGAACATCCTCCCTTTTGAAATATAAAGCTTTAGTTTTGAACGCTATGAAGTTATATGATCATACTTGCTTAGACCTATGATACATCTTACACCGTCATTATACATGGCATTCCAATTTTTAGCAACGCTTAAGATATGGATAGAACATACGAGTGTGTTATGTGTGTATTTGTGTCTTTTTAAACAAAACCCGAAGACGGTTCTAAGAAAAAAACTCAGATCAGTGTTCGTTATCAAAGCCAGAGATGCTGTTCTGTATGATTAGTATAGTATAGTATGTGTTGTATTTATTCCGTGAATATGTGTAGTGTACAATCATGTATATACTACTACAACTACTACTTAAAATCTGTAGAATTTAAGTTTTGCCTAATGTAATCGATCAAACATCTGTTTGCTACTAAATTTTGTATTCCACCTGTGATTTGAACAACATACATCCAACACTAAATAATAAGTTTAAGAACCTGAAGATGTAAATTATGAAGTAAAAGCTCTCATGTAGATCACAAAGGCTACTGATTGCTACCACCAGCCCTCCCAGGCCCATTGATAAATTTAGGCACAGTCTAATTATATCATCATTTTAATCACGAAAACAGAGGAACGCCTTATCATCATTGAAGCCTCCGCCGGAATTTTAAATGTTATATTTTAAGGTTAACTTACGCAAATGTTACATTTACGATATCACTTTAAACTTATACAAAACCATATCCGAAGGGAGCGAACCAAATCTTCTGTATCCACTGAAAACACAACCCACTTATTTGTTTTTATAGAGAAGGAGAAGGTTTTTATAGGGAAGGAGTAGGTTTTAACCAGCAGGTGGCTCACGTGATGGTAAGTGATTACCGCCGCCCGCGTTGCCTGCCTTCGAGTAAGGTATAGGCTCTTTTCTTGAAGGTCCTTAAGTCGTATCGGTCCTGAAAAACCGCTGATAGCAGCACATTCCATAAAGTGCAAGTCCGCGTAAAACGCACAGTGGTGGAATGCCAAGCACCAAGACGGTGTTGATGGAACTTTTGACTATGCCGTAAGGTACGTTAGTGAAATTCAGCGGCTGGGATTAATCCGAACAATTCCTCGGAGCACTCCCCGTAGTAAATCATGTCAAAAATGCAAATAGAGGCAACGTCTCTGCGCAACGCCAGGGGATCTAGCCTATCAGATAGAACATAGTCGTCGACGATTCGAGCCGCTCTTCGTTGGATACGGTCAAATGGAAGGAGCTGACACTGGGGTACCCTCGCCCAGAGATGCGAACAGTACTCCATGTGCGGCCGAACCTGCGCCTTATAAAGTATACAATGTTAGTGTGTATAATGCAAATATGTTAATACAAATTTAAAAAATAAAGAGGACGAACTAAGTAGAGTAATGAAATGTATTTTAATGTGATTATAATTTAAATAAACTCAGTAAGTGGTACCTTAGATACAAAGTATTCAATAAGCCAATATTGTTAGTAATGTAGTTTAGTGCCAACTTTTATACTTGGCTCATAACAAAATGTTCTTGCTAAATCTGTTATTTGTATAACATGTATTTTTTCAGTGTTTCGTATTTTCGAATGATTAAAAGAAAGAATATTATCAATTTTACATAATGTCAATATAGGTATTCTTTTATTCTAGATGTTTTTATGAAAGAATGAAGCAAACGAGTAAGGCTCAGCTTACCTCGCTACAGAGGCTACTAATATCAAGGTTTAAAAAAATACTCCTTTCACCAGTAAAATACACAATAGAATAAGAATTTTCTACTCGTCGTATTAGACAAATTGTGCTACAACAGAGTATATCTACCGCGTATATTTCACGTACATTTCTTCTATGAAAGCTCTTTCCTAGTTTATAAATAAATTAGATAATTCGCCATACAAAACATGTAATACTAACATTAACATTATGGATAACACTACTCTAAAATATATGTATATTCTAAGACAAGATACTAGACTTATAGGCCGGCAATACATCTGCTATGCCTCTGGTATTGTGGGTGTTCATGGGCGGCGGTAATCACTTACCATCACGTGAGCCACCTGCTCGTTGCAATTTCTATGAAAAAATGATAAAAATAAATGTTTACGCTTAGCCAATATTTTTACATATGGCCATCTGTACTCATAGGTAACAAAATCAAATAATATACATTATATAATAATTTTGTTTATGACAAAAGTATAAACCACCCCTCTCGTCGTGTGGTTGACGTAATAGGCAACTTTGGGAACAGTGTTAAGAATACCATTTGCTGTCGACAGATGGCGAGTTAACCAACTCAAAAAATTCCAGAACAAAATTAAGCAGACTAGTGGTTGCCAGCAGCTTCTAAAAAATTTGAAATGAATATAGTACTGCAATCGCCAATCCGCTTGCCTAGTATCACAATTATAGCAAAACTAACTCAAATTGCGAGAGAGGCTATGGTTTCACAGATAAATTTTATAGGAATGTATGATGGTCATGATGTCGCTTTTGTTTCGCCATTCCTTTTAAACCTATTAGATATTCTTGGATGCTTGTCGAATAAGAGTTTATGTACATTTTGAAAATTTAATGTATTCAAATTAAATAAGCACATAAACTAATTTTTTTATAGAAATTTGTTTTTCTTAATTGATACATGTTTTTATTCTTCAGTGACCATCTACCAATTCTACTTTAGGATAACGTATGTAGAAATTCAAATATCTATTTATTACAAATTCGTATTCAAGGTGAACCATTAAAAATATACGCAAGATTAAATAAATTCCATAAATTTATCAACACTTGGCACTCACTTCAATCAAACGAATCGGTATAATATTTATAAGAGGCATGAAGTTTTGCGAAAGAAAATATTTTTAAATTTTGTATCTTCACGCCATTCTCAATATACAGAGGTCAAGTCTTAAGTCCATTAAGTCCCTTCGACCCACCTTCCACCGAAGATATTAAGTGACGGGTGGTGAGCCCGTCGCCGTCTTTATGTCCAAGCCAACGACATGAATCTTACATAGATTTTTTTTAAAACCTCTTTGGTACAAGCCTTCCACCTGGCGATCGAACTCGGGTCTATCGACTCGAATTTCGATCTCCCAACCAATTGGCTATCGTGACTTAATATTTTGCGGTATAGAAAAATATAGTTAGTTACTTATTAAGAGTATTTTAATGGCATAAACTGAGGGATTGGTCTAGATGTTGGTAATGAAAATTTTGATTAAATAAGTCAGTACGATATCTGAACACCAATAGACTAGTTAAATAAATTATTAAAAGCCCAAGTCATTTTAAATTATCCTATATCGGCAATTTTCTGTTGATGTATCACAGTATAACTCCTTTAAGGAGTTTAGTGGCTTCGATCACTAGCAGAACATTAGGCAATAACTCTGAGGTGCAAACAATCAAATGTTCTTCTGCTTTGCGTTTGTTTGGTATAAATAAAAATAAGGAGACCAAAATATCTTTACGAAGAACTAAAATGTAAAAGCCAACATTGCTTAGCCCATACGAATGCTTGGGGTTATAAGATGACTCCAAAGTGGCACGACATCTAACATCGACATTCCGTATCAATTATAGATCAAGTGTAGCCTAATAACGCTGAACTTATTTAACTCAATTCTTACGAGAAATAAAATTGTAAACCTATTTAAAATCTTGTACTAAACCTAAAAAACACTTCGGTAATATTATTTATTACTTATTTATACTTTCGGTTAAGGTAGGTCCTTCCACCGTAGTCTTTTTTCACATAACCGGTGGCGAGTCTATCCCTGTCTTAGTGTCCATGCCAAGGATACGATTCTTACATACATACATGCAGTAGATAGTCATTATTGGTATCCTATTAAAATATTACAAGAAAAAAAGTATGTGACGATCGATGGATGTTCATTACTATTTGACGAAAAAACTACCTAACGGATTTTTATGAAAGGTAATAAAACTTACACGTCAGAATAACAAATATTTTTTTTAATAGAAAAGGGAGGCAAACGAGCCACCTGCTCGTTTGCCTCCCTTTTCTATTAAAAAACAAAAAATTATTAACCCTAAGTTTTCCAAATAAAATAATGTAACCAATTCTCCGACATGTTACCCTCAAAAGTGGTATTCAGACTATGTCACTTATTTATCATATCATATTTTTTTTAATAGAAAAAGGAGGCAAACGAGCAGGTGGCTCACGTGATGGTAAGTGATTACCGCCGCCCATGAACACCCGCAATACCAGAGGCATAGCAGATGCGTTGCCGGCCTTAGAGTACCCCCACCCCAATTTTGGGGGAGGGGGGTTTGTGGGCCTCCGGTTACCTGCACTCACCAGACGAAACGCAGAAGTTAGACTTCTACTTTACGCCGGTATTCTGTGAGTTCGTGGTCCTTCCCCGTTCGAGCCGGCCCATTCATGCAACAACAAAATCTGATGCGTGGCTCTACCACTGTTCAAATTAAATAACATAAAAGTTCAGCATAACAAACATGCTTTAAAAGTCAATAAAATTGCGTAACATAAATAAGTTATTTAAAATTTTTAAAAAGTTTTTTAAAACTCGTTTTTTAATACTCGACTGAGAAGCAGTCTTGGGCGATGTAACCGAAACAGGCACATGCACTCGCCAATTTTATACTGGGCACCACTGCCCAAATACTAGTAGTGCTTCCGCTTATTGGCAGAAGCCCTTGGTGAGTTGATAGAGTGTAGGATGACGTAGCATTCACAGTATAATTATATGTTTTTTTGTTAGGGTTTTGTTCGTTGATAGAATAAATAATAAAATTATAAAACAATAATATTATGTAATATACACACACATGTGAGTTTTGTGATGCTCATTTTAGTATGTCTATGTCTATATCGTCTTATGACTTTCATCACCAAATATACTAAAATAATTTTATGGACTTTAACTGAACGACGTTCAAAAAGAACATAAAAAATTTCCTAGCTAAACTTGATACTTGTTAATCTATTTATCTACCTTCTATATATTATCTATCTATCTATACATATAAATAAAATTGAAGTGTCTGCTTGTAATTCCAAATTAACAGCTTTTTACTAAATGTATATGAAAGTGTATACTGTACTTACATAAAGTATGTAAACTTTTAAATTTGGATCGGCCTGTCTTTTGTTCCGGCTGAGACGGTAGGGCCAAATTTAACAGGATTTTCAGTGATAGTTGATGTTATAAGGAATAATTTGGATACTTTTATTTTTAGGAAATAATTCGGGTTCCTCATTAAGTGTTAAACTTCGGACAAAGTCGCTGAGGTCACCTGGTACTAATATAAGGTTGCACATGGCTCGTGTCTGTATATGAGTGAAACAAACAAAATAACGAAGACTGTGCATGTCGCAGAACCTACACTCTATGTTTATTTTTCTGTCGGAGTATCGAAAAATATATGCAAAGAAGCTTCATTCTGCATCCTTAAAAACCAATGAAGTCATAGGTGGAAATTTTAGAAGAAAAGAGAGTTTAGAAGATGCCTTACAGCTTGAACTTTTTGAACTTTTGAACTATAGAAAAAGTCTAACAATTAAAGAAATAATTGTACAATAACTATAAGTACTTCTTCCACGAGTACATCGCTAATAGATATAACAATAGCTCAAAAATACAAGATTCTTCCTTTGATAATACATTTTGAATAGATTTTAACAAGGTTACATAACGATTCAGATCAAATTTATAGAAACTACTCGTATATCGTCTATATATCATCTATAAGATAAAAACGTTTTCAATAAAAATATTTTTTCTTGACATTTAAGATTTCAATCAAAAATAATAGTTTTCAAAGGACTGCTTTTATCTTGTATTTCTAAAGATATTCTGTAGAACACTTTTCTCATCTCCGCTTCCATTTCGCAACGCAATTTATATGCACTTTGTGGTGGCAGTGGGCATTCAAAAGCACCTCACTGTGGCATTTATTTATGGAGTGTGCTACTGTTAAACATCGTTTTTTCTGTAGAAGAGACTTTGATGATGGCGTTCATAGTTAATGAGCAGCCAGTATCCGGTGGGTGTTACGACGCAAATTGCCTGCGCTTTACAGGGCTGCCATTTGTAAACTCAGTTCAAGTTGTTGTAGCGTGAAAGACGCTTCCGTCCTTGCGTTAGTGTTTACCGTCGAAATGACTTTCCTTTAACCGTACCCAACGAATGGCCAACTTGCTACGTTCATACTATGCATAGGAACTCGCAAAATGACTCTTTTCTGCAGAGAAATTCTCATCTATATTAAGGCTTTTCGTTTAATAGCGAGCTATTCTGAGGTTCTTGAGCCTATATTTTTTTATCCTTCAAATGGATGTATATGTTTTGAAGCCTAAAGATTAATAACCTAACAAAATAAAATTTTGTTACTCTATAATTATTTGTTTCTATATATAATTATAAATAGCATTATATATAATTATAAATAGCATTATAATTATAAATAGCATACATTTGAAATAACTTCAATTAGCGTCCGGGTAAAATATAAAAATAAATATGTATTTGTAAAATTGAATAAGAGCCAACCACCTTGTCCTAATGGGAAACTGTAGGTACGTCACTAATACTATTTGTTACCCGCGTTCTTGTTCGGGTAATTTATAGTTATCTACAAAATTTTTGCTAATTATGTGGTAATTATAATTATAATATGATGACGCTCATCAGTATGCTTGATAAACCAAATTTATAAAAATACTATGAGCCGCATAATTTACAAATAACAAAAAACTTTTTTGCAAAAAATGTCCTTATAATTATAATAACATAACGAAATAGGTCTTAATCGAATCGGAAGTCTGGTATGCCTCGCTAAAGTATATATAGATATGAAGAGATCCAAATAAGAGATCATATTTCTAGACCTATATGATTTCATCCGTACATTTCTAAAATAGCCTAAGATACGGACCCATCCATATATTGCCTTCGGTTGAGCCTTCATATTGAATATACAAACAGTTGTATTATTTAAATTGCGTCGATGTTTACTCTTTGTCAAGATAAGTACTTGACTTTAAAAATTACGCAAAAAATTATTTAACCCAATATGAAAGAAGTGTTGGTTTTTTTATCAAAAAAATATAAACACGAATTGAAATCATTCTGGTTATACTAGATTTCATTAAATATTTTCACCAATACGAATAAACAGAACTTTTGAGTATTGTGATTTTGATGAAATATTTCTTAAATTTCTACTTGAATTATATTTTTTGTAATTTGTTGTGTTAATTATTTATGTATGTAAATAAAATTATTTTCTACCCTCTTCCTACCGATAGGTGTCGTTAGACATGACTGATACATGTGGAGGTAACCTCGATAAATACTACACCAAAACTACGTACACTGGAGACGAATGGCTAATGGGGAATATGAGTTCTGCAACACACAGTGTACAACAAGTTTTTAATTATCTATACATTTAAATGTTGTTATATATAGTTGCCAACCTAATAAACACAGACATTGTGGATGTTTCCAGTTCGAATTACATTATCACATGCACACAAGTTTTAGCCGTGGTAAAAATGTTTAATCCCCAGGCCATAAACTTGTATCTATAAATTTCGTATATATGCCAATTTGTATGAAGTTTAAAGATACTGCTTGCTTTGCTGCCACGTCTGTCACACTACTCAAGCAGTGTGTGCTTGAGTAGTGTGGCAGACGTAGCAGCAGATACCAATATTTCTCAGAGAATGTTTAAAGCAACAAGCATTTAAAGTCTGAAGGTGTATTATTGAAGAAGAAGACCTAATTGTAATTTTTGAAAATTACTGACTGAGCTTTTTAAGTTTTCTAATAAAATTTCAAAGAGTTTCAATGGTACTTTCAAAAAGCTTTAATTTTTTTTATGTGACACTTTGCTGATATATTGTAACGATTGTACGTTCCACATTTGAAGGCGTCAATCATAAAATAATAAATGTTCTATTATTACAATTGAACAGTGTGCGCATGAGACCGATTTTATTATTAGAAAGACTGCAAACGAGATCGCACGCCTTCATTGTCTGGTTCGACGAGTGTGCGTTGTGTTTACATGATAATTACGAGTAGTGCTTCTAGATTGATATTCATCTTGTAGTGATCAAATAAAATCACTTATTCATGATACCAGTTGTACAAGTCTTTGTTTGAATTTGTCCGTTGACGGCCGAATATTCTTGTGATGACTGCTAACGATAGAAGTGGTAAGTTTGCGTATTACAAAAATGTAAATAATTTTTTAATAATATATTTTTTTTTTATAGTAATTGCAATAATCTATGGTATATTCATTTAATTTACTATACGAAAGTAAATTGTATTGTATAATCGTAACTTTAATAATATGCACAATAATAATAGAACAATTTTATAATTATCATTAATTCAATTAGTATTCAGTCAAGTAAATGCAGCCATTGCTACGGTCACTAAGTATTATGGCCTTTATACTTATACGTGAAAATGAAGTTTGGAAATAGTTATTTTTATAAAATTTCACATTTCAAAGTCCCGATAGCCGATTGGTTGCGTGATTGGAATTCGAGTCGAGAGACCCGAGTTCGATCCCCAGGTGGCAAACTATTGACCAATGGGTTTTTTCAAAAACTTATGGAAGAGTTTTTTGCTTGGACATAAAGACGGCGACGGGCTCATCACCTGTCACGTTGTCCCAAAAATGTCTTGGGTCGGGTCGAAACGAATTAATTATCTAAACATCTGTTTACCCCTGTATTGGGTATGGCGTAAGCTGGGGATGCTTGTATCTATAGTAGTTTACTATTATTGTATAGGTACAGTTAACTAATGACGGAATCGAATAGGCGAGATCTCGTTACACCTTCTGACATCTAAACCATTAGCCTTGACACTTAGCAGTAGACGCTAGATAGTGTATTAAGAAGAATATTTATTGAAAAAATGAATATTTACATTACAGAAAACAATGAGAGCACGGAAAGAAAGAAAAATATTTTTATGGAATTTTTAACATCAAAAACGTGAGTAAGTATGTTTCTTAAAAATTTATAAACACGTTACAGTGACATGGTTGATCGTAGAATTTCTTTCTATTTACGAATGTAGTGTTATGTTGTCATGATTAATCTTTATTAGAAATAATAATATTTGAATAGTTTTAGGGCAAGCATTAATAATCGATGTGATGTCAACTGACTCTACAACTAACTAACAAATGTTTTTGGTGTTTGCATATCACCGTGTTAATTATCGTTAATGTATAATATACATGTATGTAGGTAAAAACATAGGTATAATACAAATCTTTGTAATCAATGAAGAAGTCATTTTTGAATATTATTCTGCACGATTTGCAGAATAGTGGCACAAAGAAAAAAAACTGTTAAAACTGCATTTCAAATAAAGTAAAAATAAACTAAAGTAACTAAGTTTTGATTTTATTGTTCCTTCATGACTTTGTATTGATACTTAAAATTATAAAAAAACACCAAAGCCAAAACCTCTACCTGTATAAGAAAATATGATTATTTTCTATTTTCACTGTATTTTCATTCAAGTGACCTGCTTAACAATACCTGTGGTATCCTCCGTCCTTCATAACACTTGGCAATTCAATACCTTGATGTAGCAACTGACAATACGATGGGCTTCAAAACGTTTATAAACATACTAATTTCATAATTAAAGAAGTTGATCAACATCTACCAATACTTAAAACATACGAATAATAACTGTTCGCCATAATCTTTATGCATTTCCCTTACGTTAGAGAAAAAAAACTATTACCTGTTATTATGTGGAATAGCTATTTTATAACATTTTAACTTACAAGATAAGATAACGTAAACCTATTAAATTTCTAGTTTTTGGTCTAGTTAACTAGGAAGTTATAAGGACATGTCAGTTTGTTTGTTTTCTATTATATTGATAGAGTAAAATTTAATTCGATCACTTACTCATCGATGGATAGAGAAATAAGATTTTAGGGTGTGCGGCATTACTGGGAAGAACAAACAAATATTTTGAAGTAAATCCTACCTGCTGCACTGCCATTGACGTCAATGAATTTTGTTTTTTATACGTCAGTGGTGTTAAACTTAACCGTGGAGCTAGAAAACGTCAGCCCTCTTGTCAGTATTGGCTGCGAGTAGTCGCAGATGTATATTTCTTTAGAAACTGCTAAGCCTGAGGATGCAATAGTCTCAATCATATGAAAACTGTTTATTAAAGCTTTTTGACGATTAAAGTAAAGTGATATCCTACCTCTATTGTGAGTTAGGTTAGTAAATAAAGGTTAGATAAATTCACGTCCAAATTGTTCTTAAGAATTTTATCGGCGAACACTATGCGGAGGCAAAAGAAGCCGCAAACCTTAAAACTGACCTACATCGATACCAGCAAATGTAATATATAAAGTAAATGGAGTTTAGCTGAAGGAGACTAAAGTTAAATTTATAGTCTATGTTGCTGTGTTTGTGATATAAGTCAATTTGTCTTAAAAATCTGATCATTTACATGCTGACCTCGAAAGAAATAAATACGCAAATTTTGGAATAAATAGGGAATACTTTAAAATAGTGAGGACAAAATAATAATTTAAAACATGTAATTTACATACACACATACATAACGGCCTGTCCACTGCAGGACATAGGCCTCTCCCATTGGCGATTATGGCAAATCTGCCCTGATTTGCCATAATCGCCTCGCTTGGCACGCGGATTGGCGATTGCAGTACCAGACCACTCGCACCTCAGACGCTGCTGCCCATCTTCGGCCTGATTATTTTGTTCTGATATTTTTCGAGATGGTTTTCCCGCCATCTATCGGTTGCCATAACAATATTCATGGCTGTTGGGTGTCGTAAGAGGCAACTGAGGGACAGTTACCTCATAAGACACTCAACCACCGATATGTAATTTATAAATATGTTTTAAATATTTATCAAAAAAAGGTTTATTACTGACTATAAATAGCGACACTCGAGGAAGTAAAGACAATCCGCATCTGTTACTTAAATGCCCGGAGATATTTTGTTAAACCTATCAAACAAATCGTGTCTATGAGAAAACAAATACCAATGTAAACTAATAATTTAAGGCCAATTTTTCTGAAATTTTGAATAATTAAATTTTTTAACTGGTTTTTCTCTTAAGGTTTCGTCATCTAGGTATACAACATTTAATTTGGATTTTAAATTAAAAATAATCTATTGTACTCCCAGCAATACTGGGGCCAGTGGATACAACTGCTGAAATGGTTTTCATTCAGTAAGATAGTGTTTTGACTGTAACAAACGTAAAGATAAATTGCTGGGGTATGTTTCTCCACCTTCTTCAGCAGGATCGATCAATTGTGGGAGTTAAAATCATTTCTGTAGTAAACATATTTTTAAGATATATTTTAAACATTTAAACTATATCGTGCTTTCCATTTCAGTTTTTAGACATTTTTTTTACTTAATAATTACATTACCCTTAACGGTTTGACTCACAAGACACTCTTCAGTTTTAGAACTTTAAAAGTAAATTATAAAATAGAAAAATTAAACGTTTTACGTTTTATTAGATTTGTCTTTATCAAGTATTAAGTAGACTAGATCATAGAAATATACATGTGAAAACATATACATAGCTCAATGTTTATATTAGTATAACTTTACTATTATGTCTATTAGTGATGTTTGTTTTCCTAACAAAATAAAATTTAAGTATTACAAATAAAAGTAATTTCTTACACTAATTGAGACGAAATACTTAACATTGAGAATAACTTGTTTAATCAATATTGCTCATTATACACGTTATTAAAATCATATAGCACTTTTAAATTTTGAGGTATTTTCCACTCGTTATCTTCAAAGGTATAAATGCAATATCGGAAATATAAACCAATAAATACGCGTGGATCATTGTTTTGAAAATAAAAACATTATTTAAGAACTGTGTCACCGGATTTATATTTTTATTAAATAGTTGCAGAATCTGTTTTGTGTGGTATGTCAATACTTCCATTTAAGTATTGACGTATATATAAGTATTCAGTATTTTAATAACATCAATTACCTTTACAGGCCGATGACATTTATTCTCGTTATTTTACTTACTGCCGGGCGCAAGTAATAACAATTAATTAGTGCACGCTGCAATATGTTGGTTCAGCCGGAATTTTCCGAGTTGCGAGAAAACTTATGTATTAGTTACTTAATTACACAATATT
Source organism: Sericinus montela (assembly GCA_029286605.1). Taxonomy (NCBI): domain Eukaryota; kingdom Metazoa; phylum Arthropoda; class Insecta; order Lepidoptera; family Papilionidae; genus Sericinus; species Sericinus montela. Next base: position 12,785,937 of record JAGSMR010000012.1, on the reverse strand, counting down.
TCCAGGATTCGTTTGAGTGGCGATGATCGATGTGTTTTTCAACCGAGTTTATGGGCATTTTTCCCGTCACGATCTGAATTAAAACAATACACTGGTGTTATTTTAAGCGGTAAGCAGGTATATGTAATAATATAGAATATTAAATTTCATTTAGTTATACAAAATATTCAATTTAATCATAAGTAAATCAAATTCAAAAATATTTATGAAGATAACATGGAAATATTTATTTTAATTATTACTTCAGGACTTGCTCTATGGGGTGCATCGTGGTTTATTTTCAAGGACTCAGTATTACCGGATGCCCCAATTTTCAACATGACTGTTGTGGTTATAACGGGATATGTCTTTGGACATACATTAGAAAGATACACGACGATAAGTGCAATGGCAGGAATGACCCTAGTAGGAGCTTTATATAGAAATTTTGGAACATCAAATTTTTTAGAAAATCCTGTTGCTGATGCAATAGATTTTCATTTGAGGTAAATGTCGTGATGATATGTTTCAATAGTCCGTTATTACATTTTTTTGTTTTCTATTTCTAATAATACTATCTATATACTGAACATAGGCCTCTCCTAGAATTCTATACATAGACATAATAATATCATTTAGTATATAGATAAGTAAATTACAAAAGTTAACCGGGTAACGATTTTTTATTTTGTAGAAAAAGCTTTGAAGCAAAGAGTTGTAGGTTCGAATCGCTGGGAGCAAACATTTGTGTGATAAGTATGGATGATTGTACTCGATTCATTGATGTCTATGTGTATATATGAATATTTATCCATGTAAATACATAGATATACAATTATCAATTACCAATTAACTTACAATATGTTAGCTTGGATACTAAGATCACTATACGGTAAATATACACATGAGATAAGGTTCCGTCAAAAGTGGTTCGAATGTACTTCATTGTCTAGACTTCTGTCTACCCCAATATGGATAATAGTAAAACAAAAATTTCTTCCAATAACGTTAAGAAACAATGGTATAGCAATGAATGTGTAAATAACTAAATAGCGGTATATCATATTCGTGTCAATGTCTAAAACACATACCATTATCCTTTTCGCTTACATAAATTTCAATAAATTTAAACAATTGACTTAATTGTGAATACAAATAACATCCTCACATTATGATACTGTTGAATTGATCTAAATTTTAATTCATGTTTATAAAACGTCGAAGAATGTTAAAAGACACTGCATGTAAAATTGTTATAGTGGAAATTTTTCGTTGTTTTATGTACAACGAAATTATGATATTATGTTCAATAAAATCAAATATAGATCTTCTTATTTTCGAAGTCAAAAGAATTCCATTCTGAGTTCAATAGGTCATCATGATCATAACAGTCTATTAATGGACCATTACTGAATATCCCCTATATTTCCGTTTAATATTCAAAGGTCGTAGGCTCCTTCTCTGCTTTTGCATTTTTTTCAAAATGCATAACTTTCGAATTAACAGTAGGCCGCAATATTACGTCAAGAAGATGAACCAAAAAATAGTTTTTACTACATTTTTCTTCAAAGTCAGCGGCTAAATTACCGACTTCGCGTCATATAAAAATTTTGTATAACATTTTTTTTATTGGTCAAAGTCACGATAGCCGAGTTGTTGGGTGGTCGGAATTTCGAGTCGAGAGACCCGAGTTCGATCCCCAGGTGGCAGTACCAATGAGTTTTTCAAAAACTTATGTACGAATTTCATCGTTGGCTTGGACATAAAGGCGGCGACGGGCTCACCACCTGTCACGTTGTCCCGAAAATATCTTCGGTGGAAGGTGGGTCAAAGGGACTTAATTGTCTAGACTTGACCTCTGTCTACCCCTGTATTGGGAATTGCGTGAAGATATTTTTTTTTATTAAGTATTAATATTAATTTATCAATAAAAGAAAATAAAATATTGGTAGTAAAAAAAGTAAAAATAATCCCACTCAAATCAATAGCAGCCTTGTGAAAGCGTCGCATCGGAAAAACAGAGATCAAATCAGTTCATTTTTATAATCTCCCATATTTAATAGTTTCACATAAAAGTTGACATTTGTAATTCTGGTATGACTGTATCGATTAAATAAATATCCCTGTATTGGGAATTGCGTGAAAAATCATTTTCAAATATCATATTTGGATGATCAAGATTTGCATTTTATGACATCGCTAGCGCTATATATTATTATATATTATATATTTATAAATAAATAAATATCTTCACGCAATTCCCAATACAGGGGTAGACAGAGGTCAAGTCTAGACAATTAAGTCCCTTTGACCCACCTTCCACCGAAGATATTTTCGGGACAACGTGACAGGTGGTGAGCCCGTCGCCGCCTTTATGTCCAAGCCAACGATGAAATTCGTACATAAGTTTTTGAAAAACTCATTGGTACTGCCACCTGGGGATCGAACTCAGGTCTCTCGACTCGAAATTCCGACCACCCAACAACTCGGCTATCGTGACTTATATATTTATGAGGCGCTACATAATATGTATTTACAACAAATAATGATATAATTCTTGTTTTTGAATTAAACTATTATTTAAGAGAATTTATCTAGATTAATTTCAAATATAACACGAAATCTAAATACAAACAATTTTCAAATTATTGAAGTAATTTTATCACATGCATATTCATACAATATCAGCCCCTTTAAATTAATGTTAGATATTCTTTTCTTTCAGACGAATTTATCCAGTAATTATTTTAACTAAAGGGCCACTTGGTTGGAACTGGCCATATATAAAACATAACCCTATTAAGGTTTTCCTTTTGGCAGCTCTACCCTGGATAATTGAATGTTTATCCACAGCTTTGTTTAGTCACCTACTTCTTGAATATCCTTGGTACTGGGGTAAGTAGTGCAAAGAGAGCTTTTGTAAAATGTTTTTTCTTAACAAGAGATAAAAAACATTAATTCAAAATTAAACGATGTATATAAACTTATGTGTAGGTCTACATCTTGGGGCTATTTTATCATCCGTATCCCCAGCTGTGGTTTTACCGACTGTGCTAGCTTTTAACGCTAAAGGACTAGGCGCTAAAAAAAAGATAGCAATGCTGGTAGCTAATGCCGCGGGATTGGATACAGCATTTACAGAAGGCATGTTCGGCGTGATTAACAGTGCAATATTTTATCCATCTCCTCCTACGTACAAAATTATAAAGGTATTATTTAAAACTTATTATCATTTTAATAGATTGTTAAACATATATTCTAAAATTAAAACAACATCATCCGCTTAGATCCAATCAACATATCCGATTATCAAAACATCAAATAAATAAAATAATAAATATCTTCACGCCCTTCCCAATGCAGGGGTAGTCAGAGGTCTAGTCTAGACAATTAAGTCCCTTTGACCCACCTTTCAACAACACAGGACAACGTGACAGGTGGTGAGCCCGTCGCCTTCTTTACGTCCAAGCCAATGAATCGTACATAGATTTTGAAAAAACCCATTGGTACGAGCCTGCCACCTGATGGTCTACCTCGGGTCTCTCGACTCGAATTCCGATCACACCACTCGGCTATACTTGATGTTATGTCTGTGGTCACTTGATTATTTTTAATAAATAAATAAATATATAGATAGGTGCAATATCGCCTACATTGCTGTGTGTTATAAAATCCGACACAACGAAGGTACCACAAACATCCGCGGAAATGTAGAAAAAGTGTTTTCTACATTGACTCGACCGGGAATCGAACCCGAGACTTCAAAGCTGGTGACACCATGCAAAACCATTGTGTACGCCACTCGTCCGCGGAGGTCATCAAATTTAATGATATGTCTTTGAGAGATTATTCTTTTTTTTCTCATTAGTTTATCTTCACGCCTTTCTCAATACAGGATTAGACAGAGGTTAAGATAAAAAAGAAAGAAAGAAAGAAAGTAGTTTCGAACCACTTTCCACCGAAGATATTTTCGGGACAACGTGCCAGATGGTGAACCCGTCGCCTTCTCAATGTCCAAGTCAACGATATAATTCATGCATTCGTTTTGGAAAACCCACTGGTACGAGCCTGCCACCTGGGGATCGAACTCGACCCGAGTTCGATCCCCAGGTGGCAGGACTGACCCTGACTAGAAATTCTGACCACCCACCTCTCGGCTATCGTGACTCACTAATTTAAAAACAAAAAGCTTTAATATCAATAAAAATAGCATCATAAAGGTCCATGTTTATATGTAGGGACATGTTATTTCTTCACGTTAGAAACCCGACGAAAGTGAGGCACCAATGTCTGCATATATGGATTGACGTCTGACTGCCGGGAACAAAGACTGAGACAGTCTAAAGGCAAGACGTAGTGAGAAATACACGCCTTTCGATACATAACGCAGTGCTGTTACCGACTTTGTATATGTATGTATATGTAGTGGCATGTATGTAGTGGTAGTATATATATGAGGCAGCGAAACCTCGGTCTGCTAGGAGAAACATGCAAGTGGAGATTCATATATACATTCAGGCAAAGATGATCGTATCACTAAAATTGATAAGGGTATGCTTCGGTTTGGGCCGTTGAGCGAATGAGAAAAGATAGAATGGTGAAAAATAAATATAGCCCAAAAGTTAACATTAAAAGGTGTCGAGGTACGCCGAGAAAAACTTTCGAAGTTCATGTGAGCGAATTTCTCAAAGAGGGGAGGGTCAAGAGTACTGGGATATCTAGATGTACGTATATGAAGAAAACGATGAATTTGAAAAAAGCACTAGAGGTATGTAGGGATCGTCGTGACACTGGGCGATCTGTTCTCACTGGCTACACCTTTGGAGACCACACTACATGCGATATTGATATTTTAAGAAAATTGTATCCTTAAATATAGAAATACCGCTATACCACCATATTGCCACACTGTAATCTACTTTAGCAAATAAAATATTATATTCAAAAGTATTCGCTTCGTGAACTGTATTACGTGTACGACATTTGCACGACCTCAAACTGTTACACGACCCTGTTGTGGCCGGATCTGGACTACCCTAGCCGAATTGTACTTTCTTTTCAACAAGTGTTTTATATACGCTGATTACATTTATTCTTTATTCGGCTTGTTAAGTGTTGCCTTTTATCAAATAATAAATATGGCCATGGAAATATCATCTCCTTAAAATCTAAATTCAAATACATCCAAAACTAAAAATTTGTAACAATTGTTACAAGATATATGTAAAAGGTACATTTGCCGTTTTATATAATGTGACAGTACTATTACTAAATTAATAAATTTGACAGTCATTACATATGTACATATGGGCACTTATGTAACGAATGGCAGATGAAAGAGTAAAAATTTAACTTGAGCATCGTAATAACTCTCGTCTAACTGAGGCGCAAGAAATTGGATCAATAGAAAATCTTGCAATTTTTATATAATACTGGAAATTGAAGAACTCGTTCTTTAGTGAAAAGTAGTTGAAAAAGAAAAATTATAAAGTTTGTTCTAATAATACTAAGCAAGCTCAGCCATTTGTTATTTTGACGTGATCGTAACCATTAACATGAATTAACAATTAATAAGAAAATTCGTTTCGGAATTTCGAGTCAAGAGACCCGAGTTCGATCCCCAATGCGTTTTTCAAAAACTTATGTACGAATTATATCGTTGGCTTGGATATAAAGACGGCGTCGGGCTCACCACCTGTCACGTTGTCCCAAAAAATTTCTTCGATGGAAAGTAAGCCGAAGGGACTCAATTGTCTAGACTAGATCTCTGCCTACCCCTATTGTATTGGGAATGGCGTGAAGATATTTAATTTTCTTATTTTTGTAATATACTTCATGACATACTTTCGTACGTTATAATGTATGTCATGATAAATATCGATTGGTATTAATTCTAATACACTCGTATATCAATTTACATTTTACTGTATTCTGAACAAATTTTTTTAACCTTATGTTTACACTGGCAACAACATAAAACTATCATTTTACAATAATTTAAAACTGTTTTGAAATGGCAACTTTCAAAATTTAGGTCAATCATATTTATTCGTACGGCTAGCTTTTCGATAAAATTCAGGATCTTACGTCCTTACCATGAGTTTGTTGTAAAGAGTGGACATTTTATGAAGTTAGTAGGAGGTATATTGACACAAAGTACAAGAAAATAATGCATGCATATATATCGGCCTGTTAAAGTCCACTGCAAGACATAGGCCTCTACCATAGGAAGGATTTTACCATAATCGCCACGATTGGCCAGCGGATTGGCAATCGCAGTACAGACTACTCGCACCTCAGACGCTGCTGCCCATCTTCGGTCCGATAATTTTGGTCAGATATTTTTAGAGATGGTTATCCCGCCATCTATCGGTTGACATGACGATATTCAAGGCTGCTTCCCTTAGTCGCCTCTTACGACATCCACGGGACGAAAGGGAGTGGTAATATTCCTACGCCGTTACCAAACGGAAAATGAGATAATAACGATACTGAAATAGATAATAACTTCTTACATATTTAGAGGGTGGATAAACGAAAAATTACAATTAAAGTGAGAATACTCATTGGATGAAAGATTGAAAAGGGCGGCCATAAAACAAAACAAGAAAAACAAATTTGATAGGATCACTCGCATTTGAATTCAATTTAATAATTTAATATTTTGTTTATTTTTGCACAGGCGTTTTTAGCTATTTTTGTTGGCATCGGTTTAGGGGTTGCCGGAGGAATTCTTTGTGACGTTATACCGGACCATAAAGACCCATACGCTGCCACTGTGCGAAGTATGCTTATTTTTTGTGGAGGGCTATTACTGACCTATGCAACAGGATTTTTTGGATGGGGTGGAACATGTGAGTATAAATTCATCGCAAAATATTTTAATTTTAGAATATTAACTAAAACCCAACGTATTATTTTACTACGGAAACTTAATAACAAGTAACTCTGATATAACAGACGTAATTAATAGCACTATTATAAAACAGCACCGACAACCAGTGAGCCAACTAACGATAACATAAATTGAACATACGTCAATACGGTCAATCAGGACGACATTGCCTGCGTCGTGATACACTAAAATTTATCCTAGAAGTTGTAGCCAGAATTGTATTACCTTATATGTGCTACCAGTAACTAAAATATTGAAACCTACGTCATATAGAGGAAGTTGTTTAATCTGAAAACTTAAGGATGATTTCGTATTATATTAATTTTTTATTAGTCTGGATAGCCTCGAGTCCATTTCCAGTACCAGCGTTAAAGGAAAAAATTCATGGACTAACCTCCATATATACCCCAAGTACTGCAAATTGCCAGGCTATTAATCTACTTAATAATTATAAATTTCTGTCCACAACTTAATTGGCGCATTATTTCGAGCATCCCGCTGCATGCTTTATTTTTTTACTTATCTCTAAGAACTCTGTAATATCGTTTATAACATATTATGTATTTGTCAACCCTTGATGGTAGAAACTCAGCTATCGAATCTAAAAGTGTCGGGTTCGAATCTCGCTAGGGGCAAATATTTGTGTGATGGATGCTTGTACTTAAGTCATGGATATTACGTGTATATCCAATAAATTAAAGAGAAACTTAAAAAATCAACGGAAACGAGCGGGATTCGAACCCGCGGTCTCAGTCATACCGTCGCACTTACCTCCGCGCCTCCGTGTTCTACACGTATCAGTAGGAATTTTAAATACTTTACTTTTTTGTATTAACGCCTGTTATGATGACATCTTTGTAAGATTTTCCAAATTCCAGCTCAATGTAAGTAACCTTACAGCTACTATACATTAATACTATATGAGTACGTAAGGATAACACACCGTTTGCTTGGACAGGACAGTTATCGTCACGCTTCACAAGGCTTTTCCTTTAATCGCCTCTTACGACATCCATAGGAAGAAAGGGGAAGATTATGTTCTTATGTATACTAAATAATATTACTTGATGACCTTCTTGGGCGAATGGCGTACACAACGGTTTTCAAGTTTTCGTTAGCTCTGAGGTTCCGGGTTCGATTTCCGGTCAGGTCAAAAACACTTTTTTTATATTTTCTCTGGTCTGGGTATTTGTGGTATTTTCGTTGTTTCTGATTCCATAATACTGATTATTAACTCTGATTCCTTAATGCTTAAGCTGCTAGCTTTGGCATCAGAACATGTAAAATATTCGTCCGTCAGTCAAAAATAATACATTGGTAAATGTGTATAATAATACCAATATATTATGTCCATAATACGCAAAACATAGAATTACATATATCAGTTATCTAATCTTCCTCCTTACATTAAAAATTCCGCCCCCATAATTAAACTGTAGCACGTGTTATATAGATTTTTTTTATAATATTAGTTGATTTTAGAAGTCGCGGTTAGTTATCAAATAGAAGCTACCTAACATCAAATAAATCTATCTCTCAGGAAATAAAAGAATAAAACCTTATTTATATTACCTGCAATCTGCACCTATTTAGAGCAGTATCTACTTATTACTTCGTTCATCATCATCGTCATAACAGGTTATAAGAAGGCCACTGCTAAACATAAGCTTTCCCCAAAGGTTGCCACATAGAGCGGGGGTCGTCTTAGACTGCGTTTTCCTGTACGAGGTTGCCACTGGAGAACCGTTGTCAGTTCTACGAGCTATGTGGCCGGCCCATTGCCACTTCAACGTGGCATTTATAAATTTTATTCAATTAATATAAAGTAATAATTTTTACAATAATGCATACTCTTTTCCAACTTTAAAATTGCTATTGCTATTGATTATTTTAATTATGAAAAGAAAAAGACTAGAATCTGCTTAATCGCCATAATATGCTTTAAATTGGCACAAGTGTTTAAGAGTAACAGAAGTCGCCGAACTAATTACTAGATCTTTATTTAACCTTCATTTTAATTAAATGCAATCAAGAATGGTCATTTTTACAATCAAGATGCCTTCCTTATATTACTTTATGAGTTTTTATAGTTACATAGTTTTAATTACACAAATATAATCAATCAAAATACATAAAACAATTTTATTTGCAGACCTCCTACATAATAATTTCTTGAGAAAGACCCGTAAAGTATTTTACAAAATTAAATAAATATTCTCATAGTTTATTTGGTATGGTGAAATATGTGGTATGATGAAATATGATTTAATGCATTCTGCCCGTGACTTCATTCATGAATGTATCAAAATCTTGGGGAATCCCTCGCTTGAACCCTACTAAACAATTGGTTAAGCAAAATCATGTACATATATATCGTGCACTTTTTCGAAAAACAACCAATATGGTTATAAAATATTTGAGTTCCAGGAGATTATTTTGTGATTAACATCTAAATATCTAAACTTACACATTTTTATTAAATTAAAAAGAAACAAGATAGAAAGATGATGTTTTTAAAATTTCTGCTGACACGGGTGGGATTCGAACCCGCGACCTCTGCCGAACACATTTTGCCTTCTCATGTTTTGTATAATTTTTATGGAATTGAAAAATTATTCTTTTGGTGTGAATGACTATGTTACTAACACCTAAATATCCAAACTATCACATTTTTATATATTTTTTAATTGAAAAGTCACGATAGCCGAGTGGTCGAGTGGTCGGAATTTCGAGTCAAGAGACCCGAGTTCGATCCTCAAGTGGCCGTACCAATAAAAAAACTTATGTACGAATTTTATCGTTGGCTGGGACATAAAGACGGCGACGGGCTCACCACCTGTCACGTTGTCCCGAAAATATCTTCGGTGGGAGGTGAGTCGAAGGGAATTAAATTTCTAGACTAGACTTCTGTCTACTCCTGTATTGGGAATTGCGTGAAGATATTTATATTTATTTATTTTCTTAATTGAAAGGATATTTCGATTTTAAAATTCATCTGTCCATTTAGTCATTAATTGACTTTCAATTAAAATTGATCAATCCTTGTGGCTCAAAAGACCCTTAAAATAAACAAATAATTCTAGGTGAAACACATGAATACAACCATGGATTTATTAAACCAAAGTAATGTTGGAAATTTTTAACTTTTGGAAATTAAGAATGAACACTAAATGTTCGTGATTTATTTAGTAAAAAAAATTTTTTGCTCCAAGGGCCATCTACAAATAACACTCCCTAATCATCAATCACCTAATCATCAGTAGAAGTACATCAGTTTTGACTGGGATTTAATCGCAGTAGACAATTTAACTGGTAACTTATTTTTACTTTGCTAATTTACATACTTTTTTTAGCTGGTGTTGCTATCATGGTTTTGGCGGGTACTGCTACTACGCGCTGGTCTCGGCGGGACTGGCCCATCAACAGTAACCCTGTTGCTACGGTGTACAAAGTGTTATGGCTTATCTTCGAACCAATGCTTTTTACACTTAGTGGATATTTTCTAGAGGTGACATAATATTTTACTAAAATTACAGCGATTTCATGCTAAGCGATGATTTTTTAAATTGCTTAATACGTACAAAATCCTAACGTCTAGTATTTTATATACATACGTAAAACAGTAGTAGTTGTATATAAAGGTAGAAACAATCAGATCATTTTCTCATTTCGTGTATCACTATTTATATTCACGTCACGTTTTCTTGTGTATGTCAATGTTTTTGTGAAGTAAGATTATTTATTTCCCTTCTTTTAAAAATTATTTGTTATTTAACAATTATTTGTTATTCTACAACGCACTTGCACTTTATGGAATGTGCTGCCGTCAGCGGTTTTTCCGGACCGATACGACTTAGGGACCTTCAAGAAACGAGCCTTTACCTTTCTTAAAGGCCGGCAACGCATCTGTTATTCCTCCGACGAGTGAGTGAGTGAGTAGATTCATCTGCGTTCGCAGGTATCGGGCCTCGAGGCGTACCTCATTACCCGGACGTCTTCTCAGGGAGCTGCTACTCCCCCGGTCCTGGGTACCGCTTTCTGCGGTATATAGTAGATGTGTTGCGTATTTTACGCCTTACGTCGGGTCTTTCACTCTTCCCCGTCCTCTGGAGGTCGAGCGTACTGCGGCCGGAGGTCCGATAAGGACGCCAGGTCGCGCAGGTGTTCATGTGATTCGTTATCGGCGCGGTCGTACATCTTCCGCGCTAAATAGACCACAAACTCAAGAAGAGATTCTATCTTGAGATACCTGGCTATGACGTCGTTCCGGACATATCGACCACTATCACCCATAGAGAAATGTTTTGCTGAACCTGCAATCTTTTACGTTGTGCGGGAGATGTGAACGCATACCACGCTGGTGCTGCATAGGTGCGGATGTAGGTGTTGTAGATCCCTACCTTGGTCTTCGTTGGTAGGTTGGATGCCAGAACCGGACGGAGGACCGCTCTCGCAGATCTTGCACGCTGAATTATGTATGCGACCTGAGGGATCATAGTTAGAGAGCGGTCAATTTGGCATCCAAGGTAGGTGACGGTTTTCTTCCACTCTACATCCTGGCCTCGGAGCTTGAGTGGTTGTGGTACGCGTCCCTATCTGTTGACGATAATATTGCATGTCTTGCCAACGTTCACGGCCATGCGCCATTTATCCAGCCATTCAGGAAGCCGGTTCGGCAGACATTACGTCTTCCTGGCTGCAATGTCTGCCCGACGGGACGACGTAAAATACGCGCTGTCGTCTGCGTAGAGGAGGCGAGCATGACGTCTTGTTCCCATTCTTGAGCGCGACCTTCAAGTGTGGGGATGTCGTTTGTGTAAACTGCGTACAGGTGCGGAGAGAGACAGCTGCCTTGTGGCACTCCTGCCTCTAATTCCTCCAGTATTGCAGGTGTTCATGGGCGGCGGTATCACTTACCATCCGTGAGCCACCTGCTCGTTTACCTCCCTTTTCTATAAAAAAAAAAAAAACTTTTTTTCTAATTAACGTATAGTCACGGTACAACGAAGGTCGCACATTCAATGGCTGTTTTCCTTATTTCCTAAGAAATAGGGAAAACACCTTAGTATGAAAAAAAAAACCTTAGTATGGGTCATACACTTAAACAAAAAAAACTATACTTATATGATTACCTACCCTGACGGACTTCTTCATTCATCAATGTAATACATACCCCGTAAAGAAATAGCATGGGGGTTGAAAGTTCCTAGGAATGACAAGTACAACAATATTTTTTTTAAATTCATCTTACGCCATTCCCAACACAGGGTTTACAATTTACAATAACTTCGATGAAGGTGGCTTGAAAGGACTTAATTGTCTATACTTCTGTCTACTCCAGTATTGGGAGAGGCGTGAAGATATTCATTATTTATTTCCAGTTCATTATAAAATTGTTATTCGTATTTACGGTTATTTAAAGGCTTATTATTATAAGCTCAAATATTGCCGTTACATATGTGACGTAAAATTATGTTTTATTATTTCCAACGTGCAGTGGTTTTATCTTTGCAAAAATAATAAAATTAAAAATTACAATGGTTCCAAGTACAATTGTTCATTGTTCCAGTCGAGAACAAAAGTCATCAATAGAACAAACTTGTAGCGTCAATATTCTATAACAATATTTTACACCCGAGGCACCTCAATGTTTCTAAAACATAAATTAGTTTGTAGGTTGTAGGGTATTGCACACTGAATACATTAAAATGATTGTATTAGTTTACTAAGGAACCTAAATATATTGTATATAAAAAAATGCCTCACTTACTTATCTTCACGAAATATCCCTGACTGGGTATCCAGACACAACCCATCGCTAAGTATTTTATTTCGGTGTCATTTTAGCAAATACAGATAGTCATTTCCAGCGTCGATAAATAGTTTCAATTTTCTTTGTAGTTTCTTAAAATAATAGTTATAAAAAAACTTGTTGTGAGGGAAAGGTAGCAGCAATTAAGCTAATTGCTTTAGCCTTGTTTTAACTTACCGATATTAGGCAATAGAAGACAAAAGTTAATAATAAATGTATGCGGCGGGGGAGAGTATCAGATCCCGACGCTGGATAACAGTTATTTTATGGAACCCACCGATAACTTAAGGACAAACCTCACTAAGATCGCATAATTCGCATGGAAATTGAAATACTTGCAAGATTTTGGTTCTCAGAATTAAAATAAAGTTAATAAAATAAAATAAAGTCAGAATTAAGTAGAATTCAATATTTGATGGCGCAGCCCTATTAACCGCAAGTTTATTATTTTTCAACACTTGAAACTAATAATTGATAAGGGGGAACCTGGGTCACTTAAATAAATCACTAAATATTTCTTTAGCGGGTTACCGCGGGATTCCATTATATATGTATATACATATATGTAGGTATTTGTATACCATGTTAGATGTATACATATTTGTATATATGTAACAGGGTTTACCAAACTAAAATACTGCTCATTATTCCGTACTGCACACAGTAAACAACATACTGTTATGTTAATTATTAATTAGTAATTAACTAATCTTTATTTACTTATTAATAACCCGCCATGCTTATTATGGTACAATGCTCTGTAAAGTAGCGGATTTTTTTTTATAGAAGAGTGAGGCAAACGAGCTGGTGGCTCACGTAATGGTAATTGATTACCGCCGCCCATGACCACCCGCAATACCAGAGGCATAGCAGATGCGTTGCCTCCCTTAGAGTGTCCCCCTTCCCCAAAATTGAGGGAGGGAGTTTGTGGGCCTCCGGTTACCTGCACTCACCAGACGAAACGCAGAAGCCTGTTAGACTTCTACTTCACGCCGGTATTCTGTGAGGTCGTGGTACTTCCCCGGTCGAGCCAGCCCATTCATGCAAAAACAGAAGCTGATGCGTGGCTCTACCACAAAAAAATTTAATCCAATAAGGAATTGCTTAATTTTAAAGACGCCTAGTAATATTTTCTTCATTTGGACCACCTACATTCAAACTATAAATCGTTCAGTCATTGATAAACTGAGTTCTCTGAATCGGCATGGAAACTTTCTTCCGGTCGAGTTAACTTTTAACTCTGGTGCAGTCTTATTTTGATGACGTGTGTTATACTGATCATAATGAGAACCTTCTAAACAAGCTGGATCCTCTTGTAAATAACTGTCTCCGATTTATAATATTCGACAAACATTAACCTAATTATTTTATTCTTAATTATTTTAATAACTAATAACACATTGTTTTTATTTTGTAGGTCTCACGGATGAGTCTCACAGAATTCTGTCTCATAATAGCTTGCCTTTTTCTATCTCTCATTTTGCGGCTTGTAACTGCATTTCTGATAGCTTTGGTGAATAATCTATCGGTCAAGGAAAGTTTATTTATAGCTGTTACGTGGATTCCCAAAGCAATTGTCGAGGTATGTAAAAAGTTATAATCTTTAATATTTATATGCATTAAAAATTTAAGCGATGTTTTACAAAAACAAGTCACATTGAACTCATATAGTTATACGTTATAAAAGAAAGATTTTCGATATTAACCACTTATTTGCTACTTATTATACTTATATTATTTATTATCTCCTATTAACTACTTATTATTATACTACTATTATATTATTACTACTTATGGTCGTGGTTGAAAATGATGTCTATGTAAACTAACATAAGTTTGTACATTACATAAGTGTAATGTACCAACTTTATTACATGATAGAAGAGATTTTGGAATCCTACGAAATTCATTACGTATAATATACAACTGACTGCTTATGTTCAATTCGCAATACCAGCATGTAGCAAAGAAATATTGTCCTTCTGCGTTTCGACCAGTGCTAGACATAACCGGCTTATAGCTCTTTTTTCGCCTTTTCTTCACTTTTCTCTTTTTTTGCCCTCGAATACAAGCAATTCATATGTTCCATAAATGTCACAGAAATTACGGGATTAAATGTGCTCAAATTTTTGATCTGGATGGTAAACAAGTTAAAACAAATAGATCATCTGTTATGAATTTGATATTAAACCGACTTTATTATTATTCCCCTTATATTACAGCTGGATAGTTTGACTCAAAATAGTGAAAACCACATTGGATTCCGTTAAGTACTTTTTCGATATTTATAAAGAAACAACCATGCATTCAATTTGGCCTTTCAACTATGCGATGAGTCATAATTAAAGAAGTTAAAGTAAAGCTGAAGTTGTGTCTTTGGTACCAATTGCATATTTTTCAGTAGCTTATAATTGCAGCAGTTTGAAAATTAGTTAAAAGTTAGATAATTAGACATCGAACATCCTAAAACAAACAACAGAATCAAAATCTCAATGCTGTTAGAGTGGAGATACAGATATATATCTTTAATGAACAAACACGACACATTCCTAATTTTATAATAGTATAGATTATTACTTGTATAATATATTATTAGCTTATTTACTACCATTTACTTAAACGCAGAGTTCATAAGAAGTATGTGCGGTTTCACCATTATAATGAATCGCTTTTTGAATTAATTGCAATTACAATTAAAATCATGTTCAAACTTAAAATGGTTTATAATAGATTTACTTATTCATCGTAATTTAATATAACGCCATTACCTTGTGCTACTTAATCGCCGCCAGTAGTGCTCTTACTTACTGTTTAAGTTTATTTCTCACAAGGAAAATTACACTTAAACTCGGTTCTAAACGGGTGGGTGTTAAGAGCTCCTCTGACTTTAATTACCCCAAGAAAGCTAAATACAAACTAATAGCAAGTTCATTCAATATTAAGTAGTTAGTTATACTTCTATTACAGTCATTGTTATGTTAATTCTGGTTTTTTCTTTACAATGAAGAAACAAATAACATGTGTCATTAGTTAGTAAAATATAGCTTGATCAAAATTCAGAGTTTCATACTATAACAAAAACGCCGAGCTTATTCCTAAAAAAAATATTGGTCGTTGCTCAGCCGAACAATAAACGGAATATAAGTTTTCGTTGAACTGAAGGGAAAAAGCTACTAAATTAACTAATTGATATTATTATTGAGCATATAAACGATACCTATAATAATACTCAAACGCCTTTTTATGGAAGCAAAACATAGTTTAGAATATTCGTGACATATGAATAAGCAATAAATAATCACAAGGCGTAATGTCGGCCCAAATAGAAATTGATACTAAGCTATCACACACAATATATGAATTGGCGTTCAATAAATGAAATGCCATTAAAATATTTTTAAACTGTTCGTATTTGTACATCACGTGCGGTCATTTTCCGTGCGGTAATTTGTCATACACGAAGGCGATCATTAGCGTACCCGCCCATTAGTAAACTAGCCACTGCCGTCACTTCCTCTAAAATAACTTTTAAGTGATCTTTTTACTAACGAGCGTAAACTAGTCCACCAACGATCTCTACTTTAATTCAATTTGAGAGCAATACGCTCCGTTTCCGGCTATATCTGGAAAGTTTGCTTGTTTAATGCATTTAATGAAAAAGCAAGCTTAGGAAAACCGTAAAACAATTTTTAAATTATAAACATTACGGTGTACAAAGAGTTATTCCTATCACGACATACTATGACAGAATTTATTTAAATTTAATATTATATATCATTATTTTTACATGACGACATGCGGGATCGTGCGGCGTACGCACTGAAAATATAATCTCCTAAAACACAAAAATTTCTAAAGCAGGCGCAAGAATTTCTATGGATTAAGTGACTAAAACTTTTCAGTCATAACTCCTGTACTATTGACACGATGTGATGCCTAGAACCGTAAATGTATTGAAAATTACCGATAGGGATACACACACAAGCAGTTTCTTATGATTCAATTTGGTTTTCTGAATTTATTTGGCGCCTCCTCTGTGTCCAAGAGTGCGAAGCATGTCTCATTTTTGACACTCTAATTTTTTGTCGACATACAGGATCTACTTTTCATTATAAATAACATTACGATTCAGGATTCCTTCTTTTGTGACTAAATTAAGACAAGTTGCCGCGCCACTTTTTATTGTTTGTTGTTGATTTAAAACGGTTTTTCGAGTTATGTTCCTTCCGAGCTTCGATCTTTCCAATTTGACCTTAATTAATCAGTATTGATTTGTAGCTTTCTTTATAAGCTGTAGCAAAATCCGACATGGTTAAAGATATATCTGCCACCACTATGGTTTTTAATTAACCGTTATCAACTACGTTTTCCTAGGTTATGATTAAATTTATAGTAAAAACAATCAAAAAAGAGGCACAACCTACGTTTACTTTGCTGCATGTTACCCATTCTGCGCTGTTTATTATAATGAAATTCTAATTCGAAATTAACGCATAGTTAGGTAATTTTTCTATGATTACTCAATCTTAAATATGTAATAAAAATAAGCGAGAAATAACGTGACCAGTGGTAAAACTATCGCTGTCTTAGTGTCCAAGTCACAAGTACAATATTCTCACATAGATATATATTTATAATAATATCGTCACGCCAATCCCAATACTGGGGTAGACAGAGGTGGTTCTTTCGACCCATCTTCCACCGAAGATATTTTTTGGGATAACGTGACAGGTGGTGAGCCCGTCGCCGTCTTTATGTCTAAGTCAACGATATAAAACGTATACATTACGATAATTACGTAACGTAAGTTTTTGAAAAAATTCTTTGGTTCGAGCCTACTTGGATCGAACTCGGGTCTACCGACTCGAATTCCGATCACACAACCACTCGGCGATCGTTACTATTCACTTAAGGTAAATATTTCATAAGACAAGAATATTTTTATATATGTCTACGTTTATTTGTTTGCATTTATTTCTCTCTCTCTCTCATCTAGTTTGAAATTATAGCAAAAATCTTAACCCCCAATGAAAATTCGTACACCCCGATTGTAGAAGCTAAAAATTGTAGCTGTGTTTTAGCTACAACACACACAAGCAACAAAAGCTTTTTGCACATTCAAGTCACTGCGTTTCTGGTACGGCCATCTGAACAAAACATTATAAAAACCTCGTAGCTAATGGATCAATAATCTTATCAAAGATCTGAAAGAAGAAGGGACACATAGCGAATTCATTACTTATTCTAATATATAGATTGCTTGTAAAGATGGGCGTCGTAAGTAAATTTATCTAGTAAAATATTATTCCGTTATCGATAGAGAGTTCTCACGTACAGATAATAGGTGAATGGTCGAGATTGGGAGGGTTGAATATAACGACACGGACATCAGGTTAGCTCCACTAACAAAATTAATCGCACCCGAATTCTCGGCCCGAAGACATATTACCAAACACATTAATCCTTTACTAAAACATTTACAAAATGTGAATTTCAACCACAATGTAATTTAATGCGCGCCTTTCTAGTTCGATGAAAACAAGGAAAAGGAAATAAAACACAAACAAATAAAAGTATTAAATATTCCCGTTCTAAGTAATTGGTCCACATCCACCAGTCACATTGTATATTCATTGGGCGATAAAATTGCAATAAAGAAGATCCAAGTAAATTTTGAAGATATGTTATTATTTTTAGCAGATTTGTAGTTGAGTCACGATAGTCCTTTCCGAAAAGACTCGAGGCCATCCCCAGGTGGTAGGCGCGTACAAATTTTTTTTTTAAACTTATGGTACGGTTTATATCGTTGGCTTGGACATATAGACGGTGACAGGCTCACCGCCTGTCCCGAAAATTGTTAACGGATGTTACTTGTCTCTGTCTATGTCTACCTCAGTATTGTCAATGGTGTTATGTTATTTTTTATATTTATTTTTATTAAAAAGACGTCGAATTTACTTTACATTTACTATAGGTAGAAATATATATCATCCTCAATTGTTTCTATTATACTGATATTCTTTATGCAATATAAAACAACAGAAGTGGTTTGAACATTTAGTGCATTAATGTAATATTTTAAGGGTAAACCATCATCATCGCTACACTTGGTAACGGTCAGTAAGTATCCAGTGCTGGTCATAGTCCTCTACAGTTTTGCAAGCGGATTGGTGCTCGCGGTACAAAACTCTTCGCGTCTTAAAAACCGCTGCCCGTCACTGGTTTACTGAATTTTAGGTTATCGCGCCATCTGTCGATAGGAAACCGCATTTTAAAGGTTTTTCTGTAATCGCCTCACGCTTACATTTATACCAAACGGCTAATCAATAATTTAACACTTTACAATAACTATACTATACTTTGACAACCTTCCTATACGAGTAGCGTAAATACCGGTTTTCGCCATCTCGAGGGCCCGGGTTCGATTCCCGGACGGATCAATTTAGAAAAACCACATTTTCTCGGGTCTTGGTTTTTGTGGTGCCTTTATTGTTTCCGATTCCCATACCTCAAGTGCTTTAGCTTTCTTTGGGATCGGAGCAATTTTTTTAATCATAAATTTCAATCAATGATTAAAATTTATTTTAATATTTGATATTGATTATAGATTGAGACATATTATTTAATACTAATATTATTCTACAGTGTTATTAATATACTCATGTAATGTATAATTTACTTCCATCTACTACACGAATCCTTTATGAATAAGACATCGTCATCGCCTTAAAAAAAAGCCTATCAAAAATCCTCAATATAACCCTCCCCTAAAACACTGGTTTAAAAAACGGTCAAATACCGTCTGCATCCGTACAACAAATTACCCGATTTAAGTTTTAAGCGATATCAAACACGTACTGATATAAGTCGTTCAATAAGTCGAGTTACGAACATTTTATGCGACAGAAACTTCATTACCAAATTTCGTTAAGATTTTTACTACACTATTATTTCTATACTATATAACCTTTATCCCCATTTTAATCCTTAAGGATATAAATTACAGCCTAAATACCAATTTTCCTTCTTCTAATACATGAAATTACATAATTTCATACAATTTCTACCTCCCTCTATCACTATCCCCTTTATAAAGGGTTTCCTCACATTATTTCTAAGCTGAGCTCGGCCTCCTTTTGTCTTGTTTTGTCTTGTTGTCAAGGATCCCTCCAATTCCACCTCCCGGCAGCTTGAGATATGTAATACTTAGAAGCTAGTTCAAAACTTTTCCGACCTAATTTTCTTGATTAAAATGTCCGATGACCCGATGGTATAGTTGGTGGTAACCCTACCTTCGTATGTAAGGGTTGTGGGTTAGATGCCACAATCCAAAATGAATTCGGCGTAGATTTGTGTGATAAACATCAATGTTTGTACTCGAGTCATGAATGTTTATATGTAGATATGAATATTTATTTAAATATAAGTACCTATATAAGTATAGTGTAACGTTGGCTAGGACACTAAGGTGACGATATGGTTACTATCAGTCACGTTGTCCCTAATAATAGTCTTCGGTAAAGTTTGGGGACAAAAGGACTTATTGTCTAGACTAGTCACGATAGTGGTCGGAATTTCGAGTCAAGAGACCCGAGTTCGGTCCCCAGATGGCAGGCTTGTACCAATGGGTTTTTAAAAACATAAAGATGGCGACGGGCTCACCACCTGTCACGTTGTCCCGAAAATATCTTCGGTGGAAGGTGGGTCGGAGGGACTTAATTGTCTAGACTAAACTTCTGACTACCCCTGTGTTGGGAATTGCGTGAAGATATTTATTTATTATTATGTCAAGACTAGTATGCACTACGTACCCCAGTTTCGGGAAGATTAATAATATTTTAAAATAAAAAATTGAAATAATTTATTTTAAAATGCGTTATTTATCTTTCTTTTCTTTCTTTCTCATTCCCTCACGAACGAGAATAGGGATCGTGTGAATTTTCTCCATTTGCTTATGTCTTGAGCCAGTTTAATAGATCGTTGAATATATATATTTGATCGTTTGTATTATAAAAAGTATATTATTAAAAACGAATTTATCCTTTCCCCTTACACTGAGCCTTTCTCATTTCACAATAAAAACTAAAATAACTAATTAAAAATGTATGTGTTCTACACAATAGCATTGCTACATAAACAGTAGCGAAAAACAAACGTAGGAAAGCTTAACCTACTATTTGTTTAAGAATTAAATTTATCAGAATTTCCATATCACTATCTGAAGGTAACATTAAAATATTGAAATTAGACTCATGTGCCGCATAGTCTGTTAATACCGGGCTATAGTTCACTTTAGTTTGCTCTTCATTATCATTTTATCCTCTTACCAAAAAATTATAAAATAGGAGAAAAAGAAAGCAATTTCAATGTTGTCTATATTTTATTCACTACAGTAACTAGACTTTTAGTAGAAGTAGAAGTTCCGCAGCCATATCTGTGGAACAAATCTATATGAGTCAAGTTGCTCATCAGTTAAAATAATCGACATGTTTCAGTATTGTGCAAAAATCCTAACTGAATTCATGAATCACTCCGTCCAATAGTGAACACCGTATAAAAATCCATTCAAGGGTTTTTGTTTACCGCATTTGAACAGAGTTTACATATTACATATATATTATGTTAAGATTTTGTATGAAATAGCCATGGGGTGTCAGCTTAGGAACTTACTACCCTCATTTTACTTGTGAATATCGTAACGCGAGTAAGGGAAATGCAGAATGAAGACAGATCAGGAAATATTTGAACAATAATCTACCGTGGAATAAAGGACAGAAGCAAATATCATGAGTATGGCAAATATCTTCTTTTCATGGCACAATGTTAAAATATCATTAATGTTTTATAATTTTATATTATTAATCTATATTTTAATTAATATTATTAATCCATATTAAAAAAATTATAATCTTATTTTAGTTTATTTATACAATTCCTAGAGAAAATACAAATCTATAAGTTTTGGAGTAATGATCGTCAATGACATTAACCGAATAGAAATTCATACAAGTATAATTAAATAATCGATGACGCTGAGGTCATCAGTATGAAAGAGATTGAATGTGCGATTCGAAGTTTGAAATGTGGTAAGGCTGCGGGACTAGATAGAGTTACCGCTGAAATGATCAAGTATAGTGGGTCTCGGGTCTGGGACAGCTTTCATCTACTGTGCAATTTATGCTGGCGGACGGGGAATGTCCCGGATGATTGGCGATCCGCAGTCATTGTACCTTTATATAAAGGTAAAAGTTCACAGTTAAACTGCGGGTGCTATCGGGCGATCAGCTTGATCAGTTTAGCAAGTAAAGTTTACACGAAGGTTCTGACGCGTAGGATGCGAGAGAAATCGGAAAGATTTTTATGGGAAGCACAATGCGGATTTAGACCTGGAAGAGGATGCATGGATCAAGTGTTTTTTCTCCGCATGATTACGGAAAAGCTTCTGGCTTCTATCCAGAGGATTTCTGTGCTTTTGTGGATCTTGAGAGGGCATTTGTTGTAAGGAAAAACATGTGGGAACTGTTGCCGGGGTATGGTGTGGATGGCCCACTGCTAAGGGCTGTGCAATCGCTCTATTGTGACTGCAAAGCCTGTGTGCGGGTAGGGCATGACCGGTCACCCATGTTTAACGTCCAAACGGGCGTAAAACAGGGATGTTCATATTGTATCTCGACAGCTGTTTACAAAAGCTGAAGGATAGTTGTTTGGGTGTGAAATTGGGTGACATAAAAGTAAATTGTCTGCTGTATGCCGATGACGCAGTGCTTATTGCACCGTCAGAGGCAGGACTGCAGGCATTAGTCACGTGTATGAAAGAGGAATGTGAAAATAAAGGTCTCCGTTTGAATGCTAATAAAACTAAGGTTCTGGTATTTGAAAGGGACCAAGAAAGAACGAAGTGTGAAATATGGGTAAATAAGGAATATTTAGAACAGGTGAATGAGATTGTGTACTTGGGCAGTGCGTTTAGCCGGGATGGAATATGTGATATAGATGTGGACAGGCGTGTCGCTGCTGGAAACAAGGTCAACGATGCCCTGACTGCGATAGTCCAAAGGCAAGGCGTAGTGAAAAATGCACGCCTTGCGATACATAACGCGGTGCTGGTACCGACTTTGTTATATGGCAGCGAAACCTGGGTATGTCAGAAGAAGCATAAAAGCAGGTTGAATGCAGTAGAGATGCGATCTCTACGTAAAATGTGCGGCATTACCTTGGCCGACCGGAAACAAAACCAAGAGATTCGCAAAATGGTAGGTTTGAAAGATGACCTTATCACTAAAATGGATAAGGGCGTGCATCGATGGTTTGGGCACGTTGAGCGAATGAGCGAAGACCGAATGGTGATGAAAATATACAGCGCGAAAGTTAATATGAAAAGGGGTCGAGGTAGGCCGAGACTAACTTTTGAAGACCATGTGAGCAAATTGCACGAAGATCGACGTGCATGTATGAAGAAAATGATGAATCTGAATGAAGCGAAAGAGGTATGTAAGGATCGTGACACTTGGCGTTCTGTTCTCTCTAGCTACCCCGTCAGGGATTATGCGTGAAGATAAATAAATAAACAATTAAAAAAATGCGATCTTAATTAAATTAATGCGATAACATCACATACCTCTTTTACCAAAGTAAGTAGTTAAGCACTTGTCTTAGGAACTTCCAACGGAGTTGCAACATGGGTGTATGTTGGCGATCTGTTCTCTCTAGCTACCCCGTCAGGGATTGTGCGTGAAGATAAATAAATAAATAATTTTAAAAAATGCGATCTTAATTAAATTAATGCGATAACATCACTTACCTCTTTTACCAAAGTAAGTAGTTAAGCACTTGTCTTAGGAACTTCAAACGGAGTTGCAACATACACCCAGACCCGAGACAATATAGAAATTTTTTTTTGCGTAAGGTTATAGAACCCGGGACCACACAGCAGGTGCGATCAGATGAGACCTAGATCACCAATGCATGGGACACTACACCACAGATGTGGCCACAAACTTATCAAGAATCTTTACAGATTACACCAAATCTCAATCAATCTTTACAACTTTTCAGAAATACTAGTTTCAATTCACCGTGTATGTTATAAGATATACACAAAAACAATAACAGTTGAAAAATATAATGTGCTTCAATATCTCTAAGTAAAGTAATTTTGAAAAAAAAAATACATCTTCACGCATATTCTCAATACTAGGGTAAACAGAGGTCCAGACAAATAAGACCTGCGACTCACCTTTCAAGAAAAACTATTTGAAACAGGTTGTGAGCCAATTGCCGTCTATTTTATTATTAGCTTATTTTACTTTTTAACTAACGTCGTCTCCTTTCCTATAAACTAAACAAATGGTTACAAAAAACCTATATTTATTTTGTTTTATCTAATCACAATATTGGCCGAGAAATATCTCATAAATATAATTATTATTTGCAAACAGGAAACTCATTCGCAAAATTATTACAGGCGGTATTAGTACGAGTGGCTACAGACTCTTTATGGAAGGACGGCGCTTCAGAACAAGATAAGAGAATTGCAGCACAGCATGCAAATATAATCGTTATTGCTATATTGCTAATGACTACATTGGGTTCTGGACTCACAACAATCTTAGGACCAATTTTACTATCGCAAGATTCCAAAATAATGGATAGTGGTTAGTATATATAGATTTCGTTTCTCATTTACGTTGAAAGACGATAACTATTTGAATGTTGTCCACCACGGAATAATTCCAAATGACTTGGGAATAATTGTTAGTAGGTATTTCTTCCAGCGTCCTTTTATAACTGTATTGGGAATTACGTGAAGATATATTTATTTTTTCTATTTATATATTTATATTTATTTTTTTTTCATAGTTTTTGGACCATTGTAATAAAAAGCTGAAGTGCTAACTTTGGAATCAGAACAATGTTTATGATGTTATCACTATATGTATGTCTATAGCAAAATATAGAGCTCTCCTTCTATAAGGATTTATTAAAATCGACAAGCTTCTCTAGCTTGTTGCCGATGGTGGTGATTTGATATATTGAAGGAATTCTATGTTAAAACCTATTTTCATTTTATTTTCAGAACTTCACCAAACGTCAAGTGTACCAACTCAATCAAATAACCTTATGCGACGGAAAAATACGACCACTTCTGTCCATTTCATAGACGCTTTATAAACTCTCTAACAGCAGATGTATATAGTATAAAATAAGCAGATAAATCACTCTAGACGTTTGTGTCCTGGAATGGTAATAACATGACATTGTATGCTTTAAATAAATATATAAAAATAACAAATAATTTAATATATCCTTCCATGCAGTTTCACCTTATTATAGCCAAGGTCTCTTCAGTCCCGCTTATGATCTTTTATTATTATTATTCCTGAATTTTAAAATGTATGCAACAAAATAAATTTTACTTTCGCAAGATTCCAAAATAATGGATAGTGGTTAGTATATATAGATTGTGTTTCTCATTTACGTTGAAAGGCGATAACTATTTGAATTTTGTCCACCACGGAAAAATTCCAAATGATTTGGGAATAATTGTTACCAGGTCTTTCTCCCAGCGCCCTTTTATAACTGTACTAAGAAACGAAGGAAAACATCGAATTACTCGTAATGTTTGCCTACCTACATAGGAAACGACGTATCATTTCCTAATCTTTCTTAAAAAATTTGTATTAGTGCTTTTTTTCAAAAGCGTAGTTCATTGCTGCAGCAGGGGTCTAGGTTCATAAAAGTAAAAAATGTTTTAAAAAAGACGATAAATGATTGGTTTTCGTATTTGGTAGTACTGAGATAATCTCGTGTTTCTATGTCATCCGATCTCATAGATTAAAATACTTCATTTGTCAGTAACAAGAAAGTCAATAACAAGTTTAGCTAAGAAAGTTAATTTTATGCTTTTTTGGATGCATACATCGTTCAGCAGATCCCGTAAGGATTTAGATACTACTGTTACATGTCTACTACCCATAACTAATTACAAAAATTGAATTATAAATTATTATTTTATCAATTTATTTATCAATCATCAATTTAAAATTTTTCACGTTTCCACGTTCCCTCGAAATTATGGTAATGCGGTTTGACAAGCTGTATACCAAGTTTCTTATACGATGTTGAGAAATATTCTCTCATATTCTCTTATACGAAAGCGATTTCCAGCTGTTAAGCTTGAACCTTTTTGAACAACGTTATAGATGGTGAGCTGAGCGATAGGTGGTGAGGTGAGTCATTTATGGGTTAGGACTATGGTAAAGTAGTAAAGATAGCAGTTTTAGCCACAGAAGAGAAGAAAATTTTTAACAAAAATGGAATCACCGCAAGGGAAATGTTTCATTATAAAATAATAAATAAATAAATATTTTCACGCCATTTCTAATACAGGGGTAGACAGAGGTCTAATGTAGACAATTGAGTCCCTTCGACCCACCTTCCACCAAAAACATTTTTGGGACAACGTGACGATGGTAAGCCCGCGCCTCGAAAATCCAATCACCCAACCACTCGGCTATCGTGATTATATATATATATATATATATATATATATATATATATATATATATATATATATATATATATATATATATATATATATATATATATATATATATATATATATATATATATATATATATATATATATATATATATATATATATATATATATATATATATATATATATATATATATAGTGAGAGTGCGAGTGCGTTTAGCCGGGATGTAAGATGTGATTTAGATGTGAACAGGCGTGTCGCTACCGGGAACAAAGTCAATGGTGCCCTGACTGCGTTAATCAAAAGGCAAGGCGTTGTGAAAAGTGCACGCCTTGCAATACATAACGCAGTGTTGGTACCGACTTTGTTATATGGCAGCGAAACCTGGGTATGCCAAAAGAAGCATAAAAGCAGGTTGAATGCAGTGGAGATGCGATCTCTTCGTAAAATGTGCGGCCTTACCATGGCCGACCGAAAGCGAAACGAAGAGATTCGTAATATGGCAGGTTTGAAAGATGACCTTGTCTCAAAAATGGATAAGTGTGTGCTTCGATGGTTTGGGCACGTTGAGCGAATGAGTGAAGACCGAATGGTGAAGAAAATATATAGCGCGAAAGTTAATATTAAAAGGTGTCGAGGTAGACCGAGACTAACTTTCGAAGACCATGTGAGCAAATTGCTCGAAGAGGGGAGGGTCAAGAGTACTCGGATACCTAGACGCGCATGTATGAAGAAGATGATGAATCTGAAAGAAGCGAAAGAAGTATGTAGGGATCGTGACACTTGGCGATCTGTTCTCTCTGGCTACCCCGTCAGGTATTGTGCGTGAAGATAAATAATAAATAATAATAATAAATAGATACATAATTCATTACATTAAGATAATGCCAAATAGTACTCTTTGACGCGTTTCTTGAAGTTCAGAAGAGTTCCAGAATCTCTTATGTTCGGTGGCAGTGAATTCCACAATCTGACTGCATGAACAGCAAAGGAATATGTATAAGAATTAGAGTTGTAGACAGGATAGTAGAGGAGAGTTCTAATATGGGATCTGCATGGAGAATCTGGAGAAAGTATATTAACCCACATATAACTATATGTAGATTTAACCCAATCCTCGCCACAGAACAGAGTTCAGAAAATGAATATTTAAATATAATCTTAATTTACCCACATTTAGTACTATTATCTAAATCACCACAATGATTTTAACTTTGATTGACAGTTTTAATTTGCTTTTAATGAAATAGCCATTTAATTTCATTTCTTATTTATATTAATATTCATTCTGTACATTTCAACATTCGTGTTATAACAAAAATATTTTTAATGTTTTTCATATACACAATATTTTTACCTCCACACTTTTCTCCATACTCGGGTATTCAGAGGTCTGGGCAATTCGGTCCCATCAACCCAATTTTTACACAAGCTTATTTGGACAACTTGACATGTAGTGTGCTTATCGTTGTCTTAGTGTCCAACGATACGATGTCCCTACATAGATAATAATCATAGAAAACCGGAACCCCAATGCATCCACACTCGTTTACATAAACATTCACATTTGCCGCGCTAATATTGTCCCCAAGCACCATACGAAGCACCAGCCCATAGGTACTAAGGCAGGGTCACTAGTTACTAGGCTATCGCATCCTCTATGGATCATGAAACATGAGAATCTTTAAGATTAGAATATTTGTCAACCTTTTCATAGCTATCAGGTATTAAAACAAGGAAAGAAAAATTAAAGAAATTGTTTCGGCTCTACGTATACAATCCTGAGGAATTAACATCGAGGTTTAATGTTACTAAAATTATAGTTAAAATTGTATAAATGAAGAATTAAGTCACGATAGCCGAGTGGTAGGATAGTCGGAATTTCGAGTCAAGAGACTCGAGTTCGAACCGCAGTTGGCAAGCTCGTACCAATGGGTTTTTCAAAAACTTATGTACGAATTATATTGTTGGCTTGGACATAAAGACGGCGACGGGCTCACCACCTGTCACGATGTCCCGAAAATATCTTCGGTGGAAGATGGGTCGAGGGGACTTAATTGTCTAGACTAGACAATTAAGACCTCTGTCTGCTCCTCTATAGGGAAATGCGTGAAGATATTTATTTATTTATTTTATTGATTTATTTATTTTACTGAAGTATTATTTTATTTAGAAGAATTTATTTTATTATTTTTTAAGAAATAAAGGTCTTATTATAGAACTAATTTGTAAAAAGATAATTGTAATATCTGTTAACAAATTATTTAGATAGTATAGTGAGGTAGAGTACACGTAAATAAAACCTGTCATTTGTTGAAGCTATGGGTTTTGCGAAATGAGGTGAATAAATGTAATAAATATCTTCACGAATGCGTCCCTGTCGATGTAGTCTACGTGAACAGATATCCAAGTGTTACGATCCTGTTTCGCATCTTTCAAGTTCGTCATTTTCTTCATTTCATATTTTCTTCAGTACATGACATTAAAGTATCCAAATACAACCCTCCCCTTTTCGATTTCCCAATTTGTTCCCACGATCTTTAAGAGTTTGCTTCGTTCTACTTCGACTTTCTTTTATTGATAAATTTCGCACTGCATTTTTTCTACACCATGTAGTCTTCACTCATTCATATCCATTTTAGTGATAGCATGATTTTTAAACCTGCCGAGTCTTCGTTTAATGTTCTGTTAGCCAGAAACAATTTACGAACATTTCGAATTTCACTGTATTCAACTTGGTTAAAAAGGCAAAAAAGCTTGTTCTGGCTTATTCATGTGTCCACATGAAATCACATCTACTTCGGCTAAAAGCACTCCCCATGTATTCTACGTATTTTGTAAAAAAAAAAAAATATCTTCACGCAATTCCCAATACAGGGGTAGACAGAGGTCAAGTCTAGACAATTAAGTCCCTTTGACCCACCTTCCACCGAAGATATTTTCAGGACAACGTGACAGGTGGTGAGCCCGTCGCCGTCTTTATGTCCAAGCCAACGATGAAATTCGTACATAAGTTTTTTGAAAAACTCATTGGTACTGCCACCTGGGGATCGAACTCGGGTCTTTCGACTCGAAATTCCGACCACTTAACAACTCGGCTATCGTGACTTCCAACGTATTTTGTACCATTGTAAATAAAAAGAAAACTTGCATAATGAATGATGGCTTAAACGGAGGAAGGCATTAAAAAGTAATGATTTACGAACAGCCATTGAGAAGAATTTTGTGTAATTCACAGTAAAACACACAACAGCCTAGCCCATTAATGAATCTTCGCTGTTATCACTCCATAGTAACTCAAGATCGCACTATTACAAAGTGGGATAAAATACAGTTACAGACAGTTTGCAAAGGAACAAATAGCATCCTTTTTCGTGGTGCACGAATGTATAAGTAACATTTTGCAATACAAAATAGTAGTCTCATATGTTCATAAAAATACTATGCCTCATCTTTCACGCAGACGGTACGTACGTTTATACATACGACCTTTCAAAGTCCACTGCAGAATAATTTCAATTTTCAGAACATAGGCCCCTATAGGTACGGGATGGTTTACCATAATTATGATTTTATATTACCGACACTCATGACAAGCTGATTGGGAAAATCGCTGTACCAGATATCTTGCACCTTAAAGGCTGCCTGTTGCCGGTTTGCTGAATTATGCTCTGGTAATTTACAACATGGTTATCTCACTTCATGTCGGTAGCCATTGGCATTCTTAAGGTTTTTCCTTAATCACTACTAACGAAACCTTCTGGAAAATAGAAGGTGGCATATATACATTATTACCACAGTAAAATTTTTCCAGGTATAGCTAGGTACAGATTAAGATTGAATTATTTTTTTGCATTTTGAGAAGAGGCAAAGTTTTTATACTACAAGTATAAAAACTTTGCCTTATAACTGCTTCTTTCCGATTAAGATCAGGGTGAAAAATTTTGTAAACTCATAATTGTTAAGATAGAAGAAGATACCTTTTAATTTTTGCGAAAACACATTATGCACGTATTGACATTAATTCGTAAGAAATTTATTATCGCTAATGCGTGAACATAAATTCCTTACGAACATTTAAACTGTAAAGATATCACTTGCGTAAAAACGTCTGATTATTTCAGAACTTGGACTCTATAGAACATCTAAAAGAGTGTGTATGTTACTTTCTTATCTTTATTGACTGGAGTAGTTTACGCTAATAGTCATCATATAGCGGGTTTAAACTTACGACCATAACACATCCAAACCCATGCCACGATAAACTTATTCGTTACAGAAAAATTGTTTAATAGAGTTACAGAAATGTTTAAGTATCAGGAAAAAAAGTTCTAGTAGGTAGTTAATAAGCAATGCTTATCTAGTAAATTTTTTTAAAAGCAGTTTAGTCTTTGTTCGAACCGGTGAAGTGTTAGTTTAAAACGACAATTATTGATTTGGGTCGTGACGTAACTTCAGTCTCTTAATATTTCATGGTACTCGCGACCCTGCTCAAGAGTAGTCGTTGATCATTTTATTCATTGTACGAGTATATACTGTTGCTCTCTACGGCATTTTTAATATCTTTTTAAGTATAAACTTAAAGTAAAATCTTCCGAAAACCGTAATTTTATGTTTGTGGCAATTATTTTGTTGTTGCAGTTTTATAAAGATGAGTGAAAGTGAGTATTTAGTGTAATTTTTGTATTTTTTTTTCTTTAATTATGTTAAAAAAAAGATGGATTAAATTATGCAAGAATCATGATCAGGAAATCAAAATCAATTGTGAAAATGCAAGGTTTCCCATCTCGAATTGGTATTTAATTTTAAAATCTTTTTTTTTGTCTCTGTATTCCATACTTTCATTCGGTCTTTTTTTTAATTACATAATCCGTATACATAATAAGTAATATCTTATGTTTCAACTACATGTGTATGATAATTATTTCTTGTATTTACACGAATGCTACACATCTTAAATAAAACTATTTTCAGATTTTATCGCGTTTTTCATTAGTTTTTAACAAACTATTTTTACTTCCCGACGTTTCAGATGCTTTACATTTATAGACATATTTACATATATTACATACGTAGTCCTCCCGTGACCACGGATGCTGTAAAGCATCAAAGTTGGTTAAAAACTAATAAAAACGAAATATAAAATCCTAATTTTTTTCCGTTCCGATATTTAGAGTTTTGCAATGTGCACTTCAATGTCAACTATATTGAACAATCAATTAAAAAAAGTTAAAGTTTCCACCACCGATTAAAATTTTATATCGCCTGTAGCCTAACAAAAATATTTGTTCAGTGCTACTGTGTGTATAGTTTTCAATGTTCATCAAACCGCGATAGTAACTTATTGAAATTTCTCATCACGAAATTTCATCAAGTTATTCATTTTGAAAGACATTACTTGAAAATTTTTAAGTCATTTGAAGGATACATCTTCTTCACTTTTTCGCTTGTTCCCTATTGTTAAATTTATAACTTACCTATTATTTTACTAATTACCTTGTTTCATAATATTCTGCTGTGATTACAAACTATAATGTTATAGGCTAGGTACTCGTAGGTTATTTATTTAGAGATTTCATTTAATGACGACCTCCGTAGTCGACTTGTGGTGAAACGCCAGCTTTCACGGCTTGTCAAGCCATGTTCGTGGGTTCGATTTCCGAATATGACAATTGTTTGTGATTTTTAATTCCACTACAAAAAAAATTAGCTATTAACTTTGGTAGAATAGCAATATATCTAAAACATCACAATCATTTACTTATTGATTAAAAAAAACTATTCAAAACCAGACACAATTGATATTTAGATCGATATTAAAATGTGTATAAAAGTACGTACGTAAGCAGAGCGAGATAAGGAATCACAGTAACTGGCACTTCTTCAGACTGTTTTAATACTTAATCGATTTTTTTCGAGAAAGTTATAACGTCATCTGACGATATGCAATGTCCTTTTCAAGGAAGTCGACTAGACGATGAATTTTACGAAACCCACTGAAACGGATGCATATTCTTACGCTGTTACCATAAACAACACATCAAGTTCATAGGATTAAGACTATAATATAAATAATATACAACTTTGTGCATTGAAGGTTAAGTAAATAAATAAATAAATAAAATATATGACCACAATTTGGTTTTTTCGAATACACACTCTTGCCTTAATAATGACCTTTTGCGACAAAACTTATGAGACGGTCGAACCTTGCAGCTCAAAATGCAGATAAAAATATCAATAGACGCATCTACATCATACAGCAGGAAGAAATGAAAACGTAAGTAAGTACCGACACCTTTATTTGGTTAAAGCTTATTTATGGTATCGTCCATATCTTTATAAGAACGTTAATTGTGTGAGTTCCTCTGTTATAATAAATCAAAGTCATATGGGCGAACACGACAATTTATTAGTCAGAAGAGCAAGTAGAGGAAACGCGTGCGTTAAAATGCAGTCCGTTTTGTGAGAATTGTTTTTTAAGTGATATAAAACGTTTATATATTAAGTGATATATAAACGTTGAAAAGTGTTTAAAATATCAACTTTGACTTTGCAGATCACAAGAATCTATTCAAAACAACGTTGAAAAAATTTTTATTCAAAATGATCATGTTAAGAAAAAATCTTGGAGAAATACTTTTAAAGTTGATTTTATGCATTATTTAGCTCTGGGTGTCATTGGTGAGTATTTTTTTATTTTTTAAATAAGGTTTACTGATAGTATACTAAAAGTTGTAATGCAATATATAACATCTAAATCAAAATCTAGGGGATGCAGATAGAACAGCGCTATTGTTAATAGAAAGTATAGTCATATTCAAAAATGACTTAGAAAGACTACTCAAAATTTCAACTTGAACGACGAAATTTTAATGAATTAAAATCTTTTCAGTTTCTTGTTTGATGTGTTATTCTTCGTATAATTTACATAATGTACTTAATAGGCCATTGAAGAAGTAATTATTAAAGTCCATTGTCTGAAACGACGTCATTCAAACTGCTTATTAAAATGGTAGGGAACTTGGTAAATATTGATTGGACTGAATACCCGCGCACTAATTGTTTCATTGCCATGTTCAGTCCTCTAATAGGCATCGCAAATTTATCCATTCTATCTTACTACTATTATAAATGCGAAAGTCTGAATGGATGTTTGTCACTTAAACACATCGGAACGGTTGAACGGATTTGGATAAAATTCGGCACAGAGATAAGTTATAACTTCTAAGAGGTGATAAATTTCAGACGTCCCCTTAATAAACAGGAAGAAAGAACTAACGATATTAATTTAAGATGAGTTGTAAAGATAATTTTCTCTTCATTATAATAAACGTCAAGATAGCCGAGTGGTAGGGTGATCTGAACTCGTGTCAGACCCGAGTTCGATCCCTAAGTGGCAGGCCCGTATCATTGGGTTTTTTCTAAAACATATGTACGATTTATATAGCTTGGACATAAAGACGGCGACAGGCTCACCACCAGTCACGATATCCCAAAAATGCCATTGAAGGAAGGTGGGTGTAAAGGGCTTAATTATCTCGACCTCTATCTACCCCTGTAGTGGGAATGTAGTAAAGATATTTTTAGTATATGTGTGTACAACTAATTTCTGACCACGATTTTGTACTTTATATAGAAATTCCCTCAATCGTATGCTACGATTTCCCAGTGTAAGATGCGGCAACGTCACCTTTCGAACACAAAATGTTTCATTTACAAAACTCTTTCAGTGAAATCAAACTTCAATTATCTTCTTCAGGAATAGTGCATTTTACCGCGATTTTTTTTATAGAAAAGGGAGGCAAACGAGCAGGTGGCTCACGTGATGGCAAGTGATTACCGCCGCCCATGAACACCCGCAATACCAGAGACATGGCAGTTGCGTTGCCTCCCTTATAGTGCCAGTTACAGTCCCAGAATTGGGGGAGGGGGATGTGTGGGCCACCGGTTACCTGTACTCACCAGACGGAACGCAGAAGTTTGTTAGACTTCTACTTCACGCCGGTATTCTGTGAGGTTGTGGTACTTTCCCGGTCGAGCCGGCCCATTCATGCAACAACAAAAGCTGATGGGTGGCTCTACCACTGTTAAAAAAGTGGTATGCTTATGAAAGCCAACATATGTATAGATAGGTATTCACATAGATAAATATTTATTTTATATACATTTTATTTTATATATTACAAAAATGCATATTTTAGAATTGTAATAAATAAAACTTAATAAATAAAAATTATATTTACAATATAATTTAGTTCTTCCAACACACATTTCACTGGGGCTTATTTAGGACTACGTGATAGGAGACGATTCTATCGCTGTCTTATCGCATTCATATTTGCAAAAATTAAAAATTATCTAAAAATAAAAAAAAATAGTTAAAGATGGACTACCCTTAACAAGAGAGATGATAAATAGTTGTTGGCCGATTCTCAAATCTACCCAATATGCACACAGAGAATCGGTCGAGCCGTTTCGGAGGAGTATGGGAACGAACATTGTGACACAAGAATTTTATATATTAGAATAATAATGTAATGAAGTTTAGATTTAAACTTCATTACGATTTCAAACCTAAATTTGTAGTTTTGATAACAATAATTCATTTTTATGTACATATGTCATGAAACATAGCTGAAAAAATCGTCTCTAACCACCAGTATGTTTAGTGATAATGGTACAAAATTATTAACGTATATTTATATCTCTATTTAAAAGGTATATTAACATGGGGCTTATTGTGGTGTGCATTTGATAATAATTGGCGATGGGATGGTCATTGGTTCCGTCTGGCTGCGGTGGCGATCGTGGCTTGGGGTAGTGGCCTCATGCTTCAAGAATTAACCACACTACCACCTCTACTTGCTGCTCTGCTGACTGGTATATTCGCTCGACACCTCGGCATTCTTGATATGCGACATTACCCTCATATCGATGCATTTTTAAGGTAATCGTTATCTTATCTTTATTTAAAGGTCTTTGTGTCCTCAATTATAAAAGTCATTTGATATTTTTGGTTATTTAATTTAGACCATAATCGTTGTTTCTATTTACGTACGATTGTGAATCAACCAAACTATTCATGATACAGAGATAAGGTTGATATGAACTGTTGTATAAATTATTTTAATTTAGCCATAAACAAAATAAAACTGTTATATTTTACAGTTATAATTTTTGTTTCATATTTTTTAAATTATTGATTGCTGTGCTTATTAATATTTATAATTTAATAAGTTAATACAGTAAAACTCAATACTTCTAATTCAATGTTATACATACAAAAAATAAAATCAATTCGCAAATTGTTTTATTTGCATAAAATACAATAAACTAAAACTATTTCAACAGAAAAATATACCCGGTTATTATCCTAGGCAAAGGATCTTTGGCATGGGACACAGATTACATGAAGAGTAACTGGAAACAAGTGGTCACTTTAGGAACACTACCCTGGGCTGCAGAGGTGGTTGTTACAGCGCTATGTTCGCACTTTTTTCTTGGTTTTCCGTGGTTGTGGGGTAAGTTAATCAAGTTTATCAAGTTCTGAACCACGTTTATCGAATTTATAAACGAAAGCAATGTTATGAGTACGTTATATTTTTATCACCTTAGCCACGCTGAATTATAAATTTCAAAAATGAAATATAATATATTTATTCTATGTAAAAAATGTAATATTTCCTTGTATAATATTCCTCATATTAATATTATATATATATATATATATATATATATATATATATATATATATATATATATATATATATATATATATATATATATATATATATATATATATATATATATATATATGTATATATATATATATATATATATATATATATATATATATATATATATATATATATATATATATATATATATATATATATATATATATATATAATGGTGTACTTACGAAACTAAAAAAAATATAAACTAAAATATTTATTTTACATACATTTTATTTTATATATTACAAAAATTCATATTTTAGACTACCACAAATTGATTTTTTCACACAATTTGATAATTGTAAATGTTTAAAC
This sequence comes from Sericinus montela, assembly GCA_029286605.1. Taxonomy (NCBI): domain Eukaryota; kingdom Metazoa; phylum Arthropoda; class Insecta; order Lepidoptera; family Papilionidae; genus Sericinus; species Sericinus montela. The sequence continues at coordinate 12,749,696 of JAGSMR010000012.1, read as the reverse complement.
AGAAATTCATACAGGTTCAAAACTTGACGAGATTATTTATTTCGTATCATTGAACGATAAAAAAATATTACAAGGAAGTAAATAAAAAATGAGATCAATAGAAGCAAAAGTTTCATTACATGGATTCATAATTATTGACACGTTTAGCTTAACGAAGCGTGATTTTTACGAAATACACCCACGGAATAAAATTGCAGCGGTGTTTAATTCAATAGAAATATATGATTAGGCACAAAAAGTAAAATTTTGTAAAATAGGGTTATTATTTGTAATATGGTTATTATTTTGTATTGATTTGTAAATATTATAATCATTAAAATATTTAAAACTGCAAGAACATTAAAATGAAAAATAGCTTCAAAATAGAAAATGTATTATTTCAAAGTCTAATGTCTATGCTATAATGTCTATGCTATATATATTATGTCAAAGCTATAATGTGAATTAATTAATGTATCGGTAATTTATTTCACGGAAAAAAGTTAACAATTAACAACTGTGAATCCATAGGCCCCCGAACTAGTGAAAACATTTCTCCTTTAGTAGAAGTAAAAAGTAGGTACAAGAATTACTTTAAATAAAAACTAATAATATTATTAGGCATAAATGACAAAATTTAAAAAATAATCACGATAGCCGAGTTGTTGGGTGGTCTGAATTTCGAGTCGAGATACCCGAGTTCGATCCCCAGATGGCAGTACCAATGAGTTTTTCAAAAACTTATGTACGAATTTCATCGTTGGCTTGGACATAAAGACGGCGACGGGCTCACCACCTGTCACGTTGTCCCGAAAATATCTTCGCTGGAAGGTGGGTCATAGGGACTTAATTGTCTAGACTTGACCTCTGTCTACCCCTGTATTGGGAATTGCGTGAAGATATTTATATTTATTTATTTATTATTTAAAAAATAATAATAATAATTTTAGAATAAAATGCGCTCTGCATTGTCTGTGTTTGTGTATACGCGTGTGCTAGTAAGCATGGGCGCGCGTGTTTGTGTATGTATGTGTGTGTTTTTATATAGTATTCACAATTATATTTTCAACACCATCGTAATCAAATTTATTTATCCATGTTAAAATTATTATTTTAATTCCATTATAGTAGTATGGGCTTCTCTTTATTCAATATATAGTACATCCGTGAAGCAATTATGATAAAATGTTTTTGAGCGAAACTTGTTCTCACTTTGGGTACAGAACAAAGATCGACTATTTTAGATGAGATAATGATACTATGTAGTGTCGAGACTTTCATAAATAAATATGTATATATATAATAATAATATGTAAGCAAGTATTATCAGATTTACTAATACGCAAAATGTTCAGTAATACGCAATTCATGCAACGAAACTAGACTACACCGCCGAGTTTAAAAAAATTATTTACATGAGCTTATATCAATCGTTTGGCAAAGTGAGTAAGCAATGTATGGAGGTTCCTGTGGGACACATATAGCGTAATATCTAGGCCGAATCTCAATCCATTTTGATTTCCTAATATTCTGTTTTCATGGCTTGATAACATACTTAAGTTCATAGTACTTCCATTTGTTTAACCCGTTTAACTTTCTAATGATAATAGTTGTAGTGGTTCTGGGTGTTTTAATTTTGTAAAATTAATTTATGATAAATAATTAGACAGATAGACAAAAATGTATTTCGCATATATTTACTCTAATATTAGAAATAGTTATAAATAGTTACACTCTACAATATTACGACCTTTACTACAGGCGAGTTTTAAACGCGGGTAAAAGCAAAGATTACAGTTAACGGCAACACAGCTGAGCATTAAAGATAAGTAAAATATACAGAAAGCTAAACAACCTACTCAATGACGATCCCGTTCCTTACTTAAAGCTTTAGCTCTTAAAAGGAAGTTAAGTAATTACATTCAATTCAAAGCAAGTTGACTAAAATATTTACCACGGAAATTAAATTTGTGTAAAATAAGAATTTCAAAAACTTGTATATAGTTTTTAAATTCATTAAAAAAAGTAGCAACCAAAAAATGTCAATCCTGTTTACTAAATGTAATTTTCTATCCGCAATCCATTGTAATATCACGTACTTTTAACAGCTATATTGAAATATAATACTTCCTTTGTTATGATTTTACATTCAATGTGTTGCATTGAGTTCCCTATTCCGATAAATTCCGCACAGAAATAAAAAAAATTATCACGGACGCACAACAAAAGATCGCGATGCGGAATGTACTTCGAAAATCCGATTCAATAAATTCCTCTGTATGACTGTATCGTGAAAGATTTGAATGCAATTCAACCACGCGGCGTATACATCTAAAGCTAGAAAGGCTGAAGGGTAATGCAATCGACTATAAATTTCACATATTTTATAGATGCTCCGGTGTAAAACTTTCAATATATAGAGGATTATAACATTAAAATAAGCATCACATAATAAAGTAAAAGTACAACCAAAGGTCGACAAACTTTCAAGATTACTTTAAGCTAAAATTAATAAAAAATAAACAGACATAATGATACCATTGAATGCAAAAATTAAAAGCTAATCCTTTAATAATCTTTTACAATCTTCTTTTGTAACTTTTGAGAAAACATTTGATAAGATAGTCTCTCTAGATCTTTCTTTTGGATTTTTTCAAGGCTAATTAAGCCGTACATTCTAATCATATTAGGTAGGACGATTCTAACGTTATGTTTCTTTAATACCAGTTTCTTTTAGATATCTCGGGGATGGACCGCAGACACTGGTATTATGCTTTCTTATATTATTTAATGATGCCAACTCGCTTTAAAAAGTATTTTGTACTCAAGATTAACAATGTTACCCATAGAGCACCTCTTCTGATTAATAAAAAGGTTAACTAAATGTTTGTTAACCCTTAACCATTAAATGTAAAAATTATATCCGATCAAGATCGGCTACATCTTTCCAGAAAAAATAGAAGAAAAGCACACGTGTGCGATAACAACAAACTCTTCATAGCCATATGTCAAGCCATGAAATGAAATCAATGTACTGACATTGATATGTTTTGATCGAGTTTCCCTCACCCACCAGCAAGTTGCCATGATATAATCAATTCAAATAGTAGGAATTTAACTGAGATGTTTATTGGTTTTTTTTTTAAACTGACATTAGGAGATTAGAAAGTCTGCAACCCTGACCGTAACGCATCCGTCTTGGGCAAAATTACTGAGGTGTGTTACACAGAAAAGCAGGACATCACCGTTATGAACAGCCTTAACACCGTAACTAGTAATAAATCCGTAACAGCCCACTGCTGCGAAAGTTCTCATAAACCCTACACACAGGTAGACGAGTTAACGATTGCAAACACAGATATAATAACACATTAATGTCGCCTAAAATAATGTAGATTAATGGTGATTATTACAATGTGTCAGTGTTATGTGTAACTGATAAGCCTTCTACTTCGCTGTGAAAATATTAGAAATGAAATTGTTTATTTTGTTTTTAATTGGAAACGTAGATTATTCTCAAATATTTTTCTAAACTACAACCTTTTCCTGTTCCTCTAACGGAGAACACACAGGTGAAAGAAACTGCTTTGGTATCATCTCTTTTGTCATTTATCTAATTATATTTTCATAGTAGGATGTTACTAAAAATTATTTTTTTTAAACTCTAGCGATCAACTCGTTCACCAGAGACATCATTATAATTATTTACCCTTTTTAGAAAAGATAGTAACAATTACAAAACGTATAATTGAATGAATTAATGACTCTATGGTCTCCCGGCCTATTAATTTGTGTCTCGATAATTTGGTTCGAAATTTAAAACACCCACAGCTGAAACTTTATATATATGGCGAGTTTATGTTCGTTTTAAAAATTATGTTGTGATTTTAAATCGAAAAGTATCATCGGGCGAGGAGAACGGGAGTTGAGAAGGAGATATAAATTAGTAATAAAAAGAGATAGAGTAACATTTCGTAGCGAGAGCGGTGCGAGGGCACATTTTCTCTGTCTCTTTTTCTCATAGCCCGTTACGTTCAAAAATATTAATTTATCAACGAAAACCCTATGATACATTTAAACATTGGTAGAAAACAAATATATGTATATCAGTATAGATATATAGATATATATGTATAATATATGGTAAACAAGTTTTTTCTTCAGTTATGGTCTAAAGTACGCTCGTTTTTTTTTCTACCTTCGTCTATGAGTTCAAACTTTATCTTTGCGTTGGGCGATTTTAGTATGGGTAAAACCCTTATTTTTATTATGATGTATACAAAAAGTGGACCTCTGTCTACCCCAGTATTGGGAGGAGCGTGAATATATTTTTACACTTGTGTATTCCATCTTTTATGTTAACTATTACTGCTTACATGTGTTGGGCGATTTTAGTATGGGTAAAACCCTTATTTTTATTATGATGTATACAAAAAGTGGACCTCTGTCTACCCCAGTATTGGGAGGAGCGTGAATATATTTTTACACTTGTGTATTCCATCTTTTATGTTAACTATTACTGCTTACATTTATTTACAAATTATGAACTGCATTATCGCTCAAGAGTATTCACTTTATTTCTTTTATTTGTGTGAGTGTGTTTGTGTTTGAATTCTAGATACTCGTTAAAAACACTATACGAACGAAGGTCTGGACAGCAGCAACTACTATAATAATTAATTACTACCATGTTCTTATTAAATCAGCATTGAATTAATTTGAAACATATGCTAAAAATACATAACGATTATTATGCGATAGGCAAGAGATAAATGAACGAGTAATAATAATTTTCGTGTTAGGATTCCTGTTGGGCTCAATCTATGCATCAGTGTCATGCGCGGTAATAATGCCGCCTGTGCAACGGCACGGGGCGAAGCCGGGCAGAACGCAGAACTGGCCGCAGCTAATCTGCACAGCCGGCGGCACAGATACAGCTCTCAGTGTCGGAGTTTATGGCCTCATTTTCAGCTTCATTTTCTCCAACGCTGGTGAACTTTATCGCTATTTCAAAGTAAGTATTTCGATTTAGAGACCATTTGTCTCGCCTATTTAAACGTTTATATCACTACGAATGTAATAAGTTGCAATTCATAACCTAACCTAACAGGCTACATACATGCATAACGACAGGTACACAACAGGACATATGCCTCTTCTGTAATGAGAGTTAATCTCCTCTTAATCTCCTCTTAGGACACTCATGAAAAGAAAGAAGGGAGCATATTGTAACACCGTTACAACACTGCTTCGGGCGAAGGCGTCAGTGTAGCCTGAGAGAATAATTGCCATGCGCCACGATCCCTATGTGCCTTTTTCGCTTCTAACAAATTCATAAAACATATCAAAGTATCCTTGTATTCTTTCACCTCCTCTCGATAATTTTGGTTGCATGATCTTTGAAAGGCCCACCCATGTTCACTTTCGCACACTAAATTTTGCTCACTATAAGGTCTCCAAGCACAAGTTCAACGTACATAAACCTTCGATGCGCATACGGCACTCCCTTATCCATTCAAATTATAAGATCATCTTTAGAATAGGCCATATTTCGATTTTCTTCGTTTTAATTTAGGTCGGCAAAAACAACGATACATTATTAACGTAAAGATATCTAATAGACATTCTTTGCAATTTTTTACCGATTTTTTTTTCAAATTTAAACCCGAAACTTACGAACAATTTATATAATTGGCTTGGGTATAAAGACTGTGACGGGGCTACCACCTGACACCGTGTCCTAATAAAATGTCGGTCGGAAAAAAAATTGAAGGTGGGTCGTGTCTTAAAGACTTAGCTATTTAGACCTCTGTCTACCCCTGTATTGGAAATGGCCTGAAGATTAAATATCTTCATTTTACTTATTATTATAAATATTAAAGAATAATGTAATAAAAGTGCAAAATTAAAGCAAATTTAGGATATAAAAATTAATAATAGTTCTAAAAACAATAAAAAAACATAAAAACTTTGTGGAGACCAGAATGCTCTATATAAGTATAAACTCTAATAATAATGTAATAATTATAATGAAAATACATACATCAAATTCTATTAACAAAATACACAAAAATTGTCAATACTTAAACTTTACTACTTTATCTGAATGTATTATACAAAACAATGAGAGGAGGAAATGAAACTAACGTGACCGTAAAAATATAAAAACAATCGTTAAAAGTTAAATTTTAACCACACTTGCTATAAAATTTACTTATGATATTCAATATAGTTAAAATTAGGAAAGTTTTAAAAAGGTACATTTATCTATACAGGCAGGTTTGGCGCTCTTCGTGGGAACCGGACTAGGTATCATCTGGGGCAGCCTGGCGAAATACGTTCCACACTCGGGCGATTCCTATGTTACCGAGTTACGAATTTTGTTCGTACTCGTTGGCGGACTCTTCGCAAACTTTTTCACGTCTGCACTAGGATGGGGCGGAACCGGTGAGATATGTATTTATTACACATAAAATTTGGCAATTTGCACAAATTTATTAATAAGCAAACCAAAATTTCTTAGAGTACTTTGGCATTCATTCATTTATATAAAAACTAGCCTAAAGATTAAGCTAGAGAAACTCTCATGCGCCCGAAGTGTCTAAAGGACGTTTAGGGCAGCTTCCATCTATTATGAATGTATGCTGGCAGACGGGTTAGGTCCCAAATCATTAGAGATCCGACCGATCATTTTGCCTTTTTATTATTTTTAAGGGTAAAGGTTCACATCTTCGATTAGCTTTGCCAATATAGCAAGTAAATTGTACAGGTTTTGACGCGTAGGATGCGAGAGAATTCTGAAATATATTTATAGGAGGCACAAAATAAAATTTAGCTCTGGAAGAAGATGCACGGATCAAGTGTTTTCTCTACGCATGATCATGGAAAGGCTTCTAGCTGATATGTATATACATTTATTTGAATTATTAAAAGAGTTTTAGTGTTTTCCTTTCCGTTTTCTTTTAAAATATCCTCCGCCTTAACGTTGCCTGGAAGAGGTCACTGTTATAGCAATAAGGCCACCAATTGTACCCATGTTCCTTAAGTTGTAATGGTACTCGGCGTGCAATAAAGTATATTTAACTCTACTTTATTTTGAAGGATGATGTATATTGTAAAAGGTTTTCGCTTTACAATTAGTTGTTCTTGTGGCTCATGAAACCAGGCATAGCTAATACAGTATGCACCGAATATGGAAACCGTGTAATTTAAAAAAGTAATAAACTTTTATCAAGATTATGTCAAGATTTACATAAATTTTGCATTAACATCTGATGTTAAGTCACTTAATATTATGTACTTATCTTTATTCCAAATTAATCCTGCAAAATAAGATTTCATTTCATGTGATTAAAGTTAGATACTTTTGCTTATTACATTAATACGGTAACAGGCTCACAACCTGTTAAACCCTTGATGTATTGGGTATACATCAAAATTAATAAACAGATATCGTTCTTTAAGTAAACTAGCAGAATGCATTGAAACTTGTTTACATAATGGCTCTTTCATTAACGTCTCTTGTATTAATTGAAAATTAATATCTTCGTTACAACAATATAAAAAAACAGTTTTAACAACTTTTTGTATAATTTATACTCGTGATTATTGTTATTTGATGATATTGCATTACATTAAAATTCGTTGTTGAACACTTGTACACAATTCACTTTAATAACCTACCCTAGGGTAGGTCATGTATGTATCATGTAGATGATGTATGTATCATCTACATGATGCCAATCAAATCCAATCTAAATGATGGTTAATTAATGAATAATTGAATAAAGTGAATTGTGTACAAGCCTTCAACAATGAATTTTAATTATTATTGAATATTGTACAGGTGCCTTGGACACCTTGGACGCCAGAATTTACCACTAGCCATGTAATCTCACCTGTCTTCGGTGAAAGGAGGGTCGAAAGGACTAATTTGTTTAGACCTCTGTCTACCCCACTATATGGTGAACATGTGTGAAAATATTTATTATGTATTTTATTTAACTTCTTTTTGATATCTTGTACCAAATTTTTTTACATTATTTTTTGGATTTTCACACAAGAAAATATGGTTTTATTTCAGGCGGAGTAGCAGTGTTAGCATGTAATGCTACGGCAGCAAAGCATTGGGCGCGAAAAGGTTGGAAATTGAATCAAAACCCGGCTTCGACTGTGTACCGCGTTTTATGGTCTGCTTGTGAGCCCGCACTATTCGCATACACTGGCACATTTTTTGTGGTAACTCGAAATTCTGAATAAAAAAACATTAACAGTTTATACGAAATTTTATGTACTATACTAGTTTAGTTAGTAAGATGGGTTACTTTTTTTATCTAACTCTCAAATCTATGAAAATTATTTTTGGAAAATTATGACTTTATTCTGAATGAATTAATAATAATGTGTATCCCAATATTCGAGTGGGTAGGTGATCGGAATTCGAGTCAAGAAACTCGAGTTCCATCCCGAGGGTGTAGACCCGTACCAATGAGTTATTATTTTTTTCAAAACTAGTGTACGATTTATACTCGCGTCAGGCTCAGCGCCTGTCACGTTGTCCCAAAAAATTTTTTCGTTAAAAGGTGGATCGAAAGGACTACATTGTTTCGAACAGAACGTATGTATTTGGTTTCATCATATTTTCTGCAATCCTCACATTTTAGTATATTATTTTAGTATGTTGATGATATTAAATGAATATTGCTTTTTAATTAAATAATATTTATTTTTGAGTAATAATAAATTCCAAAATATTTTATTCTAATATTACCTCAAATTGTAGTTATTAATGAAATAACTTGGGACTCAATCCAATGGAATCATTGTTTAAAATATGTTAATATCAGTAAAATATATTTAATATTAAGCACTTAACATTGAAATGAGTTTCTGTATTCAGATTTAAATTTTAATAATGATGAATATGTTGCATGATTTACGATTTTGGACACATTATATATGCAATGTCTAATTAGTCCCGATATATTTTATCAATGTATCCTACTTGATCACAAAGTTTACAATCGCTACACAGTTATGTATTTTCATGTTTGCTCAATTGAAACAATTTAATGGCTTATTTACAGATACACAGTTCCATGACTGAAACGATGGTAATTGGTTTCGGAATTCTCTTTGTGACTCTGACTACGAGACTCTTAACTACTGCTCTAGTATGCTGGAATCTTTCGATCAGGGAAAAGATATTTGTATGCTGCACTTGGATACCAAAGTCTATTGTGGAGGTAACTTTCATATCGTTTATTTGTCATCATATAAATGTATTTCGTTAGCCTTTTCGTAACTAAGCTGTCCTTGTTTACATTTTTATTTCATTTCATTTTCATCGTTTTTGGCAGTATTGGTTTATTAACGTTGTGTCTATTAATAAAATTGAAATAAGTCACAGATAATAAATATACATTCATTTTGTAGTTATAATAGCCGAGTGGTTGGGTGATCGGAAATCGAGTCATGAGACCCGAGTTCGATCCCCTGGAGGCAGGCTCATACCAATAGATTTTTCAAAACTTATGTACGATTTATGTCATTGGCTTTATTACCTATTACATTGTTCCAAAAATGACTTCGGTGAAAGGTGGGTTGTGAGCCACCACTATATATTTACGAGTACAATAGGAAGTACATATTTAAATGTTTATTTTTAATTCTGTAATGTTAAAAATAATGTTACAATAGTGAAATATCGTAATACAAAGTTACTAATTCTATTTTACTACTCAAAACTAAGGTAAGCATTCCTCATGTTGATTTAAATGTTCATTAAGTATTCATTGCATTTAAAGCGAAGCAATTTTAAAGGGTTTGATTGACAATTTTCATTTTGAGTTCCGTCAAATTTCAATTCAGCATCATAGCTGGAAATATAAATGGTTTCTCGGCTTACAATAAATAGCTCTCTGTCAGCCACCCGACGCTCTATAAACATAAAAAGTACTGATGTAAAATTTATAGAAAAGTAGCTATGATTGCTATGAGCCCAATTTTATTTATTTGTTATTGTGGGCATAAAATAATCAGACACCGATTCTACAGAGGTCTAGTCTAGACAATTAAGTCCCTTTGACCCACCTTCCACCGAAGATATTTTCGGGACAATGTGACAGGTGGCGAGCCCGTCGCCGCCTTTTTGTCCAAGACAACGATATAATTCGTACATAAGTTTTTGAAAAGCCCATTGGCACGAGCCTGCCACCTGGGGATCGAACTCGGGTCTCTCGAATCGAAATTCGAACGAATCGAAAATATAACGATAATGTCTTCGATTACTATGTATTTGTGGTGTGTAAGACTACTTTTGGGATACTGTGTCAGGTGGTGAGCCTGTCTCCGTCTTTATATCCAAAACAACGACATAAATCGTACATAAGTTTAAAAAAAAACATTTTTTCATCTGGGGATCGGACTTAGATATTCGAATTCCGATCACCCAACCACTCGACTATCGTGACTTAATCTTCTTTTAGTTATACCAAATATAACTAAATAAACTGGTTTTTTATCACTTTGCAACTTATTCACTTTAATTTCTCAACGTACAATTACTTAAATGGATTTTATATTAAAAATGTTTCTAACCCATCCAGTTTATAAAATAACTTCTTTATATAAATCATCATCCCTTGTGGAGTAACTATACAGAACAGATTACATTGTATGCCAATCCTCATATCTTTCGCATCTATTACATACATATATTCTTTTTCATAAACGCACTTCCAGGTATCCGAGTACTCTTGACCCACCCTACTTTGAACAATTTGCTCTTATGATCTTTGAATGTTAGTCTCGGCTTACCTTGACCCCTTTTATTATTCACGTTCGCGCTTTATATTATTTTTACAATTCTTTAAAAAATATCTTCACGCAATTCCCAATACAGGGGTAGACAGAGGACTAATCTAGACAATTAAGTCCCTTCGACCCACCTTCCACCGAAGATATTTTCGGGACAACGTGACAGGTGGTGAGCCCGTCGCCATCTTCATGTTCAAGCCAACGATATAATTCATACATAAGTTTTTGAAAAACCTATTGGTACGAGCCTGTTTTGTTTCTTCTGGCATATCCGATATTTGCTGTTATATAAGAACTGTCTGTGCCAATACTATGTTGTTTGGTAAGGCGTAATTTTTCACTACACCCTATCCTTTCACTAACATAGATAGGGCACCATTGACTTCGTTTCCCGTATTGATCACATATCCAATTACAATTCTTCCAAAGTAAACAGTGTCATTGACTTTAAAACAAGTCAGATTCCTGATTTCTCCATTTAATTCATTTTTTTGAATCGTTTATATATACTAGTGGCTCGATTAGTAGTGGACATTTGACGCAAATTAAGAGTTATATGCTAATATTTTAAAATTATTTACTGGCACGTAGTACAAAAAAGGCCTACAAAGTTCTCAGTGCGTGTATTAATGACGCAAAGTGTCTGCGCTACAGTCTCAGACCTTGTTAAGCTAATGAGTCTATAGTTGAATGTTAACATGTTACTATGTAGCTCTTTTATAGTTTTTACAGTGGTAGAGCTACGCATCAGCTTTTGTTGTTGCATGAATGGGCCGGCTCGACCGGGGAAGTACCACGACCTCACAGAATACCGGCGTAAAGTAGAAATCTAACAAACTTCTGCGTTTCGTCTGGTGAGTTCAGGTAACCGGAGGCCCACCAACCCCCCTCCCCCAATTTGGGGGGGGGGCAAACGCATCTGCTATGCCTTTGGTATTGCGGGTGTTCATGGGCGCCGCTAATCACTTACCATCACGTGAGCCGCCTGCTCGTTTGCCGGCCTTTTCTATATAAAAAAAAAAACAGTAGTAAAAAACTATTGATAAAACATATGCAAATTTTACCCTAAAATAGGATTCAAATAAATTTAAGTGGCAAATGTTGCTGTTTTATGTATGGATACGGTGCCCATCGATTTTGCAAGATGTGACCAAGGGCTGATTCCCTAGAAAACACAATTGGTCCTAGGAAGCGTCGGAAGCGCTGTGCCTGGTGCTGACATTGTTGATCTGCTTGTCTGGCGTAGCGATTAGGACAATCAATGTCATGAATGGAATTTAAGAAGCTGCAATATATCTGTGTACTTACGTATAATTGTAATGTAACGGCTTAAATTAACTACATGATATTAATAAAAAAAAATATAGTAAATTTCGACAATATCACTGTTCTAATGTTGTCGGGAGCAAGTTCATAATGACAGTATGTTCATAATGAAAAAAAAAATATCTTCACGCAATTCCCAATACAGGGGTAGACAGAGGTCAAGTCTAGATAATTAAGTTTGACCCTTTGACCCACCTTCCACCGAAGATATTTTCGGGACAACGTGACAGGTGGTGAGCCCGTCGCCGCCTTTATGTCCAAGCCAACAATGAAATTCGTACATAAGTTTTTGAAAAACTCATTGGTACTGCCACCTGGGGATCGAACTCGGGTCTCTCGACTCGAAATTCCGACCACCCAACAACTCAGCTATCGTGACTTATAATGAAGTATTTTAAATTTATAATATTTGGAAATGCAAAGTACACTCAATAGACAAGCGGATAGTGTTAAAAAGGTTGTGATGTCGCTAATAATGGGACTAGCGACATCACAATCTTTGCAGATTTCTCCTCTGCCTTTTATGATACACTGTAATGCAAGGCCCTGCAATTTCTCACTGAGCACTGACTTGGATATATCATTTCGGATAGCATTTCTCTTAAAATTTTATATGACATACACTTACGTCATTACCTACGTATCAATGTACCACCAATGAATAATCAAGTTATTTAATGAGATTACGGCACGATTTAGATTTAAATAATATTTTATTAATGTTGCTTATCTTTGAGGACGTAATTATAATTATAACACTGAGAGCTCTAAGAGAACCCAAAGAAACGTTACATTACGTTTATCTAAGAAACGGGCTATTTCATGGAACAGATAAATCTTTTAGAGATATGATTCAGTATAAATGTAGTCACTTTAAGCAATTTATTTTAATTTCTTATCAGAGAGTGATTGCAAATTATATGTTATTTGTAGATGAATAAAAGTTTTTCGATAACAAATATTTATTAACATAATAACCAATTTGTCAGTAATATAGTATAGAGAATGCCTTAACGACCCGATAGCTATTTTGGTAGTGACCCTGCCTTCAAGGCAAGTTTTGCAGGTTCGAACCCCGTTAACGGCAAACATTTGAATGATGAATATGAATGTTACTCGAAACTTAGATGTATATGAACTCAGATGAGCCAAGATGGTAGCCACAAAAAATAGTTTTAGCGACAAAATAAAAATAAAGATTCATTTCTTACTTTTCAATTCTTTTCAGTATTTTAGATTTTTATTTATTGATCAAGAAGTTTAAACAAAATAGTATGGGTGCTATCCCCACAGATATGCCTGTCCAAAAACAGACACTATAACGAAACAATTTTCACAGGTGCACGTAGCGTGCCAGATTAATAAAGCATTTGTACAGACCCATAATGCCTACTAAGTAGATACAACTAGCACATTATCATAGTGTCTAAAGCCGATCTACAGCTATGTCTAAATAATTCCAATTACTATTCTTCCAGGCAGTTCTATGTCCTTTAGCGATTGATACTTTGCTAATCGATAATTCCGGTCGAAGTCAAGAAATGAAGTACGCAGAGGAACTGATGAGGTTAATTGTGCAAGCTATATTGATCACTACACCAATTGGATTTCTTCTTACCAACCATTTGGGACGCTTTTTATTAGAACCTAAGCAAACCAGTAAAGGTGAGTATTTAACAATTAAATAGTTTAGTATATGAAGAAACATATTACAATAAGTTTTTTATATTTGTGCATTTTCAAGTATTGTGTAATCGGCGGTCTATACAACGTAGTCCCTACAATCCTTTTTTTATCTAAGCTTATTAGGTACAACATAATTGATAATGTTGCGTAGGAGTCCAAGCTACGAAGCAAATCGTAAACGTTTATTGGTACGAGCCGTTCTTCTGGCCATCGAACTTGAATTTTCTGACTAGAATCCACCTAAACACTGGACTCAAGCGTATCTACGTATATTATGCGTCAAAGATTTAAAAAACATCATTTTTTTTAAAACATCTAAATCAAATCAATTTTTCTTGAAATTGTTATGATCTCAATAATTTTTTTTCCCGCAATCGCATACAAACAAGGTTTTAAACAGTAAAAGAGTACAGTTAGAATAAAAACTAATACTAAACGTACTATTAAACGTTAATAATTACATTACCGAATTACATTATTTTTAAAGATATGGTAAACAAATAAGGGATTCATCTGATCTTAAATGATATTGAAGACTACTTCAATCCTATCCTTAAAGAAGGAGAATGTGACAAACGAGTAACTGTTCACCTGTAGGTAAAGTGAATACACTCGTGACACCACGAACCCGTGGGCGGGTTATCTTCCCAGAAAGATAAATGAGAGAGGTAGAAGCGAGTGCCTGTTACCTCACCCACCAGGTGAAACACAATATCATAATACTTCTGCAACTTCGTGCCGATATTCTGCAGAACTCCAGTCAGACCGGCATTAATACAGTGGCCGAAAGCTGGGTTCTGTCCTTAAGGACTGTCTTTAAGAAGCTCGTTAAATTTAATCACTTTTATTTTAAATTTTGACTATATTTTCTTATTTTCTTTCTTGTCATTACAGAAGCAGAATCTCAAAAGCAACAAACTAAGGAAGAATCAATCCAAAATGATGTTAGAATATAAATGTAGACAAAAAGCAAAATAGTGTGATAAAAGAATGTTTTAATAAGTAATGTAAGAATCAACTCCAGTGACCAAAGATTAATCAAACTGAGATAATTTTATGTAAGCGGTGTATTAGTTAATTTGTACTAAATATTTCCACATAATAAATTTATAGTAAACTCTATCGTTTGTCTTTATTTACTAAATACAACCAAGATATACAGTATAGAAGGGAACGGAACTGACCCTCGGGGTCGCGATGGTGCTGGTCGATGATGTCTTTAAATAACTGTCTATACTATAACTATCTATACTAACTTAAATAACAAACTATACCTAGTAAATAAAATTATTAATGCTAGCTTTTACCCGCAGTTTCGCTCGCGTTGATGTCTTCAAAAAACTGTCTCTTTTAATCTTTCTCTCCAGAAATAAAATCATTATATAGTTATTTCTCAAACAAATAGAAACAGCTGATACTATTGTAGAAGTGTGTTAGTGCAAATACCGCGGATATTTATTTGTTGGAAATTATTTTCTCTAGAACGAAGAGAAATAATTCTTAAATCTAGAACGAAGAGAAATAATCTTTAATAACTTATAATTGAAATCTTAATACGAATTTCTAATTGAAAGGATACAGTTTATGTGACTTGTTGAAATTGTAGTTTTCTAATGGTGAAGGAATTTTTTAAATCAGTTTAGTGGTTACGGCGTTAGAGCGTAACAAACAAACACATTGCATTTATAATATTAGTTAGACACATTTTTATATGTACCTTTTATTCCGAAATGAAGACAGAAGGCATTGCATAGTCACAGCAACTCAAAGTAAGATTATTAATCGTATGACCCAGGTCACCACTTAGATATTAAGGAAGGCACTGTGCTTCGGGACAAATGTAATCTCTTTTTATTTCTATCAAAATATTTATTATATAAATTAAATTAAATACCTTCACGCAATTCCCAATACAGGGGTAGACAGAGGTCTAGTCTAGATAATTAAGTCCCTTTTAACCCACCTTCCACCGAAGATATTTCGGGACAACGTGACAGGTGGTAAAGCCGTCGCGGTCTTTATGTCCAAGCCAACGATATAATTCGTACATAAGTTTTATGAAAAACCCATTGGTACGTGCCTGCCACCGGGGATCGAACTCGAGCCTCTCGACTCGAAATTCCGACCACCTAACCTCGATTATAGTGACTTCTTAAATTATTATATAAATTAAAAATAAATATCAGAAATCAAATATTCAAATACACAAAGGCAAAGTTTTAATAGATTGTTTTGCTCTATTTGAATTTTATTTATGGTACTTCTTATTAAGCAGGTCGAAAGGTCAGTTACTACGTTATTCCTTTACATCGCCGTATGGGAATTTATCACGTAAATTTATCCCGGGGGTATCATCGACGTTACCTCTAAGCAATAGCTAGGCAGTCAATTTTTTTCTTTGTAACAGTTATAGTTTAAGATATCTAAGTCAAGTAACTATTTATCCGCTGAGATTTATTAACGGGATCAAAACCACAATCTCGTTAGCGTAAGAAATTAAATATCTTCACGCCATTCTCAATACAGGAGCAGACAAAAGTCTAGACACTTAAGTTCTGTCCACCTTCCACCAAAGACATTTTTCGACCAAAGTTACTGGTGGTGAACCTGTCGCCGTCTATGTCCAAGCCAACGATATAAATCGTATTTTTTTTAAATAACCGGGACTCAAATTACCGATCACTCATCTACTCGGCTATCTTGTCTATCGAAAGTTTAGTCGATATGTAAAATATAACAATTTTCGGATTTTACCGCTTTCATTACATTATCTTTTTTTAATCTGAAAATCGATTTATTACAAATGTGTAGTGTTGGCGTAAATAAAAGAAATTATTAGTCGATATTTTAAAAAAAAAATTCTTTGAATTTTTAAAAACGGATGTAATTTACGTTATTAGCATCCCGAAACTCCTCTAAAGTAATACCTGTATCGACATTTTTTTTTTGGATGCCATAGATATTAAATTAATGAAACGCGAATAGGGTCTATTGGTAATAATTTTAAAGACTGGTTGGTCTTATTGTCACCAACCCAGGATATGATGATGAACTGGGAATACTAAAACGTTACTCATATTTTTGGACACTTTGATTATTTTAGCGCGTTTCTGATTCTGAAAATTTGTATCTTGGGAACATTATGAATGATGAAATATTACATATTGGTTAAGAGTTTGTTAGTTGTTAGATGTTTTTATTCGGGACATTTCTTATCTGAGCTAGTAATTTCTAAATGGTCATCACGCCAATTGTCAATAGTAAATTCACATCAGTGATTACAGTTGACTTCAACAGTGCTATTATCAAAGAGAAACTTATTAAAAAAGCACGGCAATTCAACACAAAAAATCAAAGCAAGCTCAACACCACACATTTAAAAATTGATGGCCCTCCTAAACCAATTTACATCTCTGAAAACTTAACTCCAAAAAACCAGCGCCTATTCTTCATGGCCCGTAATTTCGCAAAGGAGCGTGGTTTTAAATATTGTTGGACGTCCTTTGGAACTGTTTATATACGGAAAGAAGAAGGAAAACCTCAACTAAGGATAAAAAACGAAGCGGATCTCCAAAGTCTAGCAAACCAGCAATGACTGGGTTACGGGTATATATCGTATGTACTACTTATTTACTGTTTACAATTTTTATATTGTACTACATACTAATACGAGTCAATCTAGAGTCAACAAACTCAGCATATTTAGTGTTAATTCATATCACGCTGTCTGTAATGCAGTTATTTATAATTTACTACTTCAATTACGATGTAACCATTTATTTCATAGTCAAATTAGTAAATAGTAATTTATTACTAAGTCTGCTTCTTATATCAGAAACTTGCTTTAATTTACAGTTTATTACAATAAGTTATTTAATTAATAAATTTGCATGTACCTCTTTATATCACAAAACATTCCGAAACACTCATACCGCCTACACACACTCATACAACATCATGACATATCAAGTACGAACACCACAGTCTAATCATATTAAAAATGTAAGTCCTAAAATTTTGATAATAGGTCTTTCTTTTTTGTTGTTTTATTTATTTATTTCTTGTATATACTATTTATTTTATAACGTAATAATTTTACTTTTTTGCATTTTAATATTTTTATACTACAGATATGGCGAATATCTCTGATAATAAAATTTCTTCTGAAATAGACAATATCAAAGTTGCATCAGCATACTATTGTGACACTGAAACGTGCAACTCTTTAATTAACAAAAGTGGTCTGGGCTTAAAATCATAGCACAAAATATTCGCAGTATTTATAAAAATTTAGATAGTTTCCTAGTACAATTAATGAGATTTACATTTATGCCAGACATTATAATTTTAACGGAGTGTTGGCTAAATAACTTGAAACCGATTCCCACAATTAATAATTACATTGCATATTCGACAAAAAAATGCCTAAATCAAAATGATGGCATTGTTGTATACATAAAAGAAACTATTAAACATACTATTTTAGAGCCAGAACCCATAGGAGCTAACTTTCTATTACTAAACATTTTTCCTGAAACTTTGATTCTGGCTACTTATAGATCACCGTCTATATACTGTACAGATAATTTTTTAAATTCCTTAGATAAAATTATCAGATCAGGTCCAGCTAAGAGTATCGCAGTTATAGGAGACATTAATATAGATATAAAGCCAAATAATAATGACAGAAATAGTCCATCCTATTTAAACTTATGTGCAGAACTAGGTCTTCTGCCAGCACATACGTTTCCAACTAGGTTAAACAATTGCCTAGACCATATAATGTTAAAACAGGATTTATGGCTTCTGTGTTTGTTATAAATTCGACAATAACAGACCACGCCACTACTCTTTGACTATTCATGGCAGTAAACTTGATAGGAATTACAAAAGCAAGCGAGTGATTAAAATTAACTACGATGCAATAGTTAAAACACTTGAGACACTTGATTTTTCCTTTTTAACCTCCATTACTGATACGAACGAAGCATCGACGTTATTTGTCGAAATGCTGTCAAATACAATAAAAGTAAATACAATAAAACTATGCGTCTCAAACAGAAAACGAATTTTAAAACCGTGGGTTACCATTGGTATGCTCCGCTGCATACGACACAGAGACAAGCTTCAAAAAAAGTTCCAAAATATCCAAATAACAAAATTCTAGAAATCACCTATAAAAGATACAGAAATTTTTGTAACGCTATCTTAAGGAAACAAAAAAATACCTATGAGGCAAACCAGTTAAAATCTACAAAAACCTGTAAAGCGACATGGGATGCAGTTAAGTGTATCATAGATCTTAAAGCAAATAAAACCTCAGCGAAGGATCTGCTGCTTTCATCCACCGATCCAATTAACACAATCAACTCAATTAACACATACTACGCTAATGTCGGTAAGGATCTTGCAGGTGCCATAATTAAAACCAAAAATAAATCTTCTTCGCATGATTTCGATAATGCGCGAGTTCTTAAGTCTATGGTCCTCATTCCCCCAAATGAATCTGAAATAGAGAGTATAATTATGAGCTTAAGAAATGATTGTGCAGTGGGTTGGGATGGTGTATCCGCCACGATTTTGAAGATGTCAAACATGTAATTATCCCCTCTGACAGGTCTCATTGAAAAATGCCTTAATAGCGGTACCTTCCCCAAAGTTTTTAAGAGGTCTATTATAATACCTATTCATAAGAGTGGTGCTAGAAATAGTGTCTCAAATTATAGGCCAATATCAGTTCTCAGCGCACTTTCTAAGATTTTAGAAAAGGTCTTGAATTCCCGGCTTATAAACTACTTAGAAAACAATAACATTTTATCGGAAAACCAGTTTGGATTCAGACCAGGAAAATGTACGGAAGACGCTGTTAGTGAAATAACTGAATATCTAACCTCACATATTGACGCAAAACGGAAATGTGTCGGCATTTTCCTCGATCTAGCTAAAGCCTTTGATACTGTCTCTATTCCCTTACTTATTGAACGCCATGGCATCCGCGGTAAAGCACTTTTGATCTTTAAGAATTTTCTAAGTGATCGTTTACAAAAGGTAAAAATTGGTGAACACATAAGTGATGATACTGCAGTTCTATATGGTGTCCCACAGGGCAGTATCCTCGGCCCAAGCCTCTTTTTGATCTACATTAATGATCTGTGTCAAAAAACTTTTACAAATGGTCGAATATTTACTTACGCAGACGACACAGCGTTAGTGTTTCACGGGGGGACTTGGGACGAAGTTCGTAGCACAGCTGAAATTGGACTATACGAGGTTAATCGTTGGCTTAAGGCAAACCTTCTTACTATCAATATTTCAAAAACTACATATGTTCAGTTCTCCTTTTCCAAAATCGACCCAACTAAAATAGATGTTAAAATCCATTCATGTCACTTTCCATCAGACGAGCACTGTACGTGTCTTTTATATCAAAATCTCATACTGTTAAATATCTAGGAGTAGTATTAGACGACAAACTTAGTTGGCGTCCTCACATAGATCTATTAACTAAAAGACTTAGGAAACTCGTATGGATTTTAAAAGACTAAGACAAGTCGCTGATCTTGATTTAATGCGCATCGTTTACTTCGCTCTGGCTCAATCGATTCTTGGTTACTGCATTGGTGTTTGGGGTGGGGCATATAAGACGTCTTTGATCAACCTTGAAAGAGCGCAAAGGTCCTTGCTAAAAGTCATGACTTTCAGCCACTACAGATTTCCAACAAAATTGTTGCATGATAGATGCCGAGTTCTTACCGTTCGACAACTGTATATATCCCGTATAATTTGCAGACAACACAAAAATACTCCTTACAACGTAAATAAATATTACGGAAAGCGCATAGTACCAAACATTCATACACCAGTTAAGTATTATACCGCAACAGCCAGGCGGCAGCAAAAGCACTTATCTAAGTATCTATATAATAAAATAAATCGAATATTAAATATATACCCTCTCACAACTTATAAATTAAAAAGGAAAATTATACCGTGGCTTTTTTCAATGGACTACGAGGAAACAGAAAATTTGATATCGTAAAATTATTATTTATGTTCATATTATAATTTAGAAATAGATACAACTCCTTATTATTGTCGTACTAACGTACTTGATAAACACTACTTATTTTTCTCACATTCGCAAATACGTGCACACACGCGCACACATACGCACACACACATACATACACACACACACACACACACACACACACACACACACACACATTACCATCCTTCAAGATTAACCTTCTTTTATTGTATTCAATTTGTATTCTATTCAAAATTTTTATTATTATTATTATTATTTTTTTTTAGTGTACACTTATTTGTTTAATATTATAATATTTAATAATATTTGTTTAATATTATAATATTTAATAATATTTGTTTAATATTATAATATTTAATAATATTTGTTTAATATTATAATATTTAATAATATTTGTTTAATATTATAATATTTAATAATATTTGTTTAATATTATAATATTTAATAATATTTGTTTAATATTATAATATTTAATAATATTTGTTTAATATTATAATATTTAATAATATTTGTTTAATATTATAATATTTAATAATATTTGTTTAATATTATAATATTTAATAATATTTGTTTAATATTATAATATTTAATAATATTTGTTTAATATTATAATATTTAATAATATTTGTTTAATATTATAATATTTAATAATATTTGTTTAATATTATAATATTTAATAATATTTGTTTAATATTATAATATTTAATAATATTTGTTTAATATTATAATATTTAATAATATTTGTTTAATATTATAATATTTAATAATATTTGTTTAATATTATAATATTTAATAATATTTGTTTAATATTATAATATTTAATAATATTTGTTTAATATTATAATATTTAATAATATTTGTTTAATATTATAATATTTAATAATATTTGTTTAATATTATAATATTTAATAATATTTGTTTAATATTATAATATTTAATAATATTTGTTTAATATTATAATATTTAATAATATTTGTTTAATATTATAATATTTAATAATATTTGTTTAATATTATAATATTTAATAATATTTGTTTAATATTATAATATTTAATAATATTTGTTTAATATTATAATATTTAATAATATTTGTTTAATATTATAATATTTAATAATATTTGTTTAATATTATAATATTTAATAATATTTGTTTAATATTACATTGTACACGTTTAATTAGCTTCACATGAAATGTTAAAATTTAAGTTTTCATTTTATTTTGCTTAACTGATTTCGAGCTGCTTAAAACATATTTTCCAAATCAATAATGTGCCGATGACTTGTGGTAAAAAGTTGGTATAAAATGTCATATCACAAGAGTCTCCTACTGGCATTGGATAATCCTGTTATAATTAGCCTTGCTCCCTATACGGACCACTGTTGTAGTCGTCTTAAATAAATATAAACAAGAGTTAAAATATAATATAATGGAAAACTGCTTTACAAGGAACTCGACTACAGACGCATAGTATTTAATGTGCATAGAATAGTTACTGCCAAGTGAGATCAAAACTTAGTATTAAAAGTAAATTATACATTTTGACAACCTCCGTGGACGAGTTGCGTGTGGAAAACACATTTTCTACATTTTCTCGGGTTTCGGTGTTACGCAATTCCCAATACAGGGGTAGACAGAGGTCAAGTCTAGACAATTAAGTCCCTTTGACCCACCTTCCACTGAAGATATTTTCGGGACAACGTGACAGGTGGTGAGCCCGTCGCCGCCTTTATGTCCAAGCCAACGATGAAATTCGTACATAAGTTTTTGAAAAACTCATTGGTACTGCCACCTGGGGATCGAACTCGGGTCTCTCGACTCGAAATTCTGACCACCCAACAATTCGGCTATCGTGACTATCTCAAGTGCTTTAGCAACTTACTTAGGAATCACGGTAATAATTTATGTGATGTTTTCTGTCTAAGTATTAGTTAAATGCATTTAATACATTAAAGAAATCATGTTTAATGTACATGCTCTAAAAATTATAAATTTGCTTGTATTATTTATGACATAGTTAACACATGTGATTGCATTTTCCCATGGTAATATTTTATTTTCGTTGAAGAGTAAAGGAAATCACGTTTTTCCGCACGATCTAAACAGACCATCCAATATAAAAATGATTTGATTTGCATTGCGATACAAAATAATTATGTATCACAATGCAAATCCTAGGAACTGCAACTACAGTGACAACAAAACTCCAATAATCTCCGAGATAAAGCACTTCTGAACAAGTTGTAAACAAGTTTAATGTAAGTGTTGTATCTTATAAAGAGAAATTTTACCTACTTTTTATTTCGATAATGAAATGAAATAAAAAATATATATACACTACGTGGTTATACGTTTTACATTATAAAATATCGTTTTAATTATAATAGTTATTTAAAAATTGGTTTCAACAATCTATTATCTTTAACTATTTGTATGGCTAATACCAAAACACAGAAACTTTAAATAATGAAGAAGAATTAAACACAGAAAGAAGATTATCGCATTTAACTTTATTAAATAGATGACAAAAAAGGACGGATAAATAAAAATTGTTTAAAAAAAACTTAATTTTAATTTCTTTTATAAGAAAGTTAATTGTGATGAAAAAAGATAAATCGTTGAATAACATTAAGAACAATTTAACCTAGTAACGTAAACGAAATCGTAATATACATTAGTGTTAATGATGTTCAAATAGCGCTTAATTTTCAGTGTCACAAGATCCCTTTAATTAATTTGTGACGAAGTCAGTCGAGTGCCTCAGAATTACTGTGTGGCGGGCGCGCGCCAGTCCAACCGGACTCCGTCGTTCGACAGCACACACTACTGGCGCAAATAACTACCGGAGTTTACTAAATTTTATTAAAGAATCTACAGTTACTAAAAAAACAACCTCTTATGTGTCAAAGTAGCGTTAAGCTCAAGGTATCTACGTGACCGCATTGAGGTGCTAACAAAAAGGGCCTCAGTCCTCACGTACTACAAACAGCTGACTTCTGTGTTGTTATTTTTTTATCAGTGGTCTTTCGCGTTTGCACCAAATATCTTATCTATAACCTGTCACCATACAAAAGACTTCCGATCAATTTTATTACTATTGTTAACAACAGTGAACACAAAGATAAAGTAGTGAATAAGAAACTATTATGTTTTTATGCTTAGGACCGTTAAGATGAAAACTCGCGATCTTCGAATAACTAGTTTAGATGGTAAAAGTAACAGAAGCCCTAGACTGGAAAAAAAGGGGACGAAGCACGACGGTCGACGATCGAAAGCACCAGTTGTTCAGGGAGGAACACCTCCGGTGCCAAGATCTAAGCGTTCCGGGGTAGAAGCAGTGAAACTGCATCTTCAAGCGACCGGAGGTACTGGCAGGACGTCGCGTTCTGCAACTACGGTAAAGTACAAGTTATTCCTCCTATTTTATCTACTGTCAATATATACGTAAAGAATTTACGCGAAATAATATTTAACTAAAATTAGGAAAAGTCGAACAACAGTTTTATCATTGTTTTTGATTAAGTCGTAATAGTAAATAGATTTCAAAAGTATGACCGCTGTAATCACTGACGGACATATTAATACAGCCCCACGCATAAAGTTGAGAATATGAAAAGAACAATCATGACGCCAGAGCCATGTGATTCATTTATCACATTTACGAGATCGTGACAATTGGAGATTATCGACAGCCAGCGTATCACCTTGGGATAACAGAAAATAAAAATAATGATAATAATTTCTTACTTAAACCTCATACACTACATCCTAGATGACATTTACATGCTTAATATTTATCACATGACTATCGTTTTAAATGTCATAATGCATAACAATGTTAAAAATCGTGGAATTCTTTTATGATTTCAAACGCTTGCCTACTTTATAGCTTTTTTATGATAAGAACGCTTTTGGAATATTTTGTTATTTATCAAATCATAAATATTTATTTTCAGACGATAATTTGAATCAACTGTTTTAATGTGTCCAAACAATACATTAAGTAAGTTAGCAACTGATATATGACAAGTATTGCCTAGTTCATAGTGACACTGCTTTCGAAGCTTGTGTTCCGGGGTAGAAGCAGTGAAACTGCATCTTCAAGCGACCGGAGGTACTGGCAGGACGTCGCGTTCTGCAACTACGGTAAAGTACAAGTTATTCCTCCTATTTTATCTACTGTCAATATATACGTAAAGAATTTACGAGAAATAATATTTAACTAAAATTAGGAAAAGTCGAACAACAGTTTTATCATTGTTTTTGATTAAGTCGTAATAGTAAATAGATTTCAAAAGTATGACCGCTGTAATCACTGACGGACATATTAATACAGCCCCACGCATAAAGTTGAGAATATGAAAAGAACAATCATGACGCCAGAGCCATGTGATTCATTTATCACATTTACGAGATCGTGACAATTGGAGATTATCGACAGCCAGCGTATCACCTTGGGATAACAGAAAATAAAAATAATGATAATAATTTCTTACTTAAACCTCATACACTACATCCTAGATGACATTTACATGCTTAATATTTATCACATGACTATCGTTTTAAATGTCATAATGCATAACAATGTTAAAAATCGTGGAATTCTTTTATGATTTCAAACGCTTGCCTACTTTATAGCTTTTTTATGATAAGAACGCTTTTGGAATATTTTGTTATTTATCAAATCATAAATATTTATTTTCAGACGATAATTTGAATGAACTGTTTTAATGTGTCCAAACAATACATTAAGTAAGTTAGCAACTGATATATGACAAGTATTGCCTAGTTCATAGTGACACTGCTTTCGAAGCTTGTGTTACGGGTTCTAATCCCGCTAGTGGCAAACATATGTGTGATAAATATGAATGTTTGTACTAAATGTAGTTGTTTATTAAAATATAAGAAAACTTTATGTGTGTATATTTTTAAAATATACATTTAAACATCCATTAATTAACTAATTAGTTAGTAAACATTAATTAGTTACGTAAAATTATTGTAAAATGTTTGTAATATGGAAAAAAATGAAAATATTCTACTGTTAGCTTGATCATTACATCAGTTAAATTTTATATGATATTTCGGAATGAATATCCCACCATCTGTCGGCAACATATTATCTCAAAAAACGGTAATGAAAATGTTAATAGAAATTTACTTTTTCTGATTGTTTACACAAATTATAAAGATATTACTAATACTTTTGATACGTGATATACTTATTTTATATGTGATATACTTATATCTGATTTCTAGGATATATATACCGAATACGTAAATATGAAAAATATTATTTTCATTTAAAAAAGAGCCTCTTTTACTGAATTTGTTAGCCTAGAAGGGTTCAATAATACTTGTAACATAATAATTTTGTCCAAAAAATAAAGCGTAGAAAAATCAATCGACACCAAACAAAAATTAGTTACCAATGTAATTCTTTCTTCAAGTAGGTATATTACCTCTCTTATCAGATTCAGAGTCACAGACTCGACCCACCTTCCACCGCAGACTTTTTTCGAGACAAAGTGACAGGTGGTCAGCCCGTCGCCGTCTTTATGTCCAAACCAACGATATGAATCATTCGTAAGTTTTTGAAAAAACCCATTGGTACGAGCCGGTCATCCTGGGGATCGAACACTGGTCTCTTGACTCGAATTCCGATCACCAAACCACTCGGCTGTCGTGACTATAAGACATACAAATACAAATTATCGTGCAGATATTCTCTAATTTGTTTCGCCGCAGGCAAGAGCCTGTAATAAAATTTAAACCACAGGAATAAGTCAAGTCCGAAAAAAAATCAAACCCGTCGTTGAAATATTATAAAAATTGTTTCTCTGTCTATAGCACAATACACTGCTTGCAAGTTTCTCTTTTTTTTTTTTAAGGATTTCAGCCATGTTATTGTCATATGATTTTGTACAAAAATTAAAATTAAAATAGTGTATGATATGTCTTTTAACATTCGCTTAGTCCTTTAATCATTTCAATCCTCAATTGTGATGATAAGTAAATCAAAATAAAATAAATGTGTAGTTATTAATAAATGTAGATGACACAGAAATTTTCATTACAAAATTAACTTACTCTATTAATATAGACTAACAAAAGTATAAAATGATTAACACACGTAATGAGATTAAGTATGTTGTATCGCATAATACGTATGCTTATATTGAAATAGAAAAATATGTATGTCATTATTACAGAGATTATATAACTCAAACTGTCTGGAGTATGATAATAGAATCATGAAGGCGAGACACAAAGATTCCATACATCAAACATCATTGTTATTTCGTTTACTCGTGCCATTACAATAAAGTTTTCATTTGTTTCAACATATTAATTGTTTATTAAATTATTTGCCGTTTTAAGTGAAAAGTCCTTTACATAACTTAACTAACTAAAGGGTGATTTCGAGAAAAGATAAAATTCATACATCTATAGTTTTGCCTGCGAGAGAATGAGATAAAATTCATAATTTTTAATATATTTTCACTTCTGCTGCGTGTAAACTGCTCACAAGTTCTTATCTTCTGTATATTATACACGTAAAGTATAGTATTCTGACTTGTATTCGTCTTTCTTTCGATGGGTATCATAAGAGGCAACAAAGGAAAATCATTGAAAAGGCAATGAAATCTAATCGATAATAGGAACTCTCGAAAATCAGACTTGACCTCGAAGCAGACTAAAATTTATGTATTCTACTATAAAATTAACACTACAATATTTTCGATGCAAACAATAATTACGCTGAATTATGGCAACAAATTCCTTCGGGAAATTAGCACTAAAAACTAAAACTTTCATTGATTATTAAGTGTCAAAATAATGAAAAAATGTTGTAAAAATCTTACTTTGCACGATTTATAAATTTATACAAATTTTTTTCTTAATTATATGTGAATTAAAATATAAATTATTTTTAATAATCCGTCATTCATAATTTTCATGGTTCGTATTCAGTTGAAATAGCAATAAGAGATACATAACCATATATCTATATTGAAACTATTTGTGAGTGTATATATATACTAGTAGTCATATATATACTAGTAATGATAGATAGAAACTGTAAATTTCAATGATTTTCCTTTTGTTGATATTAAGGAAAGAAAACAATTTCCTTAATATTACCTAAGAAATTATTTAATTTAGACTTATAAAACAATAACTTTGAAAAACTTCTTATTTATTTCAATAAAATACTCTTAAAATAGCCATACTTACTTCTATATGCTTGAAGTTGGCACCAAGTGTTGGTAAAATTGGTTTATTTGAATGTTACACATATTCATTAATAGTATATTAAGATATTTTACAACAATTCTACTCCATTGTTTTTCGATAATAGCACCGACAGCAATAAAAATCTAACTCTTGCATGATAAGTTAAATCTTTGCAATTAGTAACATTAGAGACAACAAGCAAAATGCCGAAATATATTAAAACTGTTGAAAGACTCATATATAATTATTTACTACCGGAAATTCATTCATATTTTATATAGAAGTTTTGAAAGTAATAAATAAAATACCATTTTGTACAAAATGTGACGCTAAACAGAGAATTAATATTTCCTAAATCATAAAAATTCTGCACATATTGTAATTAATAATTTATTATACCTTTTGTATTAACTTTTATAATAGTTATTGTCATAAAAATTATATAAAGATATACATGTAACTATATTCTTTTATTTTTATATGATTATTTTTGAATATTCGCAATTTTTATAGATTTTGAAGCATGCTGAACTTTATGTTATTAATTTAACGAGAAAAATGATTTTAAAATTTCAAGTGGCATAGACGGATTCGAACCCGCGACCTCTGCCGAACCGTGGCATCACTTTTACCTCTGAGCCAACGTGTCTTAGACGCATCGGTCTCTTTAATTTAATACTCTATTATCTACTTGATTTTATATAATTATGAATGAAAAATTATTAAAATGTAAAATTCAACGATTTCAATTCAATTAAAAAGCAAATCCAAGATGGCGAAAAAAATTTTCGCAAATATCGACAGGAGTATCCTTTTCGAGTTTTTCGGCGTGGTTATTAAGAAATTGATGTTGGTTTTAAAATCCAAGATGGCGGACATGGACTTTTAGAAAAAATATACATTAGGTCCGTTTCTATGGTTTCTCGGAGTGCTAATTAAGAAATTGATGTCAATTTTCAGTTCCAAGGTGGTGAATATAAAATTTTTGAAAGTATCGACGTAGGTCCTTTTAGTGGTTTCTCGAGGTGCTGGTGATGAAATTAATGACCAGCACTTCGAAAAACCTCGAAGAAAATGTGGCAAATGAAAATTGACGTTAATATCATAATTAGCATCCCGAGCAACCTCGGAAACGATGCTCATGTCGATATTTTGCAGAATTCAATCTTCGCCGTCTTGGATTTAAAAATTAACTTTAATTTGGTAAATGACACCCCGGGAAACCTTGAAAATTACTCTCATGCTGATATTTTTCATAATTCCATTTTCGCCATATTGAGTTCCATTTTCAAATGAAGCTTATTTGAAAATGTATACAGTACAAGTTTTATTCATATAAACTATCCTCTCATTTTCCCCAATTTATTGTGATATCTTTTCTACTAAACGCACTCATAACTGAAAAGCGAGAACAAGAGGTTTGTAAAGAGGTGCGTACTATCAAGACGTATATGTAATCTAATTAGTTAATAAGTTAGCCAGATTAGCTATTAGAGTAATAATTTTCTTATTTATTTTTAAAGGCAGTTAGATTTTTCAAATGTTTTTATCTTATCATTTTTACATTTTTTAATATGAAGTAACATAGTGACAATACTACATAACAAAACTGAGACCACAAACTTAGGGAGTCAACAAAGTCGATGGTCGGGATCAAAATAATGATGATATTGAGTGTGATATACAAATAATGGCAAATAATAAAATATCTTTTTAAATACTTTATTTACTTTTATTTAAGTCTAGCCATTCAACGTGGAAATGCAGCCAGCGTTCTTGCTCTATGATTATTGTACTTTTTAGTTAATAAGTATTGTAAATTTAAACATAATTTTGTTTTTGTATGTAAAATATTATTTGTGGAGGTTTACAATTCAAAACACAACCTTAATTCAAATCAGTGGATCAACCTTAATCTATATCTGTCAGTTAGTGTCATTTTTATCTTCTAATCAGAATCACATGAACATTTTGTTTCCCAAATAATAATATCGCGTAATTCACATACAGCTTAGATTAAAAAACTATTTATAACTAATGCTACAACTAATAATGTGCTAGTAATCATTTATAGAGAAAATATTAAGATACTTATCTTTACAATGTTAGCAGAAACTTAATTAAAGTTATAAGTAAAACAATAAAATAACGAAATATACTCGTACATTGGCTGTGTGAGCTATCACGATTCCCTTAGACTTGGTCACTTAGGGTATGGTATTATATACGAGTATTATATAACATTTTTTTTTTACTTCTTAAATATATGTATCCGGCGTTTTATTGTGTAAAAAATAAATAGTACTGTGACGGTCTTAGGAACACTGATATGTTTAACGGCCCAATTTATTAAAACTTTATGGCCTAAAATTATTGTACGCTATCGCTGTCTCTGTATAGTTTCTCTATCTATATTTATGAGGTTTTGGAGTAAACTATACTGAAAATCGTGTAATCTTCATTTAAGTCTAAACCGTGCTCGTGGCTTTGTGTGATAACTATGAATGTTTTTACTTATTTTATGGAAGATTACAGTTAGATGGATTTATGATAAATTACATTGGAGTTATGGATGATTAATGAATATTTATCTGTTTGAAAATGTGCACAATGTTTTTAAGTATATTGTACTGTTATCTTAGTCACTAAGATCGCAATAGGCCCACCACATGCCATGTTGTCTTCCGTGAGAGGTGGGTCGCAAGGACTTAATTAAACGACTACTCCAGTATTTAAATTGACGAGTATTGAAAATGCGTGAAAATATAAGAAAAAATAAAAAGTAAAGTAACCTGAAGTTTGCCCTAATTGAATAGTGTGTTGAACGCCGATATCTACTTCTTGAAACTTCTTTTCGCATTATCTTTTAAACTAAATTAACCTAGATTTCTACCAAATAACAAAATGGTACCGCACCCCAAATAATGACCCCTTTAGGAAATCTTTTGATAACTTGAGTTTCATCATTGTAATTTTCGAAGGTATCTCTTATTTAAAAAAAATATTGCGTATTTTATTAAATATTATATATTAAAAAAATAAAAGCGGTATAATGTTTTAGGCGTTAAAGCGTAACCAAAAAACTTACTTTTGCGTGTGTTATATTATTTAGGATGTTCACCTAGTGTTTATACTAAATATCTTTATAGATAGTTAATAGATTCAGGCGTTACTTTGCGGAAATTCATTGTTATAAAGTTGGTATTAAATAAATTAATGGTGCAGCGTCTTCTCTTCGGACCAGGTAACATAAACTAATTGCATGCGGAATAATGCGACGTAATTGTTATGTAATAACAACTATGTAATATACTACTTTATAAACTACTACTATAATATACTACTTTATAAACTCTATATGTCAATACATATGTTCATGGCATTCCCAATACTGAGGAAGAAATATAGGCTATTTTGAGACACAAGACAGGTACATAAGTTTTTGGGAAAAGCCTTTAGACCTCTCGGGTCTCTGGACTCGAAATTCCGACCACCCAACCACTCGGCTATTGTGACTTACTAATTTTGAAATTATTTTGCCATTTTGAAATTATTATATTAAAAAAAACCATAGACTTATAAATCAAACGTACAAACTATATGATTTTAAATTTCTATTGCTGTCTATCTAACTATCTTATTTATATAAAAATTAAGTAGAATTTGAAGTATTAGAATTTTTTGAGCCTGGTTATAAATTAATAAAAAATATACGAACTGGATGTTAATAGTATATAGTTAAGGGCGACGTTACAAAATTGTGTTTCTCTGACAATGTGTGTTCGCTTTATATTGTTTATTAATCGATCATACAAATCAAATCAGAAAAAAGGAGTTAAAAATACCACATGGATTACTGGTGTAACTTTTAATGTCGTTTATATGCTAAACACATATTGCATAGTTAAACTTTATAAAAGTGTCAGCGCTACATGAATTAACAAAAAGTTCGTTCGGAAATTGTTCGTGAAGTATCGATTGTTCAGAATGATTCCATTCCATCGACCGTATCTTCGGGTAAAATTCCAGTTTATCTTTTTTGTTTAAAGATAGATTACATATTATCTTAAACATTCAAACGAAGGCAAATTCAGTTAATATAATAAGCAATGTCATAAATATTCTGCTATAAAAAGTATTATGTTAAAATTACTATCTGTGTGTTAACTGCTTAGTGATAATGATACACTAAAATAATACGATTAGAAATATACCACATATTTGTCAAAAATTTCCAAACATAAATATTCTATAAACAATCCATCTATCCTACTAATATTATAAATAATGTTAGTATGTTTGGATGTTTGTTTGTCAAACAAGCTTTAATGGTTGAAAGAAATTAGATGAATTTTTGGGCACATATATAGATTTTGATTTAACACAGAATAATTTTTACCCAGTTTTTTCCCGTAGGAATACATGACAGCAATATATTGATATATATGATATAGAAATTAAAAAATTAAATATTAGAAATATTCAAATTTGTGAATTTTTGTGTTCGTTACACATTGACGCAAAAACGTCTGAACGGATTTAGATTATATATGGTATGCATATTATCTCGATTCCATAAGAAGTTTCTGAGGGAAAATTTAAAATTGTTTTAGAACGAAGGTTCTTTCGAACTAACTTTTTTATTTACACTATATAGTTATAATACTGAGAATGTAATTTTTCATTTTTCACTGTACTCCATTTTGAAGCCCACGAAGATGAAGTCCAGGACAAAAGCAATTCCTAGTATAAAATTAAAGGAAACTTCTTATTAACATAGTTTCGGCTATGTTTGGTCCTTTGTGGAGAGGCCTATACTCTGTAGTCAATTAGTACAGGTTGTTGAGGATAATATTTGTTGTTAACCCTGAAAGGGTATCCGATGTTTTGTGAATACATAATTCCGTATGGAAAATATTAGACTGAATATATATAAAAAATTTAGGTTTAATATGAACAAACGTAGATGCGTATATTCCGCGTGTATCGTTAGAAGAGACTAAGGAAAAGGCTTGAATAACTATCGACAGATGACGAGATTACTATTGCGTCTAGGATACTAAATAATAATAGACTACGATGCGATGGAAAAAAATAAAAAAAAATATCTTTACTCAATTCCCAAGACAGGGGTAGACAGAGGACTAGACAATTAAGTCGTTTCGACCTACCTTCCACCGAAGATATTTTTGAGACAACGTGACAGGTTGGGAGTCGCTGTCTTAATATCCAAGCCAAAGATAAAATTTGTGCACAAGTTTTTGAAAAAACCCATTGATACGAGCCTGCCACCTGGGAATTGATGACAATCCTTTTGTAATACGTAACGATTTAGATTGGAATTACTTAATATAACAGCTTAATATTATACATAGATATATATGCAGCTAGGGATAATATCACATACATTGCTTATACCCCAAAGTAAGAAGGTAAAGCACTTTTGAAGGTTATGATACACCCAAACCAGAGATATAAAAACGATGTTAATAACAAAGTTAGTTCATTATAAACAGAAAATTTTGAAAGTTTGTTTATTAAACCGGTGACTATATTAACAGGAAGAATTTGAAAATAATGGATACGGAAAAAATATGTTTCTGTGGAAGCAACTTGATACATAATGTTTTATGTTTTTTCTGAACGGATTATAATCGGTTATATTGGGGTCTTGAGAGCGAAATTGGAACTTACGGGAGGAGTATTCTATAATATTTTTTTAATTACGGTCTCTTACTCATAATACACGATTTGAGGGCCGGGCGGCTATCAGACATCGCCACGGTTAATATTAACCAGTAGCAGAGATAAATCACTAAAACTACATGACCTTTGAAGATGATATAAAAAATATCTTTACTCAATTCCCAAGACAGGGGTAGACAGAGGACTAGACAATTAAGTCGTTTCGACCTACCTTCCACCGAAGATATTTTTGAGACAACGTGACAGGTTGGGAGTCGCTGTCTTAATATCCAAGCCAAGATAAAATTTGTGCACAAGTTTTTGAAAAACCCATTGATACGAGCCTGCCACCTGGGAATTGATGACAATCCTTTTGTAATACGTAACGATTTAGATTATATATGGTATGCATATTATCTCGATTCCATAAGAAGTTTCTGAGGAAAATTTAAAATTGTTTTAGAACGAAGGTTCTTTCGAACTAACTTTTTATTTACACTATATAGTTATAATACTGAGAATGTAATTTTTCATTTTCACTGTACTCCATTTTGAAGCCCACGAAGATGAAGTCCAGGACAAAAGCAATTCCTAGTATAAAATTAAAGGAAACTTCTTATTAACATAGTTTCGGCTATGTTTGGTCCTTTGTGGAGAGGCCTATACTCTGTAGTCAATTAGTACAGGTTGTTGAGGATAATATTTGTTGTTAACCCTGAAAGGGTATCCGATGTTTTGTGAATACATAATTCCGTATGGAAAATATTAGACTGAATATATATAAAAATTTAGGTTTAATATGAACAAACGTAGATGCGTATATTCCGCGTGTATCGTTAGAAGAGACTAAGGAAAAGGCTTGAATAACTATCGACAGATGACGAGATTACTATTGCGTCTAGGATACTAAATAATAATAGACTACGATGCGATGGAAAAAAATAAAAAAAAATATCTTTACTCAATTCCCAAGACAGGGGTAGACAGAGGACTAGACAATTAAGTCGTTTCGACCTACCTTCCACCGAAGATATTTTTGAGACAACGTGACAGGTTGGGAGTCGCTGTCTTAATGTCCAAGCCAACGATATAATTCGTACATAAGTTTTTGAAAGAACCTTCTTGGTACGAGCCTGTCACCTGGGACTCGAACTCGGGTAAGATACCCAAATTTCGAGCACCCAACCACTCGGCTATCGAGACTTTACACAGAAAAAAGTTTTATTTAATTTCGTAGATAAAAGAAACTTACCAAACACACGGTAATGAAGCTATAGTTGCTTCGGTGATAGGTGTGTGGGAGACTTAAATTTCTATATCTATATCTGGATACCAATCAAGTGGAATTTATTCTTTATTTATATCTTTAAGAATTTTCCCACTACTGGGGAAGGCAGAGGTCTAGACAATCAAGTCTTTTCGACTGAAGCTTATTTGGGACAACGTAAATCATTTAAGTAAAAATAAAAAATAAATAATCTAAATAAGTAAAAATAAAAAAAATATCTTTACTCAATTCCCAAGACAGGGGTAGACAGAGGTCTAGTCTAGACAATAAAGTCCCTTCGACCCACCTTCCACCGAATATATTTTAGGACAACGTGACAGGTTTTGAGCCCGTCGCCGTCTTAATGTCCAAGCCAACGATATAATTCGTACATAAGTTTTGAAAACCCATTGATACGAGCCTGCCACCTGGGAATTGATGACAATCCTTTTGTAATACGTAACGATTTAGATTGGAATTACTTAATATAACAGCTTAATATTATACATAGATATATATGCAGCTAGGGATAATATCACATACATTGCTTATACCCCAAAGTAAGAAGGTAAAGCACTTTTGAAGGTTATGATACACCCAAACCAGAGATATAAAACGATGTTAATAACAAAGTTAGTTCATTATAAACAGAAAATTTTGAAAGTTTGTTTATTAAACCGGGGACTATATTAAGAGGAAGAATTTGAAAATAATGGATACGGAAAAAATATGTTTCTGTGGAAGCAACTTGATACATAATGTTTTATGTTTTTTCTGAACGGATTATAATCGGTTATATTGGGGTCTTGAGAGCGAAATTGGAACTTACGGGAGGAGTATTCTATAATATTTTTTTAATTACGGTCTCTTACTCATAATACACGATTTGAGGGCCGGGCGGCTATCAGACATCGCCACGGTTAATATTAACCAGTAGCAGAGATAAATCACTAAAACTACATGACCTTTGAAGATGATATAAAAAAATATCTTCACGCCATTGCTCCATCACTACTTAGGTAGATACCTACCACCGAGTATATGATTTGAAATATTATTATGTTACGAATTATACTTATTTTAGTTATTTTGGGGCGTCTTTTTGAAAGTGGTTCAATTTTTTTTTAAGTTTTTTACGGTTTCAAGAAAAACGTAAGTACGAGAACATAGTGAATACGATAATACTTTTAGGGTACATACTTAGGGAAGCTCGTATATAGCAGTAGATGAAGCCTGTGGGCTTAGTTTTAACTAGCTGCCCCCCCCCCCCGCGGCTTTGCCTGCAGTTTAACACTTAACGCGGAACCCTTATTATGTTTATAAAATAAAAGTAGCCTATGTTACTCTTTATAACATTAGCTATGTGTCAATGAAAATCGTGTTAAAATTGGTCGAGACAGAGACTCCAATTTTATTTATACTCGTATGTTATTTATAGATGATAAAAACTACGATATGCGTAAATCTTCAAATGAGCCAGTCGAAACAGAAAAGTCCTATTTCCTGCAGCGGACTTTATTATATGTTGAAAGTCCCGATAACGGAAAGGTTGGGTGGTCGGAATTCGTGTCAAGAGATCCGATATCGATCCTCAGGTGCCAGACTCGTACCAATGGGTCTAGTCTAGACAATAAAGTCCCTTCGACCCACCTTCCACCGAATATATTTTTAGGACAACGTGACAGCTTTTGAGCCCGTCGCCGTCTTAATGTCCAAGCCAACGATATAATTCGTACATAAGTTTTTGAAAGAACCTTCTTGGTACGAGCCTGTCACCTGGGACTCGAACTCGGGTAAGATACCCAAATTTCGAGCACCCAACCACTCGGCTATCGAGACTTTACACAGAAAAAAGTTTTATTTAATTTCGTAGATAAAAGAAACTTACCAAACACACGGTAATGAAGCTATAGTTGCTTCGGTGATAGGTGTGTGGGAGACTTAAATTTCTATATCTATATCTGGATACCAATCAAGTGGAATTTATTCTTTATTTATATCTTTAAGAATTTTCCCACTACTGGGGAAGGCAGAGGTCTAGACAATCAAGTCTTTTCGACTGAAGCTTATTTGGGACAACGTAAATCATTTAAGTAAAAATAAAAAATAAATAATCTAAATAAGTAAAAATAAAAAATAAAATATCTTCACGCAATTCCCAATACAGGGGTAGACAGAGGTCTAGTCTAGACAATAAAGTCCCTTCGACCCACCTTCCACCGAATATATTTTTAGGACAACGTGACAGCTTTTGAGCCCGTCGCCGTCTTAATGTCCAAGCCAACGATATAATTCGTACATAAGTTTTTGAAAGAACCTTCTTGGTACGAGCCTGTCACCTGGGACTCGAACTCGGGTAAGATACCCAAATTTCGAGCACCCAACCACTCGGCTATCGAGACTTTACACAGAAAAAAGTTTTATTTAATTTCGTAGATAAAAGAAACTTACCAAACACACGGTAATGAAGCTATAGTTGCTTCGGTGATAGGTGTGTGGGAGACTTAAATTTCTATATCTATATCTGGATACCAATCAAGTGGAATTTATTCTTTATTTATATCTTTAAGAATTTTCCCACTACTGGGGAAGGCAGAGGTCTAGACAATCAAGTCTTTTCGACTGAAGCTTATTTGGGACAACGTAAATCATTTAAGTAAAAATAAAAAATAAATAATCTAAATAAGTAAAAATAAAAAATAAAATATCTTCACGCCATTGCTCCATCACTACTTAGGTAGATACCTACCACCGAGTATATGATTTGAAATATTATTATGTTACGAATTATACTTATTTTAGTTATTTTGGGGCGTCTTTTTGAAAGTGGTTCAATTTTTTTTTAAGTTTTTTACGGTTTCAAGAAAAACGTAAGTACGAGAACATAGTGAATACGATAATACTTTTAGGGTACATACTTAGGGAAGCTCGTATATAGCAGTAGATGAAGCCTGTGGGCTTAGTTTTAACTAGCTGCCCCCGCGGCTTTGCCTGCAGTTTAACACTTAACGCGGAACCCTTATTATGTTTATAAAATAAAAGTAGCCTATGTTACTCTTTATAACATTAGCTATGTGTCAATGAAAATCGTGTTAAAATTGGTCGAGACAGAGACTCCAATTTTATTTATACTCGTATGTTATTTATAGATGATAAAAACTACGATATGCGTAAATCTTCAAATGAGCCAGTCGAAACAGAAAAGTCCTATTTCCTGCAGCGGACTTTATTATATGTTGAAAGTCCCGATAACGGAAAGGTTGGGTGGTCGGAATTCGTGTCAAGAGATCCGATATCGATCCTCAGGTGCCAGACTCGTACCAATGGGTCTAGTCTAGACAATTAAGTCCCTACAACCCACCTTCCACCGAATATATTTTCGGGACAACGTGACAGATGGTAAGCCCATTGCCGTCTTTGTGTCCAAGCCAACGATATAATTCGTACATAAGTTTTTGAAAGAACCTTCTTGGTACGAGCCTGTCACCTGGGACTCGAACTCGGGTAAGATACCCAAATTTCGAGCACCCAACCACTGGCTATCGAGACTTTACACAGAAAAGTTTTATTTAATTTCGTAGATAAAAGAAACTTACCAAACACACGGTAATGAAGCTATAGTTGCTTCGGTGATAGGTGTGTGGGAGACTTAAATTTCTATATCTATGTCTGGATACCAATCAAGTGGAATTTATTCTTTATTTATATCTTTAAGAATTTTCCCACTACTGGGGAAGGCAGAGGTCTAGACAATCAAGTCTTTTCGACTGAAGCTTATTTGGGACAACGTAAATCATTTAAGTAAAAATAAAAAAATAAATAATCTAAATAAGTAAAAATAAAAAAAAATAAAATATCTTCACGCAATTCCCAATACAGGGGTAGACAGAGGTCTAGTCTAGACAATTAAGTCCCTACAACCCACCTTCCACCGAATATATTTTCGGGACAACGTGACAGATGGTAAGCCCATTGCCGTCTTTGTGTCCAAGCCAACGATATATATATTATTATTATTGACTCGAAATTCCGTCCACCCAACCACTCGGCTATCGTGACTTATTATCATTTAAGTAAAAATAAAAAATAAAATATCTTCACGCAATTCCCAATACAGGGGTAGACAGAGGTCTAGTCTAGACAATCAAGTCTTTTCGACTGAAGCTTATTTGGGACAACGTGACAGATGGTAAGCCCATTGCCGTCTTTGTGTCCAAGCCAACGATATATATATTATTATTATTATTATTATTATTATTATTATTATTATTATTATTGACTCGAAATTCCGTCCACCCAACCACTCGGCTATCGTGACTTATTATCATTTAAGTAAAAATAAAAAATAAAATATCTTCACGCAATTCCCAATACAGGGGTAGACAGAGGTCTAGTCTAGACAATCAAGTCTTTTCGACTGAAGCTTATTTGGGACAACGTGACAGATGGTAAGCCCATTGCCGTCTTTGTGTCCAAGCCAACGATATATATATTATTATTATTGACTCGAAATTCCGTCCACCCAACCACTCGGCTATCGTGACTTATTATCATTTAAGTAAAAATAAAAAATAAAATATCTTCACGCAATTCCCAATACAGGGGTAGACAGAGGTCTAGTCTAGACAATCAAGTCTTTTCGACTGAAGCTTATTTGGGACAACGTGACAGATGGTAAGCCCATTGCCGTCTTTGTGTCCAAGCCAACGATATATATATTATTATTATTATTATTATTATTATTATTGACTCGAAATTCCGTCCACCCAACCACTCGGCTATCGTGACTTATTATCATTTAAGTAAAAATAAAAAATAAAATATCTTCACGCAATTCCCAATACAGGGGTAGACAGAGGTCTAGTCTAGACAATCAAGTCTTTTCGACTGAAGCTTATTTGGGACAACGTAAATCATTTAAGTAAAAATAAAAAATAAAATATCTTCACGCAATTCCCAATACAGGGGTAGACAGAGGTCTAGTCTAGACAATTAAGTCCCTACAACCCACCTTCCACCGAATATATTTTCGGGACAACGTGACAGATGGTAAGCCCATTGCCGTCTTTGTGTCCAAGCCAACGATATATATATTATTATTATTGACTCGAAATTCCGTCCACCCAACCACTCGGCTATCGTGACTTATTATCATTTAAGTAAATATGTCTTTTCGCTTCTCCTTAGCATTTCTAGTTACCGCAGGAACTGGCTCATACACAAATTTTTAGCAGAATGTCAGTGTAGCAAATTCACAAGTTTTCTGAGTACTTCACTGGAAGATTCAGATCTCTTGATCAAAGTGAATCACAAATGATTTAATGAATTCAGTTTTAGTCAGGAATCGCTAAATTCCATAACAACCCAAACCGCCGGGATACTATTGCTTATTAGATATTGCTACCCATGGGAGATTCAAGCAGAGGAGGGCAAAGAGAGGTGCTAAGGCAGTGACATTAACAAACCTTCCACAGTTCACCAACACGCGACACTTTGACCACCGCGGCTGACAAGTAACTTTAGATCGGTCATCCTTGCAATGTTTGGCCATTTAACCCTATATTAATTTTTCGTTGGTACCATTGGTTCTTGGCTCGCGGTAATACAAGGCACGGTTATCTAGACCCACCGACATGACTAGGCGAGAGATCGGAGGAAAGGTAAATATTTAATGTGGCCTGAACACGACCGAACTTCTAATCAATAATCCATCTAATTAAGAAAAAAAAATATAAAAAATATTTTCACGCAATTCCCAATACAGGGGTAGACAGAGGTCAAGTCTAGACAATTAAGTCCCTTTGATCCACCTTCCACCGAAGATATTTTTGGGACAACGTGACAGGTGGTGAGCCCGTCGCGGCCTTTATGTCCAAGTCAACGATGAAATTCGTACATAAGTATTTGAAATACTCATTGATACTGCCACCTGGGGATCGAACTCGGGTCTCTCGACTCGAAATTCCGACCACCCAACAACTAATTAAGGATCTTATAAAACAAGTATAGTTAGTGCTTACAAGTTCAATATAAGGTCTTTTTAGCGATTTTCTCACATTATGTCATCATTATGTAATCACTTGGATTATGACTTAAAGTGTAATGTTATAAATACGAAAATGACGGTGTTTTCGTAGCTCAGAGTAATTTCCATAAGTGGGTATAGACAGTAACTCATTGAACCCGTAAATTTTTTTATGTGGGCATGTCCTAAATAAGCTCTACTCGTATATGTGTGTACAGCATTTACGTAAAACATGACACAAACATGAAGTGACTGAAGTGACTGAGTATTTATTGTAAACATTACGTATATTAACGTAGTTATGATCTCGCATCTACGATCCTGCAACCTGGAACATCAATCTAAGCTATGAATGTCCTGAGAATACTACACCAAAGCACTGGTTTGTCGTACATCATTACAATAACAATTAATAATTTCAACATAATTCCACGGGGTTCATTCACTTCATTAAAAGTGTTTTTGTTAAATAAATTGTATAAAACAAAATTAATAATAATTAAAATAATCCTTTTTTCCTTTGGATATGGCGGGATAACCATCTCGAACTATGCCAGATCTGAAATATCTATCATGAGATATGAAAATACTAAGGACAAGGACAGCGAGCATTAAAGGTACAAGATGTCTAGTACTTACAAGAGGAAATAGTGTTTCCGTATTTTTTATGGAATAGGGGAATTTAATTTTTTAAACATTCATTAGGACTCATGGGATAATAATTGTGGATTAAATATTCCGGATAGCGGACAGCTTGTAGCACAATACAGCTAAGTAAAAAGAAACGAAAAATGTCCTCAAAACTAGTTCTTATTTGATGGACAGTTGAATATTTTTTTTTCACAAAATCAAGTACACGATGAGAGACATTGATGGCATGCCATCGTTTCAGCGCGCTCTCATCTCGCCCTTATCCCTTATCATAAAAGCGCACTTAAACCTCGTGACTTCAAGACTGCTATTCTAACCTGTCAACGATTACACGCGATATCATGATCATCGACTTACTAACTCAGACGTGTATTCAGTTACCTATGCTTGTAGTTTTTGCACCTTGAAAGTGAAAAACAGGACAATAATCCTCAAATCCGGTGTTGAGAATTAGATTGTGAAAACAGAAAATATTAACAGTGGTACGTATTTAATTATTATATTTAAATGAAATGTAAGACAATAATTTAAAAATAAAAAATTAAAGGAATATAATAATATTGATAAAAAAATCGAATTTGTTCATAACACATTTGCAAAAAAACGACTTTTTTTGTTAACAAAACTGTCGAATTACGGCTATGCTAAAATAATTTTTGTAAAATCTTCTGAATTTTCGATCGGTTTTAATAAATTAAATAAACTCATATTCCTTACTAAAAATTTTAGAGTTTAAACTAAGTTATATATTTTACCACAGTAATCTTGATACATTATTTATAAATCACCCAAAGCAAATGATCTTAACCATTTGGCTGTTTTGTTTAATAGAATCCAATGAAGAATGTCATCACATTACGAAATATGTATTTGGTTTGATCAGGTGTTGGTGAAACGAAAGCAAATAAACAAGCAGAAATTTTATTTTAAATTCGAATTAGAATATAACATAAACACTATCTGGGGCCTCCAAAGATTAAACGTAAACACTTTCGATGAAAAACCAAATTTTGTGCTAAATTAGAAATAAACAGAATGTTTTAGTGCATTTATTTTTATACCAACACCTGTTATAATAACTAATTGATGCTAATACTGTTTCTATTACGTATATTTTTAACATTACATTTCCGTCGATTTATTTTACAATTGCTCAGTATTAATGAATCTCAGATGGATAGAAACGCTGCTGTAATACGGAACAGATTATCTTTAACTCACCATCATTATAATTGTGAACTATTTGTATCAACTAATAATATTTTCAAGTCGATTTTGAAATTATTCGA
The DNA here is from genome assembly GCA_029286605.1 of Sericinus montela. Classification (NCBI taxonomy): domain Eukaryota; kingdom Metazoa; phylum Arthropoda; class Insecta; order Lepidoptera; family Papilionidae; genus Sericinus; species Sericinus montela. The sequence goes on along the minus strand of JAGSMR010000012.1, from coordinate 12,706,682 downwards.
AAAATTAAGAGGTATTTTGTCAATCAGAACACATTTCATGAACAAAACTAAATAAATAAAACAAATATACTAATCTCTACGAGCTTAGTAATTTTTTTATACACAACAATATTTTAAAAGACCCTAGAAGTTATTCCTATTTATTTCTTTCGGTTGCACGCGATTAAAAACGAATAAAGAGTTTTATAAGCCATGTACTGCCGCTATATATTTAAAAAAATTCAAATTAAATGCGCTTTGATTGGCATTCACGACTACTTGTAGAAAATGAACTGCTGTAGTTTACATTGCGAGGAAAATTGGGAATCATAAATAAGCATTGTATTTATGTCAAAATTTTAATTGTAGTCTTTGATTTTGCTTTTCCGTAATTTTTTTCTTATCTCATGTCCTTATTACGGTTTAGGGAGGCATTCAAGAAAGAGGCATTAGATTCTTCAACTTTTACTTTACAATTACGAGAGTATGCAATTTTATTGATTTTTAAAGCTTATTTATGCTGAACTTTTTTATGTGATTAAATTAAAGGAAAAAAATTTTAACTTTTTTCTCTTTTCCCTTTTATTTAATTACTAGAGTAATTGTCTTTTGGCATTTTCTACTATTTTCAACATATAACAATGATTTATGATAAGTATTGATAAAGATTTTCCGATAAAATTTCTCAATCGTTCGCCTTGAAACAATCGTTGTCACGCAACTCTTTAACGTCGCTGGAATAACAATTATCCAGGTAAATGTAGATCAATTACATTAGTTAATATAAACAGTTACACAAATTTTACTATAATATCATATTATTATTTTGTTTTACAATTATAATTTTTGAGTATCTGCATTCACTCGAAAATTCGACGTGCGTTATTATGATACAAAACGGCCTTTTACTAACTTTTTTTCTCTGCTAGCCATTAAAAGTAAATTACACTTGAGGATCTGTATTGAAAGATAAACTGAATGTTCACCTAGTTTCAAGCTTCCCTCCAAATCAAGTAATTTAAGTAAGTTATATCAGCTCGCCTAATTAAACTGAGTACTTCTATTAGAACGGAAAATCTTAATAAAAACAGCTATAAAACATTTTCTTATCAACAAACAAAATACTTTCAATTAAAATATTTTCTTAAAATATTTCATATTATTTGTGCAATCTTCACTTTTTTTTTGTTCAAATCCTTCCATTACAATATTAGCAATTGCATTTGAAAAATTATAATCGAAACTAATATTAATGTCGCTAAACGTGTCAATTGTACCCCAATTGACATAGAGCACGAGACGTACAAGGCAACTAACTGCCCAGTGAGTATAGTGTGTCATCAAATAGATATAAGACAGGACACAAGCTGCCTGCCGACTTGCATAGCTGTGGCGTAGAATCTACTGTAATAAGTTTAAAGTGTGTTGTGAAACGTATCTGTAAATACGACAAATTAACATGGTAAGTACTTTGTTTACTTACTTCATTAAATGAGGTTACATAATGTACAAGAACAGAAAGTAAAAAAATACATTAATTTAGTTAATACTCTATAATATTTTGTCTATCAGCATAAAGCATAGTTATTACAACTTTTTTATTAAATTTGAAGAAAGTGACATGTCTGTGTACATTATAGAATCCTTATTTTTCGAAATCACTTATTTCTTGTTTAAAAATATATTCTAATTTATTAATTACATAAGCGTATTAAGATATGTGTGATGACCATTTTTTAAATTACGATAGGACGAAAAAAATAACGATATGCTCGCCACAAGCCATGTTATACTACGTAATTTTTAGGTATTTTCAAATACTGGGGTCTACTTTCGTTTCCTCAATTAGTCCACACAATTTAGTCAACTTTCGTTTCACCGGAGCTTACTTGAGACATAATAAAAGAGTCTGTCGCTGTCTTCGTGGTCAACCCGATACAATTCGTATATACTCGTACTTACAACTCTTTGGTTGCAAATAGCCCGCCGTCTGGGAATGACTCGAGTCTATTAGAATTCTGATTTCGCAACCCTTCGGCTATCAAGACTAGCTTAATTTCCCAAAGTATCTGAGTAATTAGTCAAATCTCAATCAATCACCTGAGTATTGAGTAAGAGGCCGAGCTGTAATATATTTAATTTTTTAATTTCAAATGTATAAATTCATTTATGTTTGGTTATACTGTTATTGAAAACATCATAGTTATATATAAAAATGTCTTGGTTACCAACGATTAGATCAATACTCTTGGATTACCTCACCTCGACTGTTTGATAAACAACTGCGGGACATAACGAGACTGTCTCTGTAACATGTGAATGCAATGACGAGCAAATATATACCTACATCATCGAAGTTTAATTTACAGTTTCAGCATATAATTATTTTAATCAATATAAGTCGGATTTGTTTTAAAATCTTGTAGACAAGTAGGCACCGATTTACATACATACCTAACGACCTAATAAAAGTTCACTGTAGAACACGATCCTCTACTGTTTAAATCATTCAATTCATAAATTCATTGGCTCTCAGTTACAGTTACCATACCTCGGACATAACATACCTCGAAATAGTAATTCCGCCATTCGTCAGTAGCCAATGAATGCATTTTCAAGATTTTTCCTTAATTGGCTCTTGTAACGCCCGTGGAGGGAAAGAGTTTGCCGTAATTACCACGCTTGTCAAGCAACTTGGTAATTCCAATAGGCGAAAAGGCACCATTCAAAGGCGTTAATATTTTGAAAGCCCTTATTCGCCTCCACGGGAAGAAAGTCAGTACTATATCATTACGCGAATACGAAACGTACATACATATACAGATACACGTATTACATGATTATTTAACACTTAACTTTTAATAGGAAAGTATAGCTTTGCAGTCCTACCGAAAACATGTTTAACGAAATATGCTTTCAATCCTAGAGATTATTCGTACGATAGACAGCGTCCCAGTCCGCGATCGACAAAATTTTTTTACATTAATTTTATAAAACAAATTGCTCATTTCGAGTCTATATGTTTAAATCTGTTACAAATTGTAAAAAAAGGAAACCCTATAAACCTAGCCTTTCATCATTTCAATAATATTCTTCAAATCATGGAGATTTGAAAATATTTATGTACTATTTTTTCTCTTAATTTTACTTTTTCTTTGCATGACTGTGCATTCCATAACAAAATTGACTAACAGCGACTGTAGAGCATTGAAACGCTCTTAGTAATCATCAGAAAATTGAAATACTCGTAGATATAAGCAGTTATAGCAGTAAACTAAACACTGTTTAAATCATTACTGTTTAAAGACAAAGAAGTTACAATAGCCGAGTGTTTGGGTAGTCGAAATTTTGAGTTAAGAGACCCGAGTTCAATCCTCGGTGGCAGACTCAAACCAAAGGATTTCTTGGATCGTTGGCTTGGATATAAAGACGGCGACGGGCTCACTACCTGCCACGTTGTCTCGAAAATATCTTCAGAGGAAGGTTGGTCAAAGGGACTTAATTATCTAGACTAGACCTCTATCTACCCCTATTATTTTCTATTGGGAACTGCATGAAGATATTTATTTTATTTATTTAAACACATAGATTTTATTAATCTAAAAAAAATTAACATTTTATCTTTTAAATTTAAGATTCTCAATCCTGGTTTCTGTGAGTATAGTTCTAAATATATAGCACTAAATACCTAAGTGATTATTACTCTTAATTGCTTGTTTTTGACTGAAGCAGTGAGTAATCCATTTGTTATGTCTCGTAATAGACTAATGTCCTCCCAATTGTTACAGTCCCTTTATATTGTTCAGATGTAGCTGATTACGTAAAATTTATGACATATTTAAATAGCCATGAGTGCTGATATAAAAATCGGTCATTAGAATTATTGGTACGTTTACTGTAACAAATTATTATAACGTTCATGTACACGTTCTTTTAAACAATTTAAACAATTATATGTATACCATTTATCTTATGGATTTTTATATACATAAAAATACATGAAAAGTTATTAAAATAATACAATTACTGCCACTCTGCTGCTGTTGTCATATGCGTGTGTTCAGTATAAAACCAACTTTCCTACTTACTACACACACAGTCTCTGACGGGGTAGCCAGAGACAACATCGCCAAGTGTCACGATCCTTACATATCTCTTTCGCTGCTTTCAAATTCACCATTTTCTTTATACACGCTCGACTCCTGTAACAAAGTGCTGATAGCACTGCGTTATGTGATACTTAAAATTTCATTCTCTTGATCAAGACATTTCTAATTCGCTTTCATATACCAGAATACCTTAATTTTATTAGTATTACCTTAGTTTTGTTAGTATTCAAACGGAGACCATTATTTTCAAATCTCTCTTTCATACACGTGACTAATTGCCTGCAGTTTTGTCTCTGATGGTCCAATAAGCACTGCATCATCCGCATTTAGCAGACAATTTACTTTCATGTAACCACACCCAAACAACTATCTTTCTTCTTTTATAAACAGCTTTGTAAACAGATACATACATCCACACTATATCCTATCAATCCACAAAGATCCACAAATACACAGAAAATCTTCTGATTATCAGCGAAAAACTTTTCCGTGATCATGCAGAGAGAAAACACTTGATCCGTGTATCCTCTTACAGGTCTATCCTAAATCTGCAATGGTTCTCCCATAAAAATCTTTCCAATTTCTCTTGCATCCTACACGTTAAAAATTTCCTGTAAACTTTACTTGTCAAGCCCTATAGCACGCGCAGTCATAATGTGAACCTTTACCTTTATATAAAGGCACAATAACCGCGGATCGCCAATCATTCGGGACATCACCCGTTCGCCAGCATAAATTGCATAGCAAATGAAAGCTGTTCCAGGCGCGAGGGCGCGAGCGATATGATCAAATAACTGTCAGCCGTAACTCTATCTAGTCCTGCAGCCTTATCATACTTCAAACTTCCAATCGCACATTCAATCTTTTCAATACTGATGACTGCAGTGTCATCGGACGGGGTTGCACTACAAGATCATATTTATTATAGTCCAAATCATCAATCTTATCACGTATAGTTAGGACACAGAGTTCATGATTATAATGAAGGTCTGTCAATTTTTCCTGCTCTTGAGACCCAATGATGACAATTAAATCAATCTGCCAATGAATTGATATTACATAGTGATATTTTATAACACTTTTAAAAAGATTTTTTTAAGAAAATAATTTTTGGCGGTCATTGTAGAAGCGTGCTTGTCGCGAACCCTGCCAGCGCTTTTCAGAGCTGCAATTCTACTTCGCTGTTCCGTGTGGTAACGGCGTAAGAATATTGCCACTCCGTTTCTTCCCGTGGATGTCGTAAGAGGTGACTAAGGGAAACAGCCTTGAATTTCGTTATGGCAACCGATAGATGGCGGGATAACCATCTCAAAAATATTAGACCAAAATTATCAGACCGAAAACGGACAGCAGCGTCTGAGGTGCCAATGGTCTAATACTGCAATCGCTAATCCGCTTTCCAAGCGTGTCGATTATGGCAAATCCTACCTATGGGAGAGACCTATAGAGAGGAATATTAGGTTGTAAACTCAAGACTCTCTGGGTTCGCGTTCGCTTCTGGGTAGCATCGTGGTCCAGAGCTGAGCTCGAGGAGTTTTGCGAGAATTTAAGAGAAGTTCTAGATTTGGTTAGGAGAAACGAAAGAATTGATGTATGTGGAGATGTGAATGGATGGTTTGGTACCTCTCGACCAGGGTACGAGTTGGTGCTTGGTATGTTTGGTTAAAAAATGGTTAACGATGCCGACAAGCTTATACTGACTGTAAGCAAGGAAAAGGGTATTCTTGTGACAAACTCTATGTTTCACAAGAAGATCCATATGTATACTAGGGAAAGAAATAATGAGAGAAGTATGATCGATTTATTCCTGGTAAACGACCGACTGCGAAAGCAGGTGATGGATACGTGAGTATTCAGGAGTGGTGACCTGGGAACGGATCACTATCTAGCGATTACAAGATTTAGGGGTCTGTTCGCGGGTTAGCACTACCGGACGGCGATACGAGAAACACAGTCGGTTGGTAGCATCCGAAGTTGTAAGCTTCCGGGATAAATATCAAGAAAGGGTAGCCGAAAAGCTTGACATCATCGATGTCAGGAAAAACTTGTAGAAGAAATATGGCAGAACCATAGGGATGGAATGGTTAGAACAGCGTAAAACAAGTGTAGAATAGTGAAAAGAATAAGTAGTAAAAAGGATTAAGCATGGTGGAATGACGAAGTGAAAGATGCAGTAAATAAGAAGAAGAAAGCATGGTTAGACTACTTGGCCTCTAGTAATGATAAACATATGAGAGAGAAAATTAAAGATAGATATAAACTGCAGAAGGTTCACACGGAAGCATTAATTGTGGAAGTCTGTGAAAGGTAGAAGAATGGAAGCGGATGAAAGGTTGTCTCACAACTTTAAGGAGAATTCCAAGCTCTTATGGAAAGAGTTTGGAAGGGCCTGTAGTGGTGCGACAGCCTTAAGAATGAACAAAGTGCTTTCGGGTACATTGGTTCGACGTCCTTTCGAAAACGTCATGCAGCGATGGAGTGATTTTTATAGAGAAATGTATGCGTGCGATGATCTTAGTGAAGTATTCGGGGGTGACACCGTAATCGGTACTACTAGACCCGGACTTTAATCACGCTGAGGTCATCAGTATAAAATAAATTGAATGTGCCATTCGAAGTTTGAAATGTGGTAAGGCTGCGGGACTAGATAGAGTTACTGCTGAAATGATCAAGCATGGTGGGCCTCGCGTCTGGGACGGCTTCCATCTGCTATGCAATTTTTACTAGCGAACAGGGGATGTCCCTGATGATTGGCGATCCGCAGTCATTGTGCCTTTATATAAAGGGGCGATCAGCTTCACCAGTTTAGCAAGTAAAGTTTACACGAAGGTTTTGACCCATAGTATGCGAGAGAAATCGGAAAGATTTTTATGGGCAGTACATTGCGGATTTAGACCTGGAAGAGGATGCATGGATCAAGTGTTTTCTCTCCGCATGATCACAGAAAAGCTTCTGGCTTCTAGCCAGAAGATTTTCGGTGCTTTTGTGGATCTTGAGAAGGCATTTGATAAGGTTGTACGGAAGAAAATGAGGTAACTTTTGCCGGAGTATGATGCGGATCGACCACTGCTAAGAGCTGTGCAGTCGCTCTATTGTGACTGCAAAGCCTGTGTGCGAGTAAGGCATGACCTGTCACCCATGTTTGACATGACCAGTCAACCAATTTTTGACGACAAACGGGCGTAAATCAGGGTTGTGTCATGACCTCCTGGCTGTTCATATGGTATCTCGACAGCTGTTTACAAAAGCTAAAAGATTTGGGTGTGAAATTGGGAGACATAAAAGTAAATTATCTGCTGTATGCCGATGACGCAGTGCTTATTGCACTGTTCGAGGCAGAACTACATGCATTAGTCACGTATATGAAAGAGGAATGTGAAAAAAAAAAGATCTCCGTTTGAATGCTAATAAAAGTAAGGTTTTAGGTATTTGAAAGGGATGAAGGTAGTACTGGTACCGACTTTTTTATATGGCAGCGAAACCTGGGTACGCCAGAAGCAAGTTGAAGCAGTGGAGATGCGATCTCTTCGTAAAATATGCGGAGTTACCATAGCCAACCGAAAACGAAACGAAGAGATTCGCAATATGGTAGGTTTGAAAGATGACCTTATCCCTAAAATTTATAAGGGCGTGCTTCGATGGTTTGGGCACAAATATCAAAAGGGGTCGAGGTAGACCGAGACTTACTTTCGAAGACCATGTGAGCAAATTGCTCGAAGTGGGGAGGGTCAAGAATACTCGGATACATAGACGTGCGTGTTTTTTTTTATAGAAAAGGAAGGCAAACGAGCAGGTGGCTCACGTGATGGTAAGTGATTACCGCCGCCAATGAACACCTACAATACCAGAGACATAGTAGATGCTTGCTGGCCTTTGAGAAAGGTATAAGCTCTTTTCTTGAAGGTCCCTAAGTCGTATGGGTCCGGAAAAACCGCTGACGGCAGAACATACCATAAAGTGCAAGTGCATAGCAGAAAATTCCGCGAAAAACGCATTGTGGTGAAATGCCAAGCATCAAGATGGTGGTGATGAAATTTATGACTATATCGTATAAGGTACGATGGTGAAATTCAGCGGCTATGATTAATCCGAACAATTCCTCGGAGCACTCCCCGTAGTACATCTTGTACAAAATGCAAAGAAATGCAACATCTCTTCGGAAAGTCTGATCTAGCCGATCAGACAGAACTTGGTCGTCGATGATTCGAACCGCTCTTCATTGGATACGGTCAAATGGAAGAAGCCGACACTGGGGTGCCTCCGCCCAGAGATGAGAACAGTACTCCATGTGTGGCCGAACCTGCGCCTTATAAAGTTGCAAGCGGTGGGCCGGCATGAAGTACTGAAGTACTCTACTGAGAACGAAAAGCTTTTTAGAGACAAATTTGGCTTCCAAATGACCGCGAAACTGAACGTTGTTCGATATGTCGACGCCAAGGATTCCGATGCTGGTTCAGGCAACTAGGGGAGTGCTCTCAAAACGAGGTGATACGACGCAGGGTTTCTTTGTAGCGGTAAACGCGCAAACTTGTGTCTCTTTAGAGTTGAACTGGACTAAATTTAGTCGGTCGGAAAATTTAAAATAAATATGAAAGAGTATTTTTAGTATCGTTGCTCTTCACGATATTCCCAATACTAGGGTAGACAGCGGTCTAGACTAATAAGTCGACCTACCCTTCACCGAAGACATTATTTGAGACAATATTTGGGACACCGTGCACTTAATGTCCAAGCTTACCGTACAATATACCTATTTACAGAATTAAATAAATAAATATCTTCACGCAATTCCCAATACAGGGGTAGACAGAAGTCTAGTCTAGACAATTAAGTCCCTCCGACCCACCTTCCACCGAAGATATTTTCGGGACTATGTCACAGGTGGTGAGCTCGTCGCCGTCTTTATGTCCAAGCCAACGATCTATTTCGTACGTAAGTTTTTGAAAACCCATTGGTACGAGTCTGCCTCCTGGGGGGGTGTTGGGGTGCCCCAACCACTCGGCTATCGTGACTTACCTATTTACATGTACATAAATAATACAATATATATTTTATGTAATATATGAACATATAAAAATGATCTTATGTTCATATAGACGCAATGTCTCGGATAAAAATATTTATCTTCAAATGTTTACCCCAGCAAGATTCGAAGTCAAGGTCATTACTAACTCGGTTAGCAGGTCGTCATACAATAACCATTCATAATAATAGATATCGAATGAAATGTAAAATTTTCTTTTTGAATACAAGTAAGATTTAATTTTGTTAAATCTAAGAAAAATTTAAAAGAAGATGTATGAAATTTGACTGAAGTAATAATAGTTTTACTAGTAGCTACTTTATTATGTAGAAACGATTTAAGTCTTTCATGAAATTTCTATTTTATTATAATATACAAAGAGCATTATACAAAGAGACGTTCATATGGTCCATATATTGTTATAATTGCTCACAGATAGACTACGTCTGAACAATGAGAATAATAAATAGGATTAGTGAGAGTATGTTCTTTTCTTTTTTCCAGTCCAAAAGCAACATAATAAATACGCTTAGTATTACGCAACTTTTTTTATTGATTTTAAATCATATAAGTTACACTCTTTAATTTAATAACGCTTAGTATAATTAAAAATAAATTAATATTTATCAAGATGAATACGTGTAGGAAGCCTACTGTCTAATTCTCGGATTTATTTAATCATTTTATTTATTTATTGGTGTTTATCAGAATCGCAACATGTTATCTACAACTACTCGACACCGTATTACTGCCCTTTACAAATAAAGTTTAATTAATTAACAGTCGTCAAAGGCCGTTGTACTTTGTCAAACTAGTGTAAAGAGCATAACAGAATTGGATGAGCAATCGTTTTAACATTGTTATGGGGTGATAAGCGCCTCGCGACAGTCTGGTGACATGACCGCGGTCAAAGCATGGCGTCAATAAGCGCATGATTGGGAACTCGTGTCCGGCACCGCGTGAGTGATCATGTGATTGTGATGAGACCACTTAAGCGAATAAACACTCGACCGCTGCCCGTAAACCGCTACTGTCAACATTAGGTTGTGTTTACAATTCCAATTCAATAAAATGCAACGAGACTTGCAACATTCGCTTCTTTACTAGGAATATATTTTATTAATCTATACTTTAATAGCCACGATAGCCGAGTGGTTGGGTGGTCGAAATTTTGAGTCAAGAGACCCGAGTTCGATCCCCACGTAGGTAGGCGGTAGTTCGATACCAACGGGTTTTTCAAAAACTTTTGTACCAATTATATCGATATTTTTTAGATATAGAATTGCTCACCAACTGTCACGTTTTCCCGAAAATATTTTCGTGGAACGTGGGTCGAAGGGACTTAACTGTTTAGACTAGACCTCTGTCTACCCCTGTATTGGCAATTGCGTGAAGAAATTTAATTTAATTTAATTTAATTTTTTTTAATATTTCATAAACTTTTCCCATTTTCAAATAAGTAATCAAAAGTCTAGAAAATTTAATCTCTTCAACCTTCATTTCACTAAAGAGAGAGCGTTATCGTCATCGATCCCAATGACATAAACGGTGTTTATTTTTAAAGAAATCTCTATATAGATTTTTATTAAAAACTGTTAATAAATATATGTGCGTTAACTAAAAATACTAATTTATACACATATGACGCTGACCCTCAATACACCAGTGAAAGCATGCATACACATAAAATATGCAATTTAATAATAGAACAAAATATTACAAATTAGTAGTAAGTTATTTTTAGTTCTTTTTGTAGTTATAAGATTTTTTGTAAATATGTATAAAAGAAAAAATAATCTAACTACAATATACCAATTATATATGTTCCTCGTGTCACGTTATAACTCCGAAACTATCTTACCGATTTTCACGTTTTTTTAATGAGGATAGTTTTATCTCGTATTTTTTAATAATCAATTACAAAATCATTATCATCAACAATAATTAATTTTATGTTCTATATACTAAAACGTGTTGTGAAGTTGCTTAATATAACTTCAAAGCAACCGTTGTTCTTGTCTGACAAGTAGATAATCATATAATTATAGATTAAAATTGTACACATATAAATAATATGTGTATGATGAAAATTTATATTATTTTTTTTTTATCTTCACGCACAATCCCTGACGGGGTAGCCAGAGAGAACAGATCGCCAAGTGTTACGATCCCTACATACTTCTTTCGCTTCTTTCAGATTCATGTCACGTCTAGGTATCCGAGTACTCTTGACCCTCCCCTCTTCGAGCAATTTGCTCACATGGTCTTCGAAAGTTAGTCTCGGTCTACCTCGACACCTTTTAATACTAACTTTCGCGCTATATATTTTCTTCACCATTCGGTCTTCACTCATTCGCTCAACGTGCCCAAACCATCGAAGCACGCCCTTATCCATTTTTGAGACAAGGTCATCTTTCAAACCTGCCATATTGCGAATATCTTCGTTTTGCTTTCGGTCGGCCATGATAAAGCCGCACATTTTACGAAGGGATCGCATCTCCACTGCATTCAACCTGCTTTTATGCTTCTGGCATACCCAGGTTTCGCTGCCATATAACAAAGTCGGTACCAACACTGCGTTATGTATTGCAAGGCGTGCACTTTTCACAGCGCCTTGCCTTTTGATTAACGCAGTCAGGGCACCATTGACTCCCGGCAGCGACATGCCTGTCCACATCTAAATCACATCTTCCATCCCGGCTAAACGCACTCCCCAAGTATACAATTTCATTCACCTGTTCTAGACATTCCTGATTTACCCAAATTTCGCACTATATTAATTATATATTAATTATAACATATTATTATTTAGTCACGATAGCCGAGTAGTTGGGTGGTCGTAACTTCGAGTCAAGAGACCCGAGTTCGATCCCCAGGTGGCAGGCTCGTACCAATGGGTTTTTCAAAAACTTATGTACCAATCATATCCTTGGCTTGCACATAAAGACGGCGACGGGCTCACCACCTGTCATGTTGTCCCGAAAATATCGTCGGTGGAAGGTGATTCGAAAGCACTTAATTGTCTAGACTAGACCTCTGTTTATCCCTGTATTGGAAAAGGAGTGAAGATATTTATTTATTTATTTATATTATTTATATGTGTATAATTTAAATCAGGCACTAAGAGTACCTGAGGGTTAACTTTGGATCGTGAAGACGTCAAATTCCTGTCCTGCCACCCATTCCCACAGTGAGATTTGGCCAATATAACATATAACAGGCATTTACAAAAAAAAATTGTCAGTTTTCTGCAGTTAGGTTCGCATCACTACCGTATTTTTGGATTGAATTTTTAACGTTAGTAGTTAGTTAGAAGTTCATGGCTTTTGTCGCATGTGTCCTAACGAAAATGAGAAACTCGTACATACACGGTTATTTATTGTTATGTAAATACATTGTACATACTAAGTATTAGGTTAATTTTTAAATTGAAAATCGTACCAATTCTAATAAAATACCGCGCAACTATTTTGAAACTATTTTTTATATTTTGTAACAAAATCCATTTTTAATAATTTAATGTTGTTTAAGTAAATATAAATAAATTTATTTTATGTGAATAAAAAGGGAAAAATTTAACACAGTGACTGACAGTGGCATCGTTTACAGAAAATTATAAGATAAAATAAATACAGTTCCATTCTACGAGCGATGTGGCCGCCCATAACCGCTTCAGCGTGCTGATCCTTACGACTACGTTGGTTACCCTAGATCTGCGAATGTGTTCGTTACAGATTCTATCAGGCAGAGAAACACCGAGCACTATGAACAGAAACTTTGAGCTTCCTCGTACGGCCTGTAGCGAAGGAAGGTTTTGAATTAATTTATTTGAAATCACTTATTTATAATAATTATATACTGAGTATCTTAAGTACAGGCATAATCAATGAGCTTAGCAAATAAAGAACTAAACCTGATAAGGCGCGATAAACAATAATATTCACTATTACCGTTTTTAAGGTTTTACACAGAATTCTAACCTTCCGTTACTCCGTCTGATGTTTAGAAGGGTAAATAAAAACAGAAGTGTAAGTCCATTTTAAACTATACTTTTATAGTGTATGCGTATAAAAACATCGTAAAAGAGAATTGAGACGACCGTACAAGCTTTAGAATCGAAAATAAATCGTTATAGTAATTTTAGTTATTTTAGATGATGAGAAAACTTTGAGAACCTTTTTTATCAAATTCGCTGGTTTCAGTTTATATAGAGCTGGAATAGTGCATTCCAGCTCTTAGGCTCCAGCCTTAAATGAATACGTAATACCAACGTACGTATATTCACGGCCTCGCAGGGCGAGCCGTACCCGTCTCCATGTCCTGGAATCTACTTCCAGGACATGGAGACGGGGACGGGGATGCATTCTTTTCCATTTCCTCTTGGCTGAAATTTATTCAACGTGATCAACTGACTCCGTGAAGAAGTGACTCCCCCACATCCAAATAATCCTTAGCGCCGGCCATCCTTTAGGTAGTACTTGTTGGTTCCTTAATATTCAACGTTTGTGACACCCTTACATAAATCAGTACTGTAATCAACCGTAACTATATACTGGGCTATTGTCTTAGTCAATTCTTCGTAAATTACACAGGATTTATTTGAAAGGAACGGGTTGGCAAAATATTACTCCGACAGCACACATTTTTGTACACAAATATGATGTAGTGGATTTTTACCGATATACGGAACCATTAATGTGCTAGGGGAATGGACTTTCATACCAGGATTTAAAGCACGTGATAGTACTTCCTTTTGTGACGACATGCGTTTATTATTTTGGGTAACGTTGTAAAATTAGTTTAATAAACACCTCCAAACGTCAATTCATGTCGAGCGATTTGTCAGATAGCGTACATGTATCATTGTCGTTAAGATTTTGCAAGTTGTTTAGTGTGTAAATTTAATATTATAGTTATGGTATATTTACAAAATAGAAATTTTATTTTTATTTGGATTTTGGTATATATTTTTCGTAATAGTTTTTTTATTATTCGTTGCACTAGTGTGATATTATTTCAAAGGATACATTTGTAAGTTGTTTTCCTTATAACTTTCAAAGATTAAAAATAGTTTTCTTACTTTTATTTGTCTGAAAAACATCTGGATTTGGCTTATTTTCCGCGATCATGGCCTTGTTGCACGAACATTTTAAGATTGCTCAATTTGAAATTTATTTGTTAAGTTGTTCGAGGCTTCATGTCGGAATGTATGAAGGTGCCAATATTTTAAAAGGTCTTTCAGTACGTTGTCAGCTACAGTAAGATGCGCGCGTAAGAGTGTCGCGAGTGTTAACAGTGTTAAAGCTGTTGTGGAACGCGCGCCTGCAAAACAATCAACGGTGAAAAGCTTACCTTTTATAGGAGTGTTTTAGAGGTTATTTCAAAAAAAAATTAACACTAATAATATGCAATACCTTTTCAATAGATTTAGCCATTAAATGTGTGGATAGAAATTATCAGTTTCGTAACTTCATAGATGATCTATAAGTTTGACATTCTTGTGTAATTCGCAAAAGTAAACTGAAATCGTAATATTTTGCGTGAAAGTTATACAATAAACATTAAAATAATTTTAATCCGTTAGGTTAATAGTTCTTATTCGGTCAAAGAAACAACTTAATAACTATTTACTCAATTCCATAATTTGACTTGAGTTGCGTTTGTTCATATGGATTTACTTAATCAATTGATTCGTTAGTTTTATAAAGCTGCGTAGAATGAATTTTGCATTTATTAATTAAGTGCTAAGTCTTGGAGATCAGCGCAGAAATAATGAGCAAGAAAAAGATTCAATTTCGTTCTATGTGAACTCGACTAAATTGAGATTGGAGCCAGCGAAGTGGTACTTCGCTAACTCCAATCTCTCGAGAGTAGAGACAATGAATTTTTCTTTCTCGTTTATTAGGTCTTAAATTATTAGGTCTTAGGTTTAAAAATATTTTCTTAAAGTTTTGTTTTATTATGATTATAAATATAAAATCCCTCTAAAATAAATATGTCCTCTTTAAAGAATACTTTTAACGACTTATTTAAGTAATGCTTACAAAGTTAAACTAAATTGCAAGTAAAAAGTTTATTTATGTATTTATTTCATAAATATCTATATATACATATACACCCACATATATTAAAATGTTATATTTATGTTATGTATGCATTTTATTGCATTTTTGTTAGTATGTATTTAAGTTTATTTTAAAATATATTTTTTCTTAGAATAAAAAAAATATTTCACATCATTCCCAATAATTAAGTTCATTCGACCCAACTTTCACGCAAGACATGTTTTGGGACAACGTGCAAGGTGGTGAGCTCGTCGCCGTCTTTAAGTCCAAGCCAATGATATAAAACATACAAAATTTTTTGAAAAACCCATTGGTACAAGCCTAGCACCTGGGGATCAAATTCGAGTCTCATGAATCGAATTCCAATCACTCAAAAACTCGGCTATTGTAATTAATTTAGAGTATACAGTTTCAAAATTAATAAATTTTTATCTGAATTTCAGGTAAGAAAAACCAGTATCCGAATGACAGCCATTAAGGAATACCCTTTTGATCTCAGCGACTTGCAAAAAAAGGAAAGTGAAGGAGACGAAAGTCCTCGACCACCAGATCAAAAGGGCACAGAGTTAATACCACCTACTACGACTCTAGCCCCAGTTCCGACACAAGGTGCTCTCTCCGACGGCAAACGAAAAGTTTCTATAATGGCAGACGAAAGGAGCAAAGACCGGGAAAACCAGCCATCAGAAAGGTATTTTTTTGTAAACTATGTTATTTTTTAGATAACAACAAATTTTACGTGGTCTGCAGTAGGTATTCTATTAGTAGGCAGGCATTTCTGACATCGAAAAAGCATTACTTTTCCATTCTTGTACCAATCACTTATCCCTTTGATATTACCAATTCAAATCAAATAATACTATTTAGAATAATATTTCAGAACATTTTTATAGTAATGTAACAACTAATAATACAATTTTCACCTTCTGTCTTTTTTAACTTCCGTAAGAGCAATAATTCTTGTTTAATTAGCGATTAAATCTTTTAAATACGAGTTCTCTTCTTTACCCTACTATATCTAAAATTCCCCGGTCTTATGGAAACCTAATCTAGATTATAAACAACCTATGCGTTAAATTTAATTTGAATCCATTTAGCAGATTCTCCGTAACGTTAATATTGGAGAAGAAAAAGTTGTAAAATGGTTAACATAAAAAAGGTTACAAAATATGTATGTGTATGTAATATCATAAGTAGAGAGCTTGATTAGTGACCGGATACATGGTAAATGTTTGATTGAGAGTACTTTACATTAGTAGTGGTTTGTGCGTTTATGACTATCCAAACGCATGACAAAGCCCACGATTGGGTCCGCAAAAAGGTTGGTGTCTAAAGTATCCGGTAGTGAAAGTAGGGTATAGCAGAAGAAGCATGTGAATAGAATAAATGCGATAGAGAGTGAGTGATATGAAATTAAGTAACTGTATGGGAAAAGATTATATTAAAAACCAAAGTAGAATAAAGACGTAGTGACAAATTTTGAAAATGATATGGTAAGATGAATGAGAAAATAAAAAAGTGATGTACGAAAAAGATGTACTCTTTCATTGTTAATCTTATCCCTAGCTAGCTGGAGGAAATTTTAATGTTATATGCACTGCCAGGTTATATATAAGATACATATATATTATTAGTGCCTTTATAGTAATAATTTAATCGTTTTTATTGCACACATGATGTAAATAATAGCCAATCCAAATAAAACTCAGAAACGGTAACACTAAATAACAGTAACGACTGCATTTTTCTGTTCAATAATTCTATATTGCTTCAATAGTATTTAAAGAAGATACAAAATAGAACTATTAAACAAAATTACAATTGTAATTTTGTTCAATAGTTCTATTTTGTTTTGTTTATGAATACACAGTTTTTAAACTAAATTTCATTTCAATTAAGCTGTGCAAAACTATTTTTATAATAACTTCCTTGATTCATATTACTATTCGAAACGTGAATGTAGTTCATGGGTATTAGTCTTTATTTAGCGTCCATCGCCAAGCTTAAGATATTCGTAATACTGATAACTTGTATTATTTCCCTGGTTATATTACTGGTCTCTTCCGCTTGAAGACTTTCATTTATGTTCCGTAATTAAGTGACAAAAAATTTACTTCCAAACGGTGAGATGTAAATTTATGATTTTTTATCCCAACGGAACAAAAACCTTAAAAAATTCTTGTTTCTTATATCAATCTTTGAACCTTCCGAACAGATTCGATCAAACTATGCCTATAAAATTTGCATAATTTTCATGATATCCATGAGATTCCATCATCATATCACAATATTTTATTGAACCATTGGTGACTAAGCTACTTAAAATATTAGTAATCAAAAATGGCATTTTATATTTAATTTAGTTAAAATTAATACATACATTGTGAATAGCATCTGTAAACTTCTAAGAGTTGAACTGATGTAATAAAATAAGCACAATTCTTGCTAAACAAATATATTGTTTAATTTTCTCTAGAAATTAGAGTTTATACTCCTAGATTTATTTAAAATGTACCTAGATCTTAAACAAATATATTCTTATAAATATTTTTAGGAAATAAGAATTCAATCGTAGTTAATTTTGATTTCAGAAAAATTATTATGACGTAAATTGGAAGGAAGGTTATTAATTAATCAAGGAACTACGTAAGTAGTAGTTCATTCGGTGTGTATTTTTAGCACGTAGCGTATAAAGACAATTTTCTAAAAATGTCTTTTGTATACAGGATTTTGGATGTCTATGCTTCCAAGATTTATTAATATATAACCACTAAGCCCGTATTGTTTATTGAAATGTACCAGTCCGTATAGTATAAAGGATTTATTGGAAAGTTATTTTTATTAGAAAAAAAAAATTAACTTACATATACACACATCGAGTCAAGAGACCCGAGTTCGAACCCCAGGTGGCAATACCAATGAGTTTTCAAAAACTTATGTACGAATTACATCGTTGGTTTGGACTATTAAATAAATTAATGGTGCACTTCTTTAACTTTTTAACTTCTTCTACTTGTCCCGAAAATATCTTCGGTGGAAGGTGGGTCAAAAGTACTTAATTGTCTAGACTAGACCTCTGTCCACCCTGTATTGGGAATTGCGTGATGATATTTATTTATTTTTTATTAACTTACGTATAAATAGACTTTATGTTCAATTCTCCCCATAAAAGAAATGAAATTATGCTCATAACATATAACCTGGAATGACACCGAAAAAGCTATGGAACTGCGCGGCGCTGGCAGAGCGAGAAAAACATAAGCCCTCTTTTTAGCATTCTTTAACGGTTACGTTTATCAACGTTTGTATTCAAGAATTGTTTGTATTATTCTTTAATAATGAACCGTGTTATGACTAATGCGTCTTTCATTTAAAATCTTTAAAACAATATGTCAGTACTTATTCAAGTTTCATTACAAAATATTCACGCTAGGCAGTGTTGCAGTCCTCTAAAACATAACATAACATAAATGAAATATATAACGGCACGACGGTATACTCTACCTTTGAATTTGTGGATTATGAACATTTCTGTAATGAATATTAATCTTGTACTCGGGTCGAGGATTATTTATATGTATATATGAATATTTATCTGTTTAAATATATTTCTGTGTAAGTATATCGCAGCGATGGCTTGTACACTATTATGGCCATAGGCTCACTATCGGTCCTAAATAGGTTTTGGTGAAAAATCAAATATTTTCCTGAAGACTTAGTTGCCTAGAATCCTGTACTGGGAAAATGCGTGAAATTAAAATAAAATTAATATCTGAGCTGAAGAATTCCCTGTAAGTATATTAATATGCTTCTCTGCAAGAGAAGCCAATCTTCTTCTTCTTCTTTACAGCCTATCAAGAGTCCACTGCTGAACATAGGCCTCCCCTAAAACTTTCCATAGTGAACGGTCCTCACCCATGGACTTTCTTTTGCAAGTCGTCGCTCCATCTCATAAGGGGTCGTCCAACACTGCATTTGCCTGTTCGAGGTTGCCACTTGAGAACCTTTCTTCCCCCACGGTTGTCAGGTCTACGTGGCAGGCCCATTGCCACTTCAACGTGCTGATCCTTACAGCTATGTTGGCTACTCTGGTTCTGCTGCGGATCTCTTTATTACGGATTCTATCACGCAGAGAAACACCGAGCATAGCCCTTTCCATAGCACGCTGAGCAACTTTGAGCTTCCTCATACGGCCTGCAGGGAAAGACCACGTCTCAGATCCATATATCATCACTGGCAACACGCACTGGTTGTAAACTTTGATCTTTACATTTAGAGGTATTTTAGACGAAGGTATAAAGACAATTTTCTAAAAATGTCTTTGTATACAGGATTTTGGATGTCTATGCTTCCAAGATTTATTAATATATAACCACTATGTCCGATATTTTATATCGTCGTTGGCTTGACATAAAGGCGGCGACGGGCTCACCACCCGTCACGTTGTCCCGAAAATATCTTCGGTGGAAGGTGGGTCGAAGGGACTTAATTGCCTAGACTAGACCTCTGTCTACCCCTGTATTGGGAATTGCGTGAAGATATTTATATTTATTTATTTATATATCTAAGTTACTAAGTCACGATAGCCGAGTGGCTGGGTGGTCGGAATTTCGAGTCGAGAGACCCGATTTCGATCCCCAGGTGGCAGGCTCGTACCAATGGGTTTTTCAAAACCTATGTCCGATATTTTATATCGTCGTTGGCTTGACATAAAGGCGGCGACGGGCTCACCACCCGTCACGTTGTCCCGAAAATATCTTCGGTGGAAGGTGGGTCGAAGGGACTTAATTGCCTAGACTAGACCTCTGTCTACCCCTGTATTGGGAATTGCGTGAAGATATTTATATTTATTTATTTATATATCTAAGTTACTAAGTCACGATAGCCGAGTGGCTGGGTGGTCGGAATTTCGAGTCGAGAGACCCGATTTCGATCCCCAGGTGGCAGGCTCGTACCAATGGGTTTTTCAAAACCCATGTCCGATATTTTATATCGTCGTTGGCTTGACATAGGCGGCGACGGGCTCACCACCCGTCACGTTGTCCCGAAAATATCTTCGGTGGAAGGTGGGTCGAAGGGACTTAATTGCCTAGACTAGACCTCTGTCTACCCCTGTATTGGGAATTGCGTGAAGATATTTATATTTATTTATTTATATATCTAAGTTACTAAGTCACGATAGCCGAGTGGCTGGGTGGTCGGAATTTCGAGTCGAGAGACCCGATTTCGATCCCCAGGTGGCAGGCTCGTACCAATGGGTTTTTCAAAACCTATGTCCGATATTTTATATCGTCGTTGGCTTGACATAGGCGGCGACGGGCTCACCACCCGTCACGTTGTCCCGAAAATATCTTCGGTGGAAGGTGGGTCGAAGGGACTTAATTGCCTAGACTAGACCTCTGTCTACCCCTGTATTGGGAATTGCGTGAAGATATTTATATTTATTTATTTATATATCTAAGTTACTAAGTCACGATAGCCGAGTGGCTGGGTGGTCGGAATTTCGAGTCGAGAGACCCGATTTCGATCCCCAGGTGGCAGGCTCGTACCAATGGGTTTTTCAAAACCTATGTCCGATATTTTATATCGTCGTTGGCTTGACATAAAGGCGGCGACGGGCTCACCACCCGTCACGTTGTCCCGAAAATATCTTCGGTGGAAGGTGGGTCGAAGGGACTTAATTGCCTAGACTAGACCTCTGTCTACCCCTGTATTGGGAATTGCGTGAAGATATTTATATTTATTTATTTATATATCTAAGTTACTAAGTCACGATAGCCGAGTGGCTGGGTGGTCGGAATTTCGAGTCGAGAGACCCGATTTCGATCCCCAGGTGGCAGGCTCGTACCAATGGGTTTTTCAAAACCCATGTCCGATATTTTGTATCGTCGTTGGCTTGGACATAAAGGCGGCGACGGGCTCACCACCCGTCACGTTGTCCCGAAAATATCTTCGGTGGAAGGTGGGTCGAAGGGACTTAATTGCCTAGACTAGACCTCTGTCTACCCCTGTATTGGGAATTGCGTGAAGATATTTATATTTATTTATTTATATATCTAAGTTACTAAGTCACGATAGCCGAGTGGCTGGGTGGTCGGAATTTCGAGTCGAGAGACCCGATTTCGATCCCCAGGTGGCAGGCTCGTACCAATGGGTTTTTCAAAAACCTATGTCCGATATTTTGTATCGTCGTTGGCTTGGACATAAAGGCGGCGACGGGCTCACCACCCGTCACGTTGTCCCGAAAATATCTTCGGTGGAAGGTGGGTCGAAGGGACTTAATTGCCTAGACTAGACCTCTGTCTACCCCTGTATTGGGAATTGCGTGAAGATATTTATATTTATTTATTTATATATCTAAGTTACTAAGTCACGATAGCCGAGTGGCTGGGTGGTCGGAATTTCGAGTCGAGAGACCCGATTTCGATCCCCAGGTGGCAGGCTCGTACCAATGGGTTTTTCAAAAACCTATGTCCGATATTTTGTATCGTCGTTGGCTTGGACATAAAGGCGGCGACGGGCTCACCACCCGTCACGTTGTCCCGAAAATATCTTCGGTGGAAGGTGGGTCGAAGGGACTTAATTGCCTAGACTAGACCTCTGTCTACCCCTGTATTGGGAATTGCGTGAAGATATTTATATTTATTTATTTATATATCTAAGTTACTAAGTCACGATAGCCGAGTGGCTGGGTGGTCGGAATTTCGAGTCGAGAGACCCGATTTCGATCCCCAGGTGGCAGGCTCGTACCAATGGGTTTTTCAAAAACCTATGTCCGATATTTTGTATCGTCGTTGGCTTGGACATAAAGGCGGCGACGGGCTCACCACCCGTCACGTTGTCCCGAAAATATCTTCGGTGGAAGGTGGGTCGAAGGGACTTAATTGCCTAGACTAGACCTCTGTCTACCCCTGTATTGGGAATTGCGTGAAGATATTTATATTTATTTATTTATATATCTAAGTTACTATAAATGTATGTAAATACATTTTTTTTAAATTCATTTGTATTTAAATGTTACCGTTAACTTGGACACTAAGTCAGCGATATGCTGCCCACTTGTCACGTTACCCCAAATAAGTTTCGGTGAAAATTGTATCCAAAAAGACTTCATTGTCAAAACCCCTGCTTACAACAAATGACCACGTTGTTTACGTTCCTGTTTCCCTTCTATCAAATTTGTGATTTTCTCATTGCACGCATTCAATTACTATGCTCACTCTTTGCTTTCCCTTCTCGAACAATTTGTTCACATAGTATTCGAAAAGTATCCTTTTTATGTTTATCTTATCTTTGTTCTTCACCATTTGTTCTTCTCTCATTCGTTCTTCTCTGATTCGTTCAAAGTGAAACACATAGAAGAGAAATAATAATTTATGAATAAAAACGAATATCGAGGATTTAATAAAGCTATTATAATTATACAAAAAAAATATTATTTTTTGAGGAAATTTTTAATAAATTTGTGATTAGTGATTATTATTTGGATAACAGATTTTGTATGGGAGAAACGCTTTGAGCAAATTACATAAAACGAGATACACTACTAACACATGACAACAACATCATCTTTTAATTTCTTTTGTTTTATGTATTAGACTTTTTCACCTATTAATTAGTCTATCTGAGTGCGCGACACAAAGCAAGGCAACGTAATTCATAGTCTATATTGTATACAATGTTTACGTTTATTTCGTGTGGCGCTCAGAAGACTAAACACAGGGCCCGATTATGTCAGTAATTAAGGCGTTAATTTTCACCTCATATTTTTAGTTTTAAGTTTATTTAGTTTATTTGAGTTTTAAGTCCTAGAGATATAATTATAACAGAAACCATTACCGAGAAGTGGGGTATTTTGAAATTTTCCATCTACTTTTTATAGAAGCAGATATTACTTATCACAATTGATTTTTTAAAGTTTTAGTAGATATTATCAGTATTTACTTTCTAGTAAAAGTTATAAAGCGCCTGCCAAACTAAAACTGCAATTAAATTGTAACGCAGTCCATCGCTTATTTTGATTATTATAAAGAGTAAAAACATATTTTATCGCATGCTTTTTATAAGCACAAAAAATGTTTACGGGTGTCCTTGAACTTAGAAAGATTTTTAAGTTCTATCAATATTATTCGTTATTATTCTTATTCGTTTTGACACTTTCATACTTTTGTTAAATATAAGTATTAAAAAAAAGCGGTGGTAAATTCTTATTACTCTATGGAGTAATAAGAATTTACCACCGCTTTTTTTTACAGTGGGTGTCGTAAGAGGTGATGATTCCCTTAGATGATTTGAGGAAGTGATTATTGAAAAAAAATTGCGACATTCGATTTTATTGAAGTAATTAAAATAAATAAATAAATAAATATCTTCACGCAATTCCCAATACAGGGGTAGACAGAGGTCTAGTCTAGACAATTAAGTCCCATTGACCCACTTTCCACCGAAGATATTTTCGGGACAACGTGACAGGTGGTGAGCCCGTCGCCGCCTTTATGTCCAAGCCAACGATATAATTCGTACATAAGTTTTTGAAAAACTCATTGGTACGAGCCTGCCACTTGGGGATCGAACTCGGGTCTCTCGACTCGAAATTCCGACCACCGAACCACTCGGCTATCGTAACTTCACTGAAAGAATTAAATATATTATTAAATTATATTTAACTATTACATATAATAATTAAACATAACATAAAACAAAACCTATATCTTGTTCCATATTAAGGTATATCTATCTCAGAAAACTACAGTTTTTGTTCAGACAAATAGACTCTGGCAGTAAATAATTCTAAAAACCATTCATTTAGGTACGTTATTTTTAGTTAATTGCTTTCTGTCAGGTCCACTATTCAATTCTTTATTTTCATGTGGCTGTAATGTATAAATATGCACTGAATCTCAAAACAATTTTTTATTAAATAAAAGAGCTATTAAAAATTCAAATGACAGAGGAGAAGGTGGTCGGTGGCCAGGTTTCAACCGACCCCCGCAATGTGTAAAAATAATAAGGCATCCCCTTCTTTTCGTGGATGATGGAAGAGTTAGGGTAAAAGCCAAAAAATGCAATTGGCTGCCGTTAGATAGTGGAACAACTATCTTAAAAATACCAGCTCAAACGTCAGCATACCAATGACAGGCTGTAGTGTCTAAGTTGCAAGGTGCCTGATACTACGATCGCCAATCGTTTTACAAAGCTGGACAATTATCGCAGACCCTCCCCTACAGGAGAGTATGTATGCCTTGAAGTAACCATTAAAGTCCTTTATAATGATCGTCTCCGCCATACCGTGGACTCGGTGCTCGTTTAATGTAAAATAAGCTAATTATATTTTTTACGTGATAAGAATTCTGAAAAATATAAATATTATTGTGAATAGCTTTGGTACATAAATACATTATTTTTAATCTCTATTAGTTCTGCTTTGCGGTATGGATAACGATTCTTATACGCACATCATACTTTTACCAAACCATGCAGCGGAGTCATAAAATGTTGCAGAATTTAATGGCAGTTTCACACACCTTTAAACTTACTTTAAACTAAAATAAATTATTACATTCGGAAATTTAAAGTCTCATTTTACCATTACCAGTTATATATAAATTTACTGTTACTATTTTAGTAGTACATTTTTTTTTCTTATTAATAGTGTTAATCAAAGTCTCACACATATTTTGTTGTCTACCTTTATTATGATAATTAGATGTATCGTGTGTTACGAAATTCGCTACTTTGGATGTTACGGCTCGCGTGGGTATCAGTATCACAGACGATGTCACACGAGCTGCTTCAGATGTTTAGAAACGAATTTATAAACAAGCGGGCGCGGCGTCGTCGCCACGCCGCTCTATCAGCACCATCAAACCTCGCCATTGACACGGCCGCTACCCTATCCGTTGTTTAATACGCTTAGCTATTACTGAGGGCTTTGTAGTTAAGCAATTTTTTTGCACGTCGGCCAATGACCGGCTCTCCGGCCTGCGAAACTCAACGTTCCGAGGCAGTCACGTGCCCGGGGTGAGGCGCGGCGGGCGGCTCGACTCGAAGCCGAACCTTCTCTTATAAGATGCACACTCGCCGCGTCATAGGTGTAAAGCGTGCACGGCCGAACGGCATGTCTCGTGCACTGTATCGGATACCCGGTCATGCTAATATTTAGTTTTAATTAAATATAACTTTGTAGTGCCATGTAGGATGTCTCATAGTAGCCTAAGCTGTCATTACGACAGTTATCTCCCGTCAGATTCATCCCTTGAGACAGACGCGCTTAACCGGCATTGGTAAGAATCATTTCAAGTGTCTTTTTAATTATTAAATAAATTTAGAATTAAACTTTATTTCACGTGTGTGTGCATTAAGTTTCTAATTTCATACAATATTTATCCTTATATTCACTGCGTTAATTTAACTACTCAAATAGTATGCGGCTTTATCTCGAATAAGCCAATAAAACTTTTAAAATATTGAATACGATGAACTTAAAACAAACGAAACGCTATTATTAAAATGAAATTTGTAAATTAAAAATATTTTAACATATCATCAAGAATCACAAATACTATTTATAAAAATAAAGCAACTTTATAATTTCAAACACGTTTCAATGTCGCCAGGGAGACATACATTCATCGTGTACAAGTCGACATTTTTTAAAATAAAATGATATTATTTCTACATTTTTATTAAACACTGTCAGTTTAAAAATACAAGGAATCGAAGATGCCACACATGTAATTTAATCTGCAAGTTGTGACATCTTAATCGCCCGCAGGCATCGCAGATGCGTGGCCACATATCGCAGCCACACTTACATATCATACCAAGTCGTTCACAATCACAATTACATTTAAACATTGACCCAAAACACCGTGTAGTTTTCCATCGATGAAATTTTTTATCACGCAATCGCCTCACAATGTGCCTATATTAATTCACTGTCGAACAGTGTTGATCCTTGTTACCACGACAATACAAAATTTAACACCGTGGCAATTAAATTGTATTGGTTACCAATGATTGCATATGAATACGAATTATGCAAATTAAATGATAAGACAATGAATATGCTCTGTTTTAAGTAACATTTCATTTTTTAAGCGTATAAGCTAATATTATTATATTATATATGAAAATATACAAAAGTGTACTATATACACACACACAATACACAGGGGTCTTTTGCTATATTTTCTTGATGAATTTTGTTTTTTTTTCCACTGTGCATAATCGTAAAACTGTGTTAAAAACACCTCACAAAACCGACGTAAATGAACTTGCTCCAATAAAAGGTTCTCACTTAGTCACCTTCAAAGTCACTAGATACATTCAATTATGGGCAAAGCTGGTTTAACCTTAGAATCCGAGGTAACTAGAAATCATTAAACTACCCTTGAAATTTCAATTACTTGCTGTATCAACCATTACACAACTTCAATAAAATTAAACAAAACAACCATTTTTATTTGAAAGAAAATAAATATTAAACATTTTAAGAGTCCAATCATTCGTGTTGCCAAATATTTGAAAGTTGTCCATTAAAACCTTTCGGTTCTAGTTTTTAAATTTAAACTCAAACTTGTGACTATTACAATAAAGTTACAAGTACGCTTGTTATTAATAAGCTGTTATATCTACAGGAATGGCCGCGTGTCAGCGCAAGCAGAAGGCCCTTCGCGGCGTAAAAGTAATCTTCACAATGCTTTGGCAGCTGAAATGGACTCCTCATGGGGTATGATTAAAACTGTCTACCTTTTAAATCGATAGATACATCATTTAAGTAAGAAGTCTTCCTCAAAATAACACTATTATGCACAAGTATAGACTAAGTATTATATACATTACACATCAGCCTTATCTTAAGAAAGTGTTTGCTACAATCGACACATTTTGCAAGCGGATTGACGATGGTAGTACCAAACAACTCGCGCCTTTAACGCCGCCACCGGACTGCTGAATTTTTGCCTCTGAAATTGTATTGGGCTCTGAATTTATATTAAGGCATCCGATAGATGGCGCTATCGGATGTCTTTTGCATTTTTAAGGCGTTTACGTTACTTTTACGACACTAACTGATTTGAAAAAAATGTCTATTATGGTATAAATATCTATTATTGTAAGAAATGTTCCCGTTTTGTTAAAAAATAATATAAAATCTTAAAGAAACAAACTACAAAAAGAAATCAGTTACTTCTTTGTAAACCGTGTGGTAACGGTGTAAGAATATTGCCACTTCCTTCCTTCCCGTGGGTGTCGTAAGAGGCAACTAAGGGAAACAGCCTTGAATACCATTATGGCGACCGATAGATGGCGGGATAACCATCCCTAAAAATATCAGACCAAAATAATCAGACCGAAGATGGGCAGCAGCGTCTAAGGTGCGAAGTGTCTGATACTGCGATCGCCAATCCGCTTGCCAAGCGTAGCGATTATGGCATACCCTCCCTATGGGAGAGGCCTTTGTCCTGCAGTGGACTTTAATAGGCCGTTATGTATGTATGTATGTATGTATGTATGAATGTACTTCTTTGTAAGTTGCATAACATTACCTTTACGCATTTTCCAATACAGGGGTAGTCAGAGGAGACCCACATTTCACCGGAACTTATTTAAACAGCGCATGTGGTAAGCCTATCGCCGTCTTTATGTCCAAGCCAAGGACATAAATCGCACATAAGTTTTTAAAAAAACATTGATAAGAGCTGGATTAACCTCAAGACTCTTGACTCGAATTCCGATGACCAAGCACTCGGCTATCATGCCTCTAAGAATATATGTATATTAAAAATAGTAATAAATAAAATTATAATACGAAAAACGTTCCGAATCTTTATCGATGAGGAAACTATGTCCATAATTTAGATCTTATTATTCTACAGAACATTTTTTACTTTATAGAATATTAATGTTGAAAGTTATATTTATCCTTGTAATTTATTAAAATGTCAATTATGGCTAAAATAGCGGATGCTTTCAGATAACTTTAAGTAAATTAATGGAAAGTTTTCACCACTCGGCACGTCTATGTCGCAATAGTTAGTTAACTATTTTTTTTATTTATTATGCTTCCAAATTACTTTTATAAGTTAATAGATTTCCTGTCATTTAAAACCTTAGAGATATTATAACGATTGCATAAAGTATAAAATGACATTACATTTTTGTGAAAATATTTACTTCTTATTTTTACGGTAGAACTTTATTAGAAATGAATAAAATTTTAACTTTATTTATTATTTTATTTTCAGTACATATTTATCTAATTGATACAGCTGTAGGATCAGATAAAACTGAATTCAGCGTACTATTTAAGTTAATGTACAAAATGGATGTTACTGAATGTGATGATGAGCAATATGTATCCCTAAATATTATCTTACAATAATAATAATATAGACAATATTTCAGTAAGACTTCAAAAAGGGCAGAGTGACAGACAGGGCTTAAAGTCTCATATAAAAACAGTATGGCACATAGTGTCAGGATTTTTTATATGTAAGCAATAATAATCAAAAATCTTGTTAATAATAACAATTAAAAATAGCAGTTGACTTACATTTCAAAACGAAGAATTAAATGGTTATTAATTTGAGAATGCAGCACAAAGTACAGTAATAAAATGTACATCTACATATTGAAACAAAAATATGTTGGTGTTATGAACGGTCTTCAACTTTCGATTCAATGCGGAGCAGCAGGATTTTCTAGCTATAAATAACTAATAAATTTTTATTACTACAATCTTGAATAATAAAAACATTTGTCAGACAAATTTCCCTAAGTCGGAATAATACAACACATGGACATTCATACTTCACGTAAATGCACCTGCTCGTTCTCATATATCCATCGATTGAGTCTTCTTGACATTTGTGCTTCGACCATAACGCTTCATAATATTATCCACAGATCGGCCGGCGCACATCGAAGGCAGGTATAAAAAATATTCAACAACTTCTTCCATTTACTCCAAGAAAGCGTTATCTCATCAAAGCGAGCATATCGAAAGGTAATTTCATGTTTTTAAGGACTCGTAGTTTATTCTTCCTAGGTTGATTATAATAATAATAACTTTTTTATTTTGCAAATATATTTATAAATAGCTGCGTGTTAATAATAACAACTTCGTATCAAAAACAATAAGAAATTACTTTAAAATCAACATTTCTCGTCGAAATTTCTTTAAATATTTAAAAAATTAAAAATATATTTATACTATCGATTAAACCGACTTTTGTCTTAAAAAGTTATCTTTTGTAGATAAGTTTTGGATACTTTTTAAATTTCTTAATAATGGAATATGACCTATATAATTGGATGAGAGAACCTACCTGGGTACATTAGCAGATAACTACTACACTTTTTTCCTTTTATGTTTGTTTGATCAAAAATATTTTGTGTCCGCAGGTCCTGGTGGTACGCTTGTTGCCAAAAGTGTCATCAAGAAGAATCCGGTATTCCCTCGTGGGAACCACCGTATTGGCAAAAGATTTGCCCCTACCCATTATGCCCGTCCTACAGACACCTAGCACAGACTCTATCTATATTTATAATTGGTAAGTTTTACAGTTGTTTTTAGTTGTTACTCAAATAGATAAAAAGTACTGAAACATACAAAATAATCAATCAAATAATTTTATTAATTTTGACAAACATTTGACATCAATAAAAAATAACTTTGACCATGTTAAAGCTCCAGATTATATTTTTTACACATTACATATAAAAAACCCATTTTTAATATGAAAAAAAAAATAGAATTGTCTCACAGCAAAACAAGTCGAGAGGCAATTTTTCAAGTGGCAATAAAAATCACTACCAGTTCTATTTGCGATTAGGAATTTAACAAATATTTTTCCCTTTAATTTAATAACATAAAAGTTCAGCATAAATATGCTTTAAAAATCAATAAAATTGCATAATAAAAATATATTCCAGATTTTTAAAACTAACTTTCACCAGGATCACAGAATTATCCTAGATTCACATGATTATAATTTATCTCAAATTAGTTTCTTATATAATTTAGCCGGTTTAGATTGAAAATTCCTTTAAATATCTTTTATTATTAGTAAACTTTAAAATAATAATAGTATATACAATATTTAATTTATTTTTTGTAACCATAACTACTCGTATGTAACCATGTTTGCATGTGTCACAGGAAATTGTAAATCAAGTTATACATAATAATTATTATTATTCTTGTAATAGTAGTTAGTAATTGTGAACAAAATTGTTAATTTTTCAATACTACTACAGGTATTTTGGTATGGGTGACGATATGGATAGTAATGGGTGAGACAGCAGCACCAGGCGGACAGTTATTTATGCTAGCTGTTCTTACAATAGCCGCTTACTTCGGTGGCTGGGTCATGGTAAAAATTACTACCCTTCCAGCACTCATTGGAATGCTTATAGTGGGAATTATAATGAAAAACGTTGGGTTTGTGAACTTTGACGAAAATTTTCAACATGTCTGTTCTTATATCAGGTAACTACTGCTTTTTTTTTAATTCTACATTACTCGTACATTTACTACATATTTCTAAAACGTTACTGTCATTGATTACTAATCACTTATAATAATGAACTATTTTTTTAGTAAATGTTTATTTGAATTTTTAAAACTACAATTAAACACAAGCGTTCTTTCCAGGAAAATCGCTTTAACGATAATCTTAACTAGAGCCGGTTTAGATCTCGACCCAGTAGCTATGAAAAAATTCTTTTTCACTGTTATCAAACTAGCCCTAATACCTTGGACATTTGAATGCGTACTGTGTGCTGTTATGGCCAATTTGCTTCTAGGATTACCCTGGGATTGGGGTGAGTATTTTCTTATAGGCATTAAATCAATTTTACTTAGACATGACTTGCTATTAGTGAATACTTAATGAACCATTTTAACTACGTAGATCGCACTGAAAGTCCTTAAAAAAACACCAATGAAAAAAATAGTGGGTCCAATCTTCCTTAGGGGATTCCTATATGGTAATTCACCACATCATCTAAATTTATAATTGGAAGGAAACACCCGCTGAGCCGCTGAGATTGTCTTATAGTTTTTGATTCGTGGCATATATCTAGCTTTCATCACCTGTGACGATCTCAAATTACAGCTTTTGAGTCACATCCGTTTAACTTTTCTAAAATTTCGCGACTATGGTCTATACAAAGATTTTTCTAGTCTTCGGTCAAAGTATGGCGATTCCCTTTGGTGCCAAGCGTACTGGACTCATACCAAAGCTTGCACGCATCTACTGGTAGGGCACTCTCTGATCTTTCATTTCATGCTCGCCTAGCACTCATTTTCCTTCAGATATCGTTGTTATAAGAGTGGTTCCTCATGTCGATCTCTGAATTAGCGCCGCTTACGTTTAAACTCATTAAACCAATTGTTAACAGTGGCGCGAGATAGGGTTTTGTCGTTGATTAAGACACAAAATCTCACAAAATCACAATTTTCTCCCGAGGGATTTATTTTGAGCTGTAGAAAGACTATTAGATTTGCCACTAGTTAGACGCAATTCCCAATACAGGGGCAGACAGAGCTCTAGTCTAGACAATTAAGTCCCTTTGACCCACCTTCCACCGAAGATATTTTCGGGACAACGTGACAGGTGGTGAGCCCGTCGCCATCTTTATGTCCAAGCCAACGATATGAATCGTATATAGGTTTTGAAAAACCCATTGGTACGAGCCTGCCACCTGGGGATCGAACTCGAGTCTCTCGACTTGAAATTCCGACCACCCAACCACTCGGCTATCGTGACTGTACAAGATGTCTATTCAATGATTTTCTAGTAGTCTAATATTGCCGTTATTGGTATTTTTTTTACTTCATCTCTAAGTTTTATTAAAAGCAATATGTATAATATCGTAATCAAGTGCAATATTTCACTTTCAGCATTCTTACTTGGATCGATAATAGCCGCCGTATCTCCTGCTGTTATTGTGCCATGTCTGTTTCGTTTACGAGGCAAGGGCTATGGAGTCTCCAAAGGTATACCGACACTAGTTCTAGCAGTATCTGGCGTCGACGATGCCGCTAGTGTCGCTGTCTTTGGAATAGTCTCCTCCATCATGTTTTCTAGCTCTTCTATTACAATGAATATCATACAAGTGTGTATTCCTTAATAATTTTCTATTATTTAGTAAATTTCTTTGAATGAAAATAAATTTAAACTTTTAAACATGATTTCTAATGTACTAGATTAAATTTTATAAATTTGTTGAACATTTATGTGTTAAGAAACTATAATTGAATATAATTGAAAAAAATAATTTCAGGGACCACTAAGCGTGATCGGTGGAATAGCATTTGGTGTGTTTTGTGGATATCTGGTTAAGTACATTCCAGAACGTAACGATGCGTTTTTAGTGCCATTACGTGTTCTTTTACTTCTTGCTGGAGGACTCATGTCTGTTTTGGGATCAGAAGAAATAGGCTGGGGTGGTGCTGGTAAGTAAAGAAGTCAGAAAGCTGTTTGTTTTTTATCACTCTATTATGTTATAGTCATAAATATAACGAAATCCATTTAAAGATAAAAAATAAGTAAAAAGATTTTAGTTAGACCACAGTGAATGCGCACTCTTTTTCTTACAAACAGATTAAATTGTTTGAAGTCCATAGTTCCGAGTACGATTGATTGTTTTCTTGTATGATGCAAGATTTTCACACGAACAATACACTGTTGTAACTATAAAAAACGATCTGCAATAAAACAGAAAGAAACAAAGCTGTTTAAACTCTCTGTTTACCGTTGCTCATCCACCCACCTAATATAGCATGTGAACTAGTATAATAAGAATACTTTAAGTACGAAGTACTAGATTTTTAGAATGTTGACTTACAAATAGGTTTTTTTTTAATTTAAGTTTTTATTCGGGGATATGAAATGGTAGGAAAAGTAATTATGAAAGAAAATGTAATGTAACCAGATATCGCTTATCACGCTCCACGGTAGCTCTATCTGCTATTAATATTATAAAAAACAGTTACCTTTGATTTGAACAACGAAAATAATATAATTAGTGAGACGACAACAACGAATACTGTGCAGTTGCATTGTTTTTGGAAACCATGGTCAATCTATAAAACAAGTTACATATCTTTATTACAATAAATAAATAAATAAATAAATATTCATCGATATACGATTGATGGATGTAATGTAACATACATTACATCCATCAATCGTATTTTTAAATTACCCCCATTTCGTAATGAGGTAAGGAAAAAGAATAAAGAAGTTTTAATTAAATAAAAAATAGCTAAAATTAAATTAGAAATAGCATGGGGTTATTATAGTTCCCAGGGGTAATTATGATTAATATATTCAGTTAATTTTTAATAACCCTTTTTATACAGTTTCTTTTTTTGATAAATACCTGTTAAAAGGCAAACTGTAAACAAATCAAACCCGATTTATAATATACTTCATTATTAAGTAGTACCTACATAATTAGTTAAATGTAAGCGTTAATACTAATTATAACTTACTTTTCATTATTATCGTAACGATAAGAATGAAACGTTTTTCATATCGTTACCGAGCAATAATACGATTTATCTTAATTAGTATAAAATTCATTCAAATATTTGTTTCAGGACCACTCGCTGTAATTGCGTTTGCCTTCGTAGCCTGTAAAAATTGGTCTGAACAAGGTTGGGAACTGGAAGACAATCCCGTGGCGACTGCGTTTGAAATTTTTTGGATGTTATTTGAACCTATGCTATTCTCTGTTACTGGCGCGCAAGTTGTTGTAAGTACATTGAATAAACCTCCTTTGACGACCTCCGTGGACAAGTGGCGTAAACACCGGTTTTCAAGTTGTCGCCATCTCGAAGTCCCTGATTCCATTCCCGTCGGGTCAATGTAGAAAAATCACTTTTTCTACATTTTCTCGAGTCTGGGTGTTTGTGGTACCTTCGTTGTTTACGATTCCCATACCTCAAGTGCTTTAGCATCTTATATTGGGATCGGACCAATGTGTGTGATGTTGTCCCTATCTATACATGTATCTATAATAAATCCACGATACAGAACTAAAGTTAATAATAAAATATCATAATTTGAAACTATTAAACAATTATTTTAATATTTGCCATTGTAATCGTAGTAAAACTAATCTTCAGCTGGTAAAGCAGGGCCTACAATGAATTCTGCTCAATGGTGTATTTGGTATTATATTTTATATATCATCTTTTTAGAATATGAAGGATATTTAGTGCAGTTTTAACAGTGGTAGAGCCATGCATCAGCTTTTGTTGTTACATGAATGGGCCGGCTCGACCAGGGAAGTACCACGACCTCATAGAATACCAGCGTGAAGTAGAAGTCTAACAAACTTCTGCGTTTCGTCTGGCGGGTGCAGGTAATCGGAGGCCCACACACACCCCCTCCCCCAATTCAGGGGGGCACTGTAAGGCCGGCAACGCAGCTGCTACGCCTCTGGTATTGCGGGTGTTCATGGGCGGCGGTAATCACTTGAGCCACCTGCTCCTTTGCCACCCTTTTCCATAAAAAAATATATAAAGTTCGTCTACCCAAGCAATCCTAGCAATGAATTATCTAATAAATACTATAAAATATTTATAGATACCGCTCATCACCATAAATAACATTACCTTAAATTTCACACATAAGAACTTGTCGATGCTGCTTTTATTAGTCTGGAAGGCTTCTGTGTGCACCTTATACGAAAACTACCAAAGCAGTTAAATTCCAACCAGAAATTACGTCGCATAACGAGTCATGGCAGAAATTTAAATTATTTTAAAATAAATCAGCACGAAACAACCGATGGTTTGTAAACGTTGTTTTTAATGTTTTAGATATCAGAGTTGGAGCCTCATTTAGTGCTAGTTGGTGGTGGAATCCTGATAACATGCGTTGTTCTTCGAGCTATACTTACAAGCGTCTGCGCCGTACGAAGCAACCTCAATATGAAAGAGAAAGTCTTCGTTGGTCTTGCCTGGATGGCCAAAGCTACTGTACAAGTGTGTAGTCAATTTATAACTTTTTAATTTTTTATATTAATATTGGTTTTAATTTTTAAGGTTCTGTTAATAGTAGTTTAATCGTATATATGTATTTAATCGTGTTACTAAGTAAGATGTTTCCTTCACCGCCAAAAATTCGTCCAGCGGCAAATTCGGTTCATATTTAACTATTTTTGTGCCAATAAAAACTGGATTGCTCGATTCTAATGCACGCATCTTCACCACTAGGCTCCTTACACTAAAAGCAGATGTAAATGCCTACTGATAAGCAAAAACCTCCTATCAAATATTGTTTTCGATAGTTTTGGGCAGGCAACTTTCGCCAAGCTGAACCAACGATATAAATTGTACATAATTTTTTAAAACATCATTGGCACGAGTCTTCATAGTGGGGATTGAACTCAATTCTCTTGATTCGTGTTCCAATCACCCAAGTACTCAGCTATTATGACTAGATGTATGATAATAAAATTAAGTTGAATGTAAAAACTGAATAAACATGTGATTTGTAAAAATAGCAGTATCTAAATATGTATGTATTTAAAATACACAACACTTACTATCTAAAAAAAATATTTTCATTCAACAGGCTGCTTTAGGTCCAGTTGCTCTAGACGAGATCCGTAAAAAAGGGATTGAAGGAGAACCCAATGCAGAACTTCTAAATTACGCTGAAATTGTCATCA
Organism: Sericinus montela; assembly: GCA_029286605.1. Taxonomy (NCBI): domain Eukaryota; kingdom Metazoa; phylum Arthropoda; class Insecta; order Lepidoptera; family Papilionidae; genus Sericinus; species Sericinus montela. The sequence continues at coordinate 12,670,812 of JAGSMR010000012.1, read as the reverse complement.
CTGTGTGCATAATGTCTATTGTGGTCACTGCCCCTCTGGGTGCTATTGTCATTACCATAACAGGACCTAGACTGCTATCCAAAACTACAAAGCCTCCGGTCCTAGAAGGTGAGTACTTTTTCTCTATTACTGATGTAGTACCAATCTTTTACGTCTAACATATAAAATAAAAATGATAAATGAAATAACCATTTTAATCTGCAAACACTAAACAAAATTTTTTTCATACAATTCAGATTATGTTAATAAGAATATACATTTTTATTATATAATAAAAATTAAGAGAGAGGATTACACTGGTATATTGAAGCCTATAAATGCTATTTATATAACCGTTATTATCTTTGTAACAATAGTTAAGTTATAAACTTATATACAATATTTTTAAGTTTTATTGATGACATTGATTATCTCCATAAAACATATATTTCGCACAATTACTTTATCAGTGAGGAGGATAAGGGGAACGTTTTGGTGGATAGGTTCATATTGAGGATCATTATTATTAGGATAGCTATAAAAGTTATTAGGTTCTACGAGTACGAAAGATTAATTCTGGTGTACATAAGAATTATAAGGACTGGGAGATCTGTTAGATGAGTGTTGTTAATACGGGTTTGAATAATTTTCATTCCATTTTATATTGACATAGTAAAGTTCGTCATATAGACTTGATAGTTATTCTTGGGATTTTTATAATAAACAAACGAATCATTTGAGAAATTATTATTATTTCCGAATTCATTGTTTACTGAAATGTTTTATGAGTACTATTCATAAATAATGTATTTGATTGAAGGTTCCTATTGTATCCATTGAAACCACTGTAGGTTAGATTTTGACCTGGATTATATGCAATATATTGTCCTCGCCCTTGATTGAAATTCGTAGGAGTTGAGTTATATGGGCGAGTACCAATAGCGCCTGTTAGTGAATAATTACCAACAACTTGGTAAGTGTTGTTTTTGTTTAGATAAGACATATTAGGATTTTCAAATGCATTAATTTTAGGTAATGGCTTCGCTGCATAATACAATGAGCTATTCCAATTTGTATGACTGTTATAGGGTTTTGGAATATTAGAAGGGTAATTGAGTAGTCTGGTATTATTAGAATTATAAAAGTAAGCAGAACTTGTTTTATTATATCCATATTGTGTATTAAATGAAGGTTTTTGACTATTTGAGGGATATCCAGAACCTGGATAATTGGGAATGTTCGGATACATAGAATTAGGAAATCCTGTAGGTCGAAAATTTATGTTGTATGAGTTGGTGTTATTACTAGATGGTAACAAATAGGTAGCATTACCATTCACTTGCCTATACTGAGGAGGTCTGGGACTTGGTGGATAAGTATGCTTAGGATTTGATGAAAGTGTTTGATCAAAATTGTAAGAGTTTTGATTGTAATTCGAATAGTTAAAGTTTGATGAATTTAGGAATGGCTGATTTGGTGATGTTGTTTGAAATATAGGGCCAGAGTGGTTGGGATATGATGAATAAGCCGAATTGTTTAAATTTGACATATTAAATGAATTCATTTTTTCTGTACTGATATACTGAGGATAAGTGTTATTTATTGCCGGATAAGGATACAACGTACGCGGCTGGGGTCTTGGAGATGAATATCGTACATCTGTTTGCCTTGTAACACGTAGTTTTTTCAAGAATGAACAGACGGCAGTCTCACATCGTTCTTCAGTATCTTGTAGAACTTTCTTTTGAGGATTCTTAAGGGTCGATATGTCTGAATAAAAAGTATGGTCCTTTGTACCAATCTCGCTATTCTCGCCATAATCCTGAATTACTTGCGTTATTGTATTCGTAAACGCCTCTATTTTGTCATCACTTTTCACTTCAAGAGATAAACATATAGTTTTTCATTGAATTGTAAAATTGCATAAAGCAGGAATGGTACACAACGAACTGTTTGTGCAAAGATCATTTTAAAAACTGAGCTATTTGTCTCAACACACGATGAAAACATATATTTCGCACAATTACTTTATCAGTGAGGAGGATAAGGGAACGTTTCGGTGGATAGGTTCGTATTGAGGATCATTATTATTAGGATAGCTATAAAAGTTATTAGGTTCTACGAGTACGAAAGATTAATTCTGGTGTACATAAGAATTATAAGGACTGGGAGATCTGTTAGATGAGTGTTGTTAATACGGGTTTGAATAATTTTGATTCCATTTTATATTGACATAGTAAAGTTCGTCATATAGACTTGATTTCTTGGGATTTTATTATTTCCGAATTCATTGTTTACTGGAAATGTTTTATGAGTACTATTCATAAATAATGTATTTGATTGAAGGTTCCTATTGTATCCATTGAAACCACTGTAGGTTAGATTTTGACCTGGATTATATGCAATATATTGTCCTCGCCCTTGATTGAAATTCGTAGGAGTTGAGTTATATGGGCGAGTACCAATAGCGCCTGTTAGTGAATAATTACCAACAACTTGGTAAGTGTTGTTTTTGTTTAGATAAGACATATTAGGATTTTCAAATGCATTAATTTTAGGTAATGGCTTCGCTGCATAATACAATGAGCTATTCCAATTTGTATGACTGTTATAGGGTTTTGGAATATTAGAAGGGTAATTGAGTAGTCTGGTATTATTAGAATTATAAAAGTAAGCAGAACTTGTTTTATTATATCCATATTGTGTATTAAATGAAGGTTTTTGACTATTTGAGGGATATCCAGAACCTGGATAATTGGGAATGTTCGGATACATAGAATTAGGAAATCCTGTAGGTCGAAAATTTATGTTGTATGAGTTGGTGTTATTACTAGATGGTAACAAATAGGTAGCATTACCATTCACTTGCCTATACTGAGGAGGTCTGGGACTTGGTGGATAAGTATGCTTAGGATTTGATGAAAGTGTTTGATCAAAATTGTAAGAGTTTTGATTGTAATTCGAATAGTTAAAGTTTGATGAATTTAGGAATGGCTGATTTGGTGATGTTGTTTGAAATATAGGGCCAGAGTGGTTGGGATATGATGAATAAGCCGAATTGTTTAAATTTGACATATTAAATGAATTCATTTTTCTGTACTGATATACTGAGGATAAGTGTTATTTATTGCCGGATAAGGATACAACGTACGCGGCTGGGGTCTTGGAGATGAATATCGTACATCTGTTTGCCTTGTAACACGTAGTTTTTTCAAGAATGAACAGACGGCAGTCTCACATCGTTCTTCAGTATCTTGTAGAACTTTCTTTTGAGGATTCTTAAGGGTCGATATGTCTGAATAAAAAGTATGGTCCTTTGTACCAATCTCGCTATTCTCGCCATAATCCTGAATTACTTGCGTTATTGTATTCGTAAACGCCTCTATTTTGTCATCACTTTTCACTTCAAGAGATAAACATATAGTTTTTTCATTGAATTGTAAAATTGCATAAAGCAGGAATGGTACACAACGAACTGTTTGTGCAAAGATCATTTTAAAAACTGAGCTATTTGTCTCAACACACGATGAAAACATATAAAAAGTGCAAATAGATAAACTTTGAACTTCTTATCTCAATAAATATTTATCTGTTACTAGTGGACAAAATTATAATGATGCTAAATTACATTACTATTATTCCGATTAATCACTCCAATTTTATTGAAATGTTTATATCTGGAGTGGTTATAATGACCATCAGCGAACGACGAGCTCAAACCTGCGACGTTGTAGCATTTCATTTTTTACACATTCGGTTTAATGTAATGGAAATTATTTATATTTTACCTTTACTTTCTATACAACTACTGTCTATACAATGTAGTCCTTTCTACCAAAATTTCATCTGAGCTTATTTGGGACACGTGAACGGTGGTGCGCCTATCGCCATGTAAGCGCACAAGCGAAGATAATATAAATATATAGGTGTATAATTTCGTAGAAAAATATTTAAATACATATCATATTATATATAAATATTCATGACTCGAGTATAAACATTAATATCTACAATACACAAATATTCCTCCTCCTGGTTTTTGATGCCTCATTGAACTTGAATTTGAACATATACCTATATTTCATAATGTAACATAATTTTTATTTTTAGGTTGGCGGCGATCACATCGTCCATCCATTCGAGATATCTCAATCATTGACGAAGAAGAAGTTGCGGAACGCGATTGTGAAGCTGAAGCGAATAATTCTTCTCCAGACGACAGTCCTGTGGTACCAAATGCATATAGCACCCCAACGCCTGTACCGGTACCGGTTACAGTACAACCAAATCACCGCACATGACCGCCTCAAAGTGATATAATTGAACCGTCCATTGTACTTATTCATTCCACGATTTTATAAACAAGCTTTAGACCGACGTTCTTGAACACTATTTGATAAATACGTATTGTTGTCAAATTAAGACTACTGTGTAAATACAAAAGGAAACATATGTTGAAATAACTTTTAATTTTATTAAAAAATCATATATAGCATAGTCTACAAATTTGTAAGTACTTAGTGAAACGTACTTAAAATGGTAACACTTACTTTTTGGCTGTCGTCAAAATTATTAAAGGAAACAAACGTTTTATAAATTAAATGTTTTATTATCTTTTATTGAAATGTCATTGTGATAAACAAAAATATACCTAATTATTTAATTAGAATTAACCTCGCCTTTTCTTTTTTAGATAAGTAACTGTTACCAAGTAAAAAGAGTATTATTTACTTTAGGTATGTATGTACTTGTTGTAATTATTTGTTATTCTTTAGGTTAAGTCTCTATATTATAATTATTAATTGAAATCAGTATTGTTGCGACGTCAGCATTGAAATTTAATTATGCCTTTTATTGATTATTTAAGTGCATATTTAATTATAACTAAGAGTAATTATGATTATGGTTAGTTCCTTACTGCTTTACTTTATACTTTAAAGGGATTTATTTGAAATTAACAAACACGATGAAACATGAAAAGCAGTGTAAGAGTTATAAGTTTCTGCAGATTAACATATTTACCGTTCATGTGTTTAAATAAAACAGTTTTAGATTTTGTTGTCAGCATTAGTAGTACACATTCATGTTTTTTTTTTTTCATTTTTAATTGTTTAAAAATAAAAAACTTTCAATTGTCACTAAAAGTGATTGGGACCAATACTTTAAGTATTACTTTCGCTATAATCCCAGTGAATTTTATACACTCCATCTAGAGTGACACTAGAATATGGGATTTATTGAAAACATAAATGGTATAACATGAATTAAAACCATTTTATATTGTTTTTATAATATACTAAAACATAATGTAAAAATAATAACAATGTAACTAGTTGCTAAATTGGATTTGTAAGATAATATGTTCTCGTGTTTCAGTAAGAAACGATTAAATGAAAATTTTATTTAAATATGTAAATGAGACACCACAAATATTTTTTTATTATATTTTGAGAAAATACTCGCAATAAACGAAATAAAATACTCTTTAACCTTTTATTTACAATTCCTTAGGAGCAGTACAACGATGAAAAATGTGTTACATATTTAAAGGAACTCATTGTACTGAAAACTTTTGCAGAGAACTTAAAATTTCGTTAATTCGTTGTAAAGGTCGTAAAATTCGTTCATTTGTCAATTTATATGTCAAAAAATGTGAAAAATTTAATTATTGCAACTTTTGTGAGATACTATTAACCAAATAATTAGAAACTGCTAAACTCATGTAAAAATAATCTGTGTAGGTACCGACTAGATTCGTACCTATCGGAGGTACTTCATCAGGGTGAGTGGAATGAGTTCGCGCTCGCGTCCAGCCTCGCACAGATTGCCAAACGAGACGTGCTCAAGGCTGTATCACCTGCAGGCATCACTTACATCGGAGGAGTGCTGACTTGCGCTCAATGTGCTTGCATGTTCAGCGCAAAAATCCATTACGTCTGTCACCTGCGAGCATACGAACGTCGCTCGCAATAGTCCAAATCGCTGTGGCCGAAATCGGTCAGGATACTATATATTTAAGCCGTTTTTAATAAAAAAAAATATAATATCTTCACGCAATTCCCAATACAGGGTTAGACAGAGGTCAAGTCTAGACAATTAAGTCCCTTTGATCCACCTTCCACCGAAGATATTTTCGGGACAACGTGACAGGTGGTGAGCCCGTCGCCGCCTTTATGTCCAAGCCAACGATGAAATTTGTACATAAGTTTTTGAAAAACTCATTGGTACTGCCACCTGGGGATCGAACTCGGGTCTCTCGACTCGAAATTCCGACCACCTAACAACTCGGCTATCGTGACTTAACCGTTTTTAATGATTTCATTAATTGTGAAAAACCTCTACGAAGAAACGAAGGTCAAGATTATTCGGACCTCCTCATGCGTGTATATGGAAATAATTAATTTAACTATTTCTATAAGTAAATAAAAATAAATATCTTCACGCCATTGCTAACATTAAGGTAGACAGAGGTCTAGAAAATCAATTCCTTTCGAAAAAGGCAAGCTTTCAACGAAGACATGTTTTGAGGCAACGTGACTGGTCGTGAGCCTGGCACCACCGTCTGTTTTTTTTTTTTTTTTTTTTTTTGATAACCGTGGAGGAAAATGCTTTAAGCACGAACGTTTCCTGACCGGGAGGCCACCGAAACGAACAGTGTCGGACTCGGATCTCAGAAGGAGAAACATACCGACTAAAAACCATCCACGGATGCTGTTGGCCCGGAGGCCTTTACAGCGTCATTTGAGGAGACCTGCGAGAACGAAGGCCCGCAGGTAAAAAGAAGAAAAGAGACAACGTCGTGACGCACTCGAACCCTGTAACGAAGCGAAGACCTTCGACATACGGGGAAGGGGGAGGGTGAGAGGCCCCGGGGGCCACTCGTGTTGGGAGTGGGTCGTATTTTCGAGCGGTTACCCGAGACATTCTCGTGTGAACCGTGAAACATGGGACCGCGAATCTGACTGCGAACTGTGTGTAGTGTACCTACTGCGTTCGTGTGTTGTTGAGATTACGGGGACGCGGCCCCGAATCTTTTGTTTGATTTGGTGATGACGTCGTCATCATCAATCAAGACGTGCTTTGGTCGTCTATCAAATCGGGTGATAATTGGGGAAGGGGTGTAGTTTCCTAGACCCGCCACTAACGGATTTGGGTGATCCTGACTTTTTCGAAATATCTTGACGATATTTCTTTAAAAAGGCTGCCACTGAGGGGATCTCGAGATCTCTATGGAGATCTGCGCTCCTCATGTATTGGGGTGCGTTTGTAGCACGCCTCATGAACTTGTTTTGATGAATTGAGTGCTCTCAGATATGACCTAGGTGCGTGCGCGAACGCGACACACGCATAGGACATTATCGGCCGAACACAGGTCCTTTATAGTAACAATTTTTGTCTTAGCGACATTTTGCTACGATGGCTTGTGAGACTGTAAAGTCGACCGGAAACGAAGGCCGCTTTGTCTCTGACATGTTTAATGTGTTGTTCGAAGGATAACCTACGGTCTAGGACGACACCTAGGTATTTCACCTTCTTAACCCACGGGATGGGTTTATCGAACATTGATATTAAGTTTTGGAATTTGATTGGAGTATGCGCTTTACGCGCGAAGGTTTCCGGGGAGTCCTCTTCCCAGAGAAGAGTACGGCCTGGCTTTTTCAGGGTTCACATCAATTCTCCAGGTCCTAAACCAGTAGCTTAGCACACTGATCGCGTTCCGGAGACGGATGTAGATCCTGCATTCATTGGTATCGGTGGTGAAGAGCGTGGTGTCGTCGGCGAATAATGCCAACTCCACTCCGGCCGTCTTTGGGATATCGCTGGTGTATAGCGAGTATAGGGTCGGGGAGAGAACTGAACCCTGCGGAACACCAGCCCTTATGGGTCTGCTGTCGGACAGGACCCTCCACTTTGAAGCGGAAGGTGCGATTTGACAAGTAGTCTTGTATGATGTGTACAAGTCTGTCTGGCACTTTTTGAGCATACAGCTTATAAATTAAGCCGTTGTGCCAGACTTTGTCAAATGCCTTTGCGACATCGAAGAATAGGGCCCCCACCATTGAGATGGCTTTGGGTCGGTTGAGGTTTCGAGTATGTGCTCCGTGAGGCGGTGCACTTGTTGAGTACTAGAGTGTTTGGCTCGAAACCAAACTGCTCGTCGGGAATTAGGTTAAGGGATTTGACGCAGTCATTCAGTCTAGCGATGATGACGCGTTCATAGACTTTCCCCAGAGAACTGAGGAGGCTTATGGGCCGGTAACTCGAGGCCTGGTTTTTAGGCTTTCCAGATTTGTGGATGCCAATAACGTGAGCCTCCTTCCAGGCGTCCGGGAAGGAGCTACTGGAGAGGAGGGCGTTGAAAATTGCTACTAAGAGCAAGAGAAGGGCGTTTGGGAGGGCCTTGAGGAGCTTGTTGGAGATACCATCAGCTCCTGGAGCTTTTTTGGTCTTGAGGTTCCGGACTATGTCTCGAACCTCCTCCAACGTGGTAGGTGGCAGCGGATCACCCGTCGGCGGCAGGGCGGCTCTACGGGCTACTTCGGCGTCCACCTTCTGAAGGTGGACCGGATCTGTTGGCTGGGAGCTGGGAGAGCATTGAAGCTCTAGGCTGTCGGCTAAGCAATCGGCCTTTTCCCTATCCTCAAAAGCTACGGTGCGACCGTCGGAGCTGATCAGGGGCGGCATCGTCGAGACAGTTTCTGACTTCAGAGCCCTCGCCAGTTGCCAATAGGCACTGTGTGATGGCGAGATATCCTTCATCAGTTTGTCCCATCTGTCACTCCTGAGTTCAGCCATGCGCTCCTTGACCTCTCTCTGGAGGCGGCGCATCCTGACTCGATTGTCGTCAGACCTGTATCGATCGTATGCCTCGTAGCAGCATTTTTTTCTCTCAGCAGCCGTCTAATATCCTCCGGCAGCTCATAGCGGCGATCGTTCGCCACCTTGACCTGCCTAGAGGATGCTTCGACGGCGGCCTTTAAGTGAGAGGTGAGGTGGTCTACAGCAGCAAAGGCCATTTCCTTTGAGGAGATGGCATCTGGGATGCTGTCTAACTCTGGGGTGTTCGTATTCTCTAGATAAATCTCGAGCTTACGCCAGTCCGTCAGGGTTTTGGTCAGAGGACCTCCGCCCGGGCTGTCCCAGCACCATGGTTACCGGACGATGATCAGAGTTTAACTCGTGTTGCACTTCTATAGATCGCAACGGTAAGGTTACGTTCTTTAGAATTGCAATATCTAATATGTCCGAGGTGTTGTTTCGATTCGGGTCTATCCTAGTAGGTTCTAGGGGGCGATGATATCGAACATTGAATTGCTACTTAGGTTTATCTTAAGTAGCGCGCGTCCATTCATGTTAATAACAGAGCTATTCCAAGCAGAGTGCTTGAGTTTAAGTCGCCCGCAATTATCACCGAGTCGCTTATTTTAAGCAGTGCCTCGATGTCGCTCTCAAATAGTCTTAAATGCGATCGTAGATAAGCAGATATCACTGTGATAGGCTGATGGCCTGTCAGAGCGATTCTGCAAGCCGAAGCTTCGATATTAACTAAGGTAGGTACATCAATCGCCACACAGTGCAATGATGCCTTATAGTAGATAAGCGTACCGCCTCCGCGGGTGGGTCGGTCGTTACGCACTAATCGGTAATTTGCTATTTTTGGATCGCGCATTCTACTGGTGAGTCGCGTCTCCTGTATAAGGAGGATGTCTAATTGACCACCGTCTGTACGTCCAAGCCAACAATTTATATTCGGTAGTTCTTACAATTTATTTTATATACCCTTAAATGATAAGGATTTTATACCTCAAACCTTTTAATAAACTCTTTTAATTATTTTTTTATTGACTTAAAACATGTGCCATGAAAAATACTTGCAAACCCTAAATTTTCCCCATAATTTTTTCTATCCAGTATATTCCTCAGAAATAATTTATTCGTTTCGTCTCCGTTTGCCGGAACAGCTATTTTTAATGTTATTTAAATAGTGTAATGCATGACATCTATCTGTTATTTGACACTTCAAATTTGTCTTATCTATCTATGGATCAATCGAACGAAGATAGTGGTCATGGCGTACTGACCGCTGTTCATAGTGTTGCCAACTGTGAGATCCTGGGTCCAATTCCCGGACTACTTAATGTAGAAAATTTTTGCTACGACGAACTAGGTTAGCTTAGTTGCTATTAATGCTCTTGATGCTCAGAGTTGTGGATTCGAATCCTTTTAGCGGGGAACGATTGTGTGATGAATCTGAATATTTCTACTCGAGTCATTGATGCTTATATGTATAAATGAATATTTATCGATTAAAATATATATGTATATGTAGAAGGTTGTGTTATTCACTTGGTCACTGACAACTCGTTTCGGTGAAAAGTGGGTAGAAAGGACTTAATTGCCTAGGCCTCTGCTTACTCTAATTCTAAATGTGTATATATAAAATGAAAAATTAATATTTTCGTTTTTATAGCCTCATATTTTTTTAAAAGTTTCTTCATGAAGTAAATATTTGAAGATTGATATCGGAAAATATATCATACCTTAAATTAAATACATACTCGTACAATCACTTCCTCTAGAAAATGAGACCAACTGTTAATGTTCCACACAGTCAGATGTCGACAATCATAATTATAATATTTAATTGCCATTAAACTGTTTACAAGATAGTACTATATTAAATTACATATTTATAAAATTATACTATATTAAATACTATACAATATTAAATTACGTATACACAAGTTAAATACATTAAATAATAGCATGCAAAATTTTTTGACATATATTAGGAAAATTTATGACATTTAAGGTTAAATAACGTTGTTTTAGTCATACTATATTTATTAAATTAATGATAAACTTAAAATACAATGCTAAAGTTAAAATATAAAATAAAATATATATACGGCAGTAAAATTTACGCATTTATACTTTTGACATATTTTATCCATTGTAGTTCAATAATTCTTTGTTCTAAGAGCCATCTGTATTGTTTCGAATTTTTGAAATGGTAGTTCTTTTATTTTTGGAGTATTTTATTGTATACTGTTTTGCCCAGCAAATAACAATTATTTTGATACTTAGAAGTGCATGGTATAGCATCTATTAATAATTTATCAGGAAACCTTGTACTTCTTTGACCTACATCTTGGTTCCTATTATAAAGATTCTTATTGTTTTGCTTTACAAATTTGGCCATTTCCAGAATATATAAACATAGCAGAGGCAAAATTCCCAAAGTTATAAAGAGGGGTTTACATGACACATTTGGTGGAACATTACTGATAGCACGAATACATTTTTTTGTGATATTAAAGCTTTATTTACTCCTTTACCCCAAAGAAGCAGTGCATACCTTCTACAAATGCAAATTATGCTAAAAGTTCTGCCTCTCTTGAAGCAACTTTAGTTAATTTATAAAGAGCGTAATTAAATGTATTCACTTTCCTACAAATTGCATCTATTTGCTTTCTCCCTTTTAATTTACTGTCAATAACAATGCCTTGAAAATTTGCAATATTAGCCCTATGTATAAAAGAGGAACAAGTACACTACCTTGAGGTACATCTTTAGAGCTACTTCTCAATTTTGATCTACATTCCCTTTTAACAATGTTTTATCAATTGTGGGAACCTCAACAAATCGTTATAAGCAGAACCTCTTAATCCCTTCTGTTCTAATTTTGTTAGTAACAGTTCGTTACCTACCTTACGTTAAAAGACACAAGTTTTCGCGTTTACCGCTAAAAAGAAACCCTTCGTCGTATCACCTCGTTTTGAGAGCACTCCCCTAGTTGCCTCAGCCAGCATTGTAATCCTTGGCGTCGACATATCGAGAAACTTTCAGTTTCGCGGTCATTTGGAAGGGAAGGCCTAATTGGACTCTAAAAAGCTTGGCGTGCTCAGTAGAGCACGACAGTAGTTCATGCCAGCCCACCGCTTGCAACTTTATAAGGCGCAGGGTTGGCCGCACATGGAGTAATGTTCTCGTCTCTTGGCGGGGGCACCCCAATGTCAGCTCCTTCCATTAGACTGTATCCAACGAAGAGCGGCTTGAATAGTCGACGGCCATCTGATCGGCTAGATCCAATGGCTTTGCGAAGAGATTTTACATCTCTTTGCATTTTTTACAAGATCCCCGTAGGGAGTGCTCCGTGGAATTGTTCGGATTAATCCCAGCCGATGAATCATTGTTCCTTACGGCATAGTCAAAAATTCCATCACCACCATCTTGATGTATGGCATTCCACCACAGTGCGTTTTTTGCGGAATTTTCTGCCACGCACTTGCAATTTGTGGAATGTGCTGCCGACAGCGGTTTTTTCCGGACCGATACAACTTAGAGACCTTCAAGAAAAATGTCCATACCTTTGTCAAAGGCCGGCAAAGTATTTTAAAATCGTTTCGTATTCTAACTAACGTACTTCACCTATTTTCTTAGATCGATATCACGATAGCTGGCTCACCTGTTATCACAAAGCTCTAATAAAATATGGGTTGCAAAGTCTAAACTGTCTAGACTTTGTCTGACCACGCCAATGAGGCTGTGAACTTGTTTGTTATAAACAAGTTGACGTCTGCACTCCCAATATCGGTGTTTTTTCTTCTGTTATTTATTTATTTATTTATTTAATTTGGCTTACCAACTAAACACATACAGAACATTGCCAATTAATGTAAAAACTAAAAATTAATATATAAATTTACATATGTGTTTAAATAAAAGGTAAACTCAGCATTATACATATAAACGTTAAAAATATATGTTTAGTTTTACAGTCTCAAAAAAAATGAGAGCCGTCATGAGACGCCTGGCAGATGTGAAACATCGTGTGTGTATCAAGTAATATGCATAAAAGATAATATTATTACAGAAATTAAATATAGCCTAATGAAAAAATGAAGTATTACGAATTTCTTACAGAAAATGGTAACTTTATTTAATAAACATTTATTTACATTTGATATAAAAATTCGATATTAATATCAAGTGGCCACAATTTAAATATTTTCTCTCTCTCTCTGTGACTTCAGTTATAGTTACATTCGATGTTTCCTCTGCCGGTATTACTGTGACGATTGGTCGATGATAACTAAACTACGTTACAAAAGTATTGGATGAAACATTATCAAGATATCTCACAAATACAGCATCTATAGTTGTTCCATATTTGGTAGTAGATTCTTTTGGATTGTTGTTGATTTGCAATTGAAATTCTTTTTGAAGAAATGTCATTAATGGCATTGATTCAGCTCTTGCAAATTTACATTAAAATCTCCAGCTAAAATTAATTGTAGTTTATGTTTATTCGTTTTAAAAATTATTGAACCTCTTTGACTATAAGGAAATGACCTTTCATGTAAAAAATGAAATCTTAATATAATTTATATAGTTACTAATATGAATAATATGAATATAATTAATTAAATATAAAAAAGGGTTTCAGTTTTTAACTATAAACCTTAACAATCAGATAATAGGGTGTAAATTAGTATACCTTTGTATAGCGTGGCATGCGTCGCCACGCCAGAAATCGGTTTTACGTGCGGCTATAGATGTTTCACATCAAAAAAATTAAATATATAAACATGCCTTTTCAGTAAATAATGAAGTGGGCTTTTCCAATAAAAAGCAATATTTCCAAACCTTAATTGAAAAGCAAGAATTGATATAATATTACTTTTTATAAAGGTTAGTTAATATTTATTATATGAAGTTAATGATGTTAATGTCTGTTCTGCCGGTTTTTAAGGTGTCGCGATCTCTGAGGTCCCGGGTTCCATTCCGGTCGGGTCAATATGCAAAAATCACTTTCTCTACCCTTTCTCGAGTCTAGACAAGTGCTTTAGCTGCTTACTTTGGGATCTCCTATCTATATATGTGTTTATTTATTGTAAAGATACGACTCGACGAAAGGGTAATTTACAATTTCAATATACAACTAGCTACTAATTACAGTATCTCGGCTATCTAAGTTAAGAACAGTGATAGTGCCAAATCAGTGGCGGATTATTATTAATTATTATTAATTACATATTTTCAAATATAGGCATTTAAATTTTTGCCGCTCCTTTTTGCCCCTAATAATCCAAAATTTTTAGTTTTATTCAAGAATTCGTATTTAAAGTGAATATAATTCTTTAAATATGAGGTAGGAAGTTTTATTTCCTATATTTTTGTTTAGAATTAGCACAAAAAATAAGTTTCCTAGTCACTGTTCTATCATCCGAGTGAATTTCGTTAAGAGAAAACGGGATATCTTTATTTTAAAGATATTTGTCATTCAGGTCATTAAAAAATATTAAATAAAAATTTTGATCCCAAATACTGCCCTTTTTTTCGAATCTGGCGTCCAAAAATGTGTAGTTTAAGAACATATTTTTAAATTTGTCGACATTATCGTATTGATCCCTAAAGATACGCTTTTTATCTCTTTAGCCACGAGACAAATTTCTAACAAAAACCAGTGCCCAACAAAAAATTATATTAAAAAAATACAAAAGATTACTCGTCAAATTACAAATATTTATTATTTTTAAACTATATTTATTATTCTTAAACGACAACTATTGTGTGCTCATTTATAAATAAAAGAGGCAAGTCTTCGAGTTTTTTCAATGACAAAAAAAATTATAAAAATGACTGACTTTTTCGGCTTTTTTTTGTTTCAAAACAACCATACTTATTTTTCTAATAAACAAATAAAATTAACAAAAAAAAAATCACGCTTCGTCGGCGTTGATAGTTTAAATTTGCTGCCCTTGAAATTTGCCAACCTAGGCTAAGCCTAATCAGCTTATTGGTAAATGCGCCTCTGTGCCAAAGCTCATACTTGTAAATGTCATTCAAATTCGATTAACACGATCCGTTTTAGTCACGATAGCCAAGTGGATGGGTGATAGGAATTCGAGTCAATGGACCCGAGTTCTCTCCGAGATGGTGGGCTCGTACCAATGAGTTTTTTCAATAAATTATATACGATTTATATCATATGCTTTATCATAAGGACGTCGACTGAATCAACACCGATCACGTCTTCTCAAAATTAGATCGGGTGAAATGCGTGTCAATAGGACTAAATTGTCTAGACCTCTGGCACTCTCGTGTTAAGAAATGAGTGGAGATAAAAAAATAGCCGTTTAACAGTTTTTGAGTGGTTGGGTAAAAAACATTCGAAATTCGCTTTATAATATTATCATTTTTGTTTTCATGGTAAATTTTATGTAAATTTCATCAGCTTTCAAGTAGTACATAAAATGGAATGGAAATATTATTTATATTTCATGAAAAATATGACATGAAAAATACAAACCTGTACTTATAACTATATGCATACTTTTAAACTCAATAATACAAATGGATACTAAGTGCTGTCTTTTTGTTAACTCCTGAAAAGAACATTTATCAATTCCTGTAAGTGTTTGTTCCATTCATAAAGTTTTCATTAACAAGATACTTCACAAATCGAAAATTTATCTAAAATAAATTGCAATACATGTATTATTATTATATTAAAATATTTACAACAGACTTGACTTGATCTCAAACGTTATAGACTTCCCAGTACTTTGTAAGAAGTATAAAAATCAATTTAAAAAAACATTCGTAGTATTAACTACACCAGTTTTAACAGTGGTAGAGCCACGCATCAGCTTTTGTTGTTGCATGAATGGGCCGGCTCGACCGGGGAAGTACCACGACCTCACAAAATACCGGCGTGAAGTAGATGTCTTACAAACTTCTGCATTTCGTCTGGTGAGTGCAGGTCACCGGTGGCCTACACACCCCCCTCCCCCAATTCTAGGGGGCACTCTGGGAGGCAACGCATCTGCTATGCATCTGGTATTGCAGGTGTTCATGGGCGGCGGTAATCACTTATCACGTGAGCCACCTGCTCGTTTGCCTCCTTTTTCTATAAATAAAAAAAGACCAGTATGCACGTCAAAGTACATAAAAGAATGGACAACTTTAAAAATATGTAGGATAGGAAAAGATCAGTATTGAATTTTTTTTAAAGAATATGACTAGATTTATAACAAAGGCTTAAACTTAGTCCCAAAACGTTCGCAAGAAAATGTACAACAAGCATTACGTAACTTCGAAGCGTTTAACACTACGTAATAGATTTAATATCAGTGATCACGAACAATTACTCACATCTGATTATTGTTAGCCCATCAATATGGTAAAAAATAAACTAAAATATTTGCATAGACCTATACAATTACATCATTGAACATGAATAAACTAAACAATCTGCTGTAACCATGTTCTAAATACAAACATTGTGCCTCACATCAGTAGAAGTTATCTTAATACTAATACAGATTTTGTGTTTTGTAATCTAAAAGTCTATTTCAATCAATCTTTTGCTAATATTCGTAAAATTTTTAGTAAAATATTTGTTTAACTTCAAAATGATATTTGCAATTTTAAAATTTCTACTTTAGAAAACCTTGATAATAGCTAATGCTTAAATGCATGATTAATAATGGCAACAATTAATAAATTGTAATTAAAGAAACATTAAAATTATGACTGTTTATTTGCTTTCGGTAGAGCGGTCCTTAAATTAGTTCGTTCATCGGAGCTTATTGTCCTTGACAGGAAGGTAGCGGAGGTACGGGCTGAAGAAGAGGCGCCATTGTTCTGCGAGCCTGGTTTCCCCATTCCTGTTTATATTAGTTTAGTTAATTACGTCACACAATTAGGTTAAAGCGACGTTACGTAAGTCAACATGCGCAAATTAACATTTATGCTAATCCGTGATAGTACTCATTACATTAAATATCTGTTAGTTGTAACAACTTATTAATGTTATTAGTCAACATTTCAGCTGACTTCTTAGAATAAATGGTAACCGTTACACTAAGAATAATATGAAAACCGTTACACTAAGAATAATAATATCATCCGTATGTACTAAATGGAAAAACATAAAAATATCTTCATGTAATTCCCAATACTGGGGTAGACAGAGCTCTAGACAATTAAGTCGTTTCCACCTACCTTCCACCTAAGACATTCTTGGGACAACGTGACAGATGGTGAGCCAGTCGCCGTCTTTATATATATAATTGTAGAAATATATATTATATATTTATACCAACGATATAAATCGTACAAAAGTGAAACTCGTTTTCCGATCACCCAATGACAAGAGTCACGATAGTGCTGGTAGCTCTTGTGACTGAATGTACCTTCATTAATTTTTATATAACATTTCAATGGCATTATTATGGAAGGAGGCTAGCCTTCAGAGATCCGAGTACGACACAGTTCGTTTCGGTGGCATCCCGGTCAGGAAACGAGCGTGCGTAAAGCATTTTACTCACCGGATATCAAAAAAAAACTGGACAGTTTTTGATTATATTGACATTATTCCTGGTAAAGTTAAACTGATAGCAATATATCTAATCGAAACGGTTTGCTACAAAGTATTTATATGCTAACAATTACTTTTATAAGAATTATTTTTTTTACTTGTCCAAGCATGTTAATCAAGCATATATTATATACCATTTAAGTAAGACCTCATATTACTTAGTAAAATTGTAACAAAAAGCGTTACGTCAGAAATAAACTGGTTAATGTTTTAATGATATTTGATATTGGAAGCAAACACAAAAAAGTTGCAGAGCGAAAGAATCAATTATTATTAATATATACTTGAGTCACTCGGTGTCCCAGAACAACCTGAAAAAGATGTAGCGTATTATTATCAATGTGATATCTTAGCGAAATTTCCCGTAATGGGGTCTAGATAATGAAGTCCTTTCGACCCAATTTTTGCCGAAGCTTATTTGGGACAACCTGACAGGTGGTGAACCTATCGCCGTCATAATGTACAAGGTAAATGTAAAACGTATGTTACATACATACATATGAACATAGAAAAATATTCATAAACACATATAAACGTCCATGACTTGAGTACAAACATTCATATTCCTCACACCAATGTTTGCCCCCGGAGGCGTCGAACCCGCAACCATTAGCTTAAAGAGAGATTAAAATTTATAAGTAGTTTAATACAAAAATTATTATTTTATGTCCGAAAGAGATTACCCATATGTTTTGTGTATGTTTGTGTAAATACAAAGGAAAAAATGGATGTCATACCTAATCTCTTCCTTATGAGATAGTAGAGTTTAGGCTTGACAACAAGAATCAAGAAGATGAAGACACCTTGAAGTTCATTAAACAAGTCGACTATAGTCCATAGCCATAGAGGTTGTGAAACAAATGTTGCAAGCAGCTCTGATATCCAACCGGCACCCATTACTACCCACAGCTTTCCAGCTAGAATGTATCTGCAAGAATAAACATGTAAGGAAAAATTTTTAAATAAATTTAAAATGTTTTTTGTGTTAAGTGTTTTCTAATATATTTCACAATACTGTAAAAGTTGTTCCACATACTTAGCCCTATCTATACGGAAATGTCGTTTTACTCGATCTCCTACAGATCCAGCCTGTAAACGATGGACTTCTGACTTTACACGAGCACAATGTCGAGCCGTCAATATCCACAAAATAAAATTTGTGATCGTAACCACACCCATAGGTGTTACAAAGAATATGTAATATGGTAGTTTAGAGGCCACATTCTCAACTGAAATAAAAAAAATCTGCTCTAAATTATCTGATTAAAAAAATGTTTTCTGTAATGGTAAATGTTAAGAAATTGTTAACTTTTAGTATTTTTATTATTACAATATTTTTAAATTACAAATTACGTTATAATAGTAAACATAATAATGAAATTAATTACTTATTAATATAGCTTTCAGATTAGAATACAGGTCCCTATCAACATAATATGAATGTAACATATTATGTAGATACGCACAACATTAAGTAGCTAAAGCACGGTCACGAGAGGTAGGTAGCGGTGAGGTATTTGTAAAGAATAAAATATGAAGAAAAGTTATCTAATCACCTCGCTTAGCAAGCTGATTGGTTATGACAGTGCCAAACACCTCGCAACGAAGACGATGCTGGCCGCCACCCTTCTGCTTAATATTGGTCTGGTAAATTTCTAAAGATGGTAAAAAAAAATATCTTCACGCAATTCCCAATACATGGGCAGACAGAGGTCTAGTCTAGACATTTAAGTCCCTTCGACCCACCTTCCACCGAAGATATTTTCGAGACAACGTGACAGGTGGTGAGCCCGTCGCCGTCTTTATGTCCAAGCCAACGGTATAATTTGTTTTTAGAAAAACCCATTGGTACGAGCCTGCCACCTGGGGATCGAACTCGGGTTTCTTGACTCGAAATTCCGACCACCCAATCACTCGGCTATCGTGACTTTATTATTCTAAAGATGGTTATTTCCCTATTATTTGCCATTACTACTACTAAGGTTAAAGCCCTTGGCTTCACCTTTTATATTATTCTAGTCGAAACCTCACAACCAATTGAAAAAAAGTCGTATGTATTTAAGGTTGCATTGTGGATGATGTAGGAAATCTTTTGTGTGTTGCCTGTCTGGTTTGTTGACGCTTATTTAAAAATGTTCAGCATCGTAACACTCGTTTGATTTGGAATAACATAAGAAACTTGTTTAAATAATTTCTAGAAAAAAAATTATGATTTTTTTAATGTTAATAAAATTTTATGCTTACTAGATCCAAACCAACAAGCGCCGTCTCCAATGTTAGCGTCAAGGCGATATGAGACAGGGTACTCGTCCAACAGAAACATCGAGAGAGTCAGAAACACTGCGATGCTCCAAGCATACACAGAGTACCAAACAAAGCGACGGCGTTCGGAACTGCTTTTTCTTAATGGTTGGACGTTCCGAATACTCCTATTAAAGGAAGAACATATTAATTATAAAATTTTTTATTAGATTTCGAAAACAAACAAGGACTTCCATAATGTAATCTTTTCATTGAATCGAGTCGATCTCTCTCTAAATCTTTTTTGCCTATGTAAGAATGCAAACACTCTAGTATTTCAATTCAAGTCAATATAATACAAAATACATTCGAAGTGATAATAGAATACTTAACAACCCTGATGAGTTACAACTGTGTTAGTATAAAAATTAATCCCCTTTCGTTATTGAGGTTAACCATTTTTTTATAGCTTAATTGGCTTACTCAATAAAAGAAGCAATAATCGTTAAATGAATAGTTACGATCACAATGTACCTCATAATATAACAATTTTGTTTTAACGCTACGGACAAACTATAAAATTAAGCACGGAGATGAAAATTAAGAAGGAGACGTTAGCAACAATAATATTAAGATTGCAATATTAAAATTTACTTATGTATTATTTTATTAAAAATTATATTTGAAATATGAAAATCTATACTACCTAAGTAAAATTTTTTAAGAATATATGTTAAACCATCTGCGATCTGCGAACTGCGATCGCAAATCCGCCTGCCGACCGTGGTGGTTATGGGAAACCTTCCCACGGGAGAGGCCTATATCCAACAAGTGGTTATTACAGGCCTTTATATATGTATGTACATTTTGAAAAATGTGAATTTCATTGAATGGTCATTTGGAAATTTAATGACATATCTGTGGTTTAATTCCTTTCATTAAAATCAAAGAATAAAGCAAATCGATTACGAGTACAAGATTTTAAAAATTGTATACTAGGTACAGCATTTATTCATTAAGCAAATAGTAAGTAGTGGTTTATAGTAATTAATGTCCCGCCCTATCTACAACTAGTAATAATCGTGAGTATAACTAGACCTTCGCATTTCATTAACACGTTTTCTGTGATACTACAAACTAAAATATGAGGAATTATATTTTCTTTCAGCATAAACAGTGGTAGAGTCACGCGTCAGCTTTTGTTGTTGCATGAATGGGCCGGCTCGACCGGGGAAGTACCACGGCCTCACATAATACCGGCGTGAAATAGAAGTCTTACAAACTTCTGCGTTTCGTCTGGTGAGTGCAGGTAACCGGGGCAAAGGCGGTAATCATTTACCATCACGTGAGCCACCTGCTCGTTTGCCTCCCTTTTCTATAAAAAAAAAAAACCAAGCGAAAAATGTAAATACAGAGTGCTTCAAGAACATTTGCCATAATCGACACGCTTGACGAGTGGATTGGCAATCGCAGTACCAATCGTATCGAGCAAACGCAACTGCCCGACACCGGTTTGCTTCATTTTAGTCTGGTCTAATCAATAGAAATTCGGGAAATGGACACATTGTGTCTCGTCTATAAAATGACTTTAGTTTATTTAAAAGTCATCCGACACAGTTAGCTACAACGCAAAGTAATGGAGCGAATATATTACCTACTGTGACTAGACCACGCCCTTTTACTTTATAACACACAATCAATAGAGTAATTCATGAACTATTCCGTGCTTTATTTCTCATATGGGACATTCCATTGTCTGGCTTAATTAACTTTATACATTTTGCTTTGTATTTTATTGTACAAAGCAATGCGCATATACTTTAAGTAGCGAGGAAAATGCGATACGAGTATTTGAAACTCGTATTTATTAATTACATAGGAAATCTTAAATTGTTATTTTAGATATATTTCACTGGACATCCTGTGATATGAATCTAAGTCTGGAAATTTCACTATTTATAATATTCTTCCTTTAGAGTTTTTTTGGCCCATGGCAATGTCATTAAGGAAAGTTATGATTGTAATAATAAGTTAGACTCGCAAATATGGCTCAAGTGGTATGAGCCTTCAAATAAAAATCACCACAATCATCACGTTTAATAAGCAAGTAATTGGCAGGCACTCTCCATCTTAGGCACTGTTCTGCTTATCAATATATAATATATATAATATATAATTTTGAAAAGAGGATGACACAAGATGACATCTAAATGTTAGGCTTTTTAATTTATAAAATTATCAATTAGATTTAAATACGCACCCCCACATACGCGTAACAGAAATTATATGATATGATTGTAGTAGAATTGTCGTCATCATATTGAATCAATGAAAAAGTTCGGAAAGAAAAACGATAAGAACGAACGAAAGACCAGTAGAAAAACTCTAGCTCACCCAATCCGGAAATGTCAAATATTCTGTGTATTCAGATTTATTCGAAAAACATTATTAACCGCGCAGGACAATATTACAAATATTATAAGCAACAGCTTTCTTTCCATATAATAAGTTTCTGACAAACAAACAGAGTTCGTTTTTATAAAAATTTATAAATTAACCTAGCCGGAGACTCATAAACTTAACCTATATATCTGTAATTTTTTTTTGTAATTAAGGTTTCACAGGAGACTTTGGAGTACCATCACCATTCTTTTACGCCTAAAGTTTATAATTCGTCTATATGATACGCCCTCTGGCCAGAAATCACATCAGTTTGTGCTTTGGTATAAAAACCTTAAAAGCATTGTACGGATTTTCCATTTTCATACTCATTTTCTCCAGAGTAGCCGTTATTCCCGCTTTTTTCTCGATATATTTTGAAACATCGTCTGTCGTGACCTCCTTCGACACATTATACACATATATAGGTACCAAAACTTCGACTGCTTTAAAGTTAGTGTTACATCCCACCACAGCTTTTCCCTTATTTGCTGCAAAGCGATTGCGCGCTATTTTTCTTTGTATTTCAGTCCACTCGTTACTACCTGACGTTTCCATGTACCTTGTTTTTCAACATCAGCCATTGTAATTGTTTTCTGTTAAGGGAACTTATCCTTTTTACTGTCACTTTGTGCAAGTGAGATTTAATTACAGAGTGGTGTATATCTTTTTTACAATCACTGTAGTTACACATGTTTGTATATTGTGAATAGGAGGATATCTTCAGCTTTTGGACCGCTTGCTCTTCTGTTTGAAGCGTCAAATTACTGTCGGGATATATAGGAAACAATCCCATTGGGCCACTATCACAATTTACATTATCATATCACCGTCGCTCGCAGTGTTACATTTATTACTGTTTACCACCGATGAACTTTTTAATATATCTAGGTCAGTTTTTAGCATATTCAATTGCCCTTTAGTCACATAATCCTTTTTTTCAGTTCACTAACATCCCTCTGTAGTTTTAATATATCTTTTAATAACCTGGTGACATCCACATGATCAAATAATACGGGGGGTAGTTTTTGAAGATCTCGGGCAACAAAAATCGGAATTTCATCAGGATTACTTTCCTTTAATAAGCAAATAATATAATCTATATGTCTAAGACTTTTTCCATCTCTCTACGCTTACGCTTTTTCGTCGATATTGATTCATACAATAATTTCTTCGCAGTAACTATATCTAATGCAGAAAAAGCACTAACACATATACGGCTAATACTTTCTTCGTCCATAACATCAATCTTATTATTCACAAAACATAGAACTTCATTCATAACGACATTGCAGTTGGAACATTTAACTGACAACATTGATACATATTACTTAACAAACGCGACACGATGCATAACATTGTACTCTGACGTAAACGTCTACCCGAGCTCAAGTGCAGCGCGACTCCCTGACATTCATAGACTTGCAATTTTTTGTTGTACAGTCCTGGCCGCTACCTAACGTAGCTGCTACTATGTACTAACTACCTAATGTGTCAGGTGTTAGTAACAGGTTATGGATTGATAATTGGTTTCGTTGGCAATACCTCTACATTTTCTGACAAGCAACGAAAGAAGCATGAGTTAGAAGAATAGAAAAAAAAGAGTTAAAAAAATAATTAAAAATGAGAAATATACTCGTATTATGACTTATTATATGTACAGTACATATCTCGAAAGCAGAACATAAGGATGGCTTAGTTAAAAATTCAAGATATCTTTCTGTTTTCTTCATACGCTGCATTTTAATATCATTTCACGATATTACCTTATTGCATATTATGCAGTAAAGTAATAACATGAAATGACTTTAAAGTTAAAATTACTAAAAAATACTTTAAAAATCTGTGGTTACGGTTACGGCGTCAGAATATACTACGAGGGTGTCGTAAGAGGCGATTAAAACAAAAACCTTAACAATACCATTACTAACATCGATAAGCGTCACGGGTAATCATTTCGAGAAAGTCTTTTGAATTAATATTTTTTTATATATATTATTATATATTTTTTTTATAGAAAAGGGAGGCAAACGAGCATGTGATGGTAAGTGATTACCGCCGCCCATGAAACCGGCAATACCAGAGGCATAGCGGATGCGTTGCCGGCCTTTGAGAAAGGTAAAGGTAATGGTGTGTGGGCCTCCGGTTACCTGCACTCACCAGACGAAACGCAGAAGTTTGTTAGACTTCTACTTCACGCCGGTATTCTGTGAGGTCGTGATACTTCCCCGGTCGAGCCGGCCCATTCATGCAACATATATGACCTATTTATATTTAATGAAGCCTTTTTATTTGTACATACGACAGTTCACATGATTAATAATTATGTTAAAAGAAAAATCTTATATAAACTTTGTTCGTATAACGTAAAAGGTATTTTTAATTCACGGAAAACGAACAAACAAGGCTGGGCATGCCACAAAAAGCCTCAGAAGGGAAATTTTATACCGATTTTTTAAACTTTGTTCCATATTATATTTCATATTGAACATCAAGTCTGACCTTCATATTTGATAACCTATGTACAAATAAATACTCAATCATAAAAATCTTTTTTGAATTCAGACTGCGTCAGAGATTACCTATAACAGGGTTTTCCCCTATGTTAAATTTTCTTCTAAATATTAGTATAGATTAACTATAGGATTGGACTAAAAAGCTTCTCGTTTTGTTTTTGCTCTTCACTTTGTTTCTTTAATCTTGCTTTTGTAAGTTTTGGGAAAACCTGTAAGATATGACAACAAGTTCTAACAGAAGGTATAATACATATACCATGTTTTTATAATACATTCTGATAATATTACTTTTAGATAATACGTACGATCTATAATCGATGGTACGATCTATGACAAACATCTATATTAAATAAACAAAAATCAAAAAAAAAACTGACATGGGCTGGATTCAAATCCGCGACCGGAGCTATTTTGTGAAGTGGTATATTATAATCATTGTGTTAGCAACTAAGCAGGCTATGACGCAATGAGTCGACATAATGAATCATCATCAGTGAGTCGACATGAAAATAAGTACCTAATGCTCTATAACTTTGTTGTGGCTCCAGATATAATAGTATATGTCTGGATATTGATTATAACTTTGTTGTGTCAATTTGATCGAATGTTTTTAATGCGAAAACAGTATATTTCATATATATATATATATATATATATATATATATATATATATATATATATATATATATATATATATATATATATATATATATATATATATATATATATATATATATATATATATATATATATATATTTAAAACTTCACACAATTTTCCATGCAGGTGTTGGCAAGAAGACGGCAGGCGTATATTTTACATAATACTCATATGTACTTATAAACTTACATGAGTCCAAACATTGTTTTTCGTTACACAAATATTTCTCCTTGCAGGATCCTAACCCACGACCCTTAGCTGCGAAGGCGGGGTCACTACTAACTCGGCTATCGGGTCGTCATAAAATGAATTTATCGGATCGTATATAAAATATTTCTTATTAAAGAGAACACACATTCATTTCTACATTTTACACTACAGTTTTTTAAGAACTATTGCGTATTTACCAAGAATCCGTGATGTAGACGATGCGAATATAAACATACCTACAAATTAAATAGCAGTTTCTAGTTCAAAGAAACATCTGCTTTTGATAAGCAACGTATAAAAGAAACCATTATAGTAGTGTTAATAAAAACTTAAATAATACTGTCATGAATCTATAAAAAATCATATGTTTTTGATTTGTACTTGCTACGAAAGTTATCTTTTTTTAAACTTTCGACAAAAAGCTCTCGACAAACTCAAACAGAAATTTGTTTAATACGACGTAACATAGATAAAGGCTTTATTGTTTTATCTTACCCAAATGTCCACCATATGTCGAAGCACATGACGTTGAGCCATGCGAAGGCAGCCACGAAGCCAAAATAGATGCCGTACCCTGTGCAAACATTATTTGATAATTGATTAACAGTGTCTAATGAGAACGTTCAAACAGTTATTCTATTGTTTTCAAATTATCTCATCTATCTAACATTCAATGTTTCGCTACTGATTATTAAAAAATATTACTTATTAGCTTAATTACAATATCGATGTTTGTAGATAACTTACACGTAACTAGAACAATATCAACTGATAGTAAAACGCTACATCGTTAAGTACCATAACTAGTATAATTAAAACTTTGAAGTATATGGCTTTACTACTACCAAGGGTTAGTTAATAGATTCAGGTCAGAGAAATTTGTTATTATAGAAATGTTAATAAAAAAATCTCCTCGCCTCCCCTCTCTCTCTCTATCTCTCACTCTCTCATCTCTCTCTGTCCTTGTTTTCCTATCTTTTCTTCTGTACATCAACATCTGTACAACCAAAATTCATTAATGAAGTAACTGTACACTCCAGTAGATTCGACGGTATTTTCTATTTATATATTCACCTTTATTGAATCTTATATTTTGCTGTATATGTATATCTCCTTTCTTCCCGTGGATGTAGTAAGAGGTAATTAAGAGAAAATCTTTGAAAATGTCATTAGCTACCGTCAAATGACGGAATAATTATCTACCATAAATATACATATATAAAATATAGCACTCTAAAATTCAGCAGAACGATAGCGGGCTGCAGCGTATACGGTGCGTGGTGTCAGGTACTGAGATCCCCAATCCGCAAAATTGTAAATATGGAAGATATTTTGACGGCCTCCGTAGACAAGTGGCGTAAACACTCGTTTTCAAGGTGTCGCCATCTCGGGTTCGATTCCCGGTCGGATCAATGTAGAAGAACCCCTTTTTTATTATTTTTTTCTCGGGTCTGGTTGTTTGTGGTGCCTTCGTTGTTTCCGATTGCCATACCTCAAATGCTTTAGCATCTTTCATTGGGATCGGAGCAATGTATTTGATGTTGTCCCTAATCTATACATGTATTTATTTATTTATATTTTTAAAGAAAACTTTTCATATATAACATATAATTGGCTTTGATAATTAATCATGATGTACTATATTTTAAACCTCAAAAACTGATGAAATATTTTAAAGAATAAATATTTAATGCCCTTGGTTCGAGTATTGTTAGACTTGAAACCAC
This sequence comes from Sericinus montela, assembly GCA_029286605.1. Lineage (NCBI taxonomy): Eukaryota > Metazoa > Arthropoda > Insecta > Lepidoptera > Papilionidae > Sericinus > Sericinus montela. The sequence continues at coordinate 12,643,652 of JAGSMR010000012.1, read as the reverse complement.
ATATCCTTTTGCTTTCGTAACATTAGCTTTGAGTAAGCAAATACATACTATAATATCTTTGCTTGTTTTAGTAATATGTTGAAACGATAAAACACAACGCACGCACAATGTTCAAGAATAATTATTATAAACAAATTTACGCAGCATATGGCTTTTTCAAAGATGTTCTTGAATATAATTCAATTTTTTAAAAATTTGCTTATCAAATTGTTATAGAACTTTGTATGTTATATTCAAATTTAAACGTCTTCGATTTTCATTCCTTCGATATTTTAATAAGAATTAATATGAAAAGTTGCACTGATGTGTGTTATCTTGATAAAACTCACTTCTTCGCAATAATTTTGTCAATTTGTGATACGTTGTTCGAATTTTGCAAACACAAAAATATATTTACTAAAATACCTTTCAGTTTCACTTAAAGAAAAAACGATAATGAAAAGGTTCTGTCACAAAAAACCCTGCCTGAAAGTCGTACCTATAGGTATAGATCAAAAATAATAATGACGTAAGATCCTGTAGAGCTAAAGTCTAAAAAATTATTATAATTTAACTACCCTTTGGCGCAGACAGTCTAAGGTGTTTCATGTGATCAAATGAAACAGTAAGCATGACTTGAAACAGCTTAGACTGTTTCATGTGATGCTGCGCCAAAGGCTAGTTAAATTCATCATTAATCATTATTTTTTAGAAAGAGCCTATAAACAAACCCTAAAAATACATCAGACTTTGCTACTAAGCCATCACAAGGCATAGATAATCGTTCAGCCTCTCCTGTTACTTAATACTAACTAATCTTGCCCATACATTTCGGCAAGATGTGCCTGTCTTCTTCTTTTTCTTCTTTACAGCCCATCAAGAGTCCACTTCTGAAAATAGGCCTCCCCCATTCACAAAGCCTGTCTTTGAAAGAAAATAGCCACTTGAGAAACAACGTTTCCAATCACGGAATGGATTCCTTGTTATCGTTGTGTCATGAGGGTCTATTTCGATTAAGTCGCCCGAGGTGGTCCTTCCGGTTTCCATATGTGTGACACGAACAAAGTCAACGATGCCCTTTCTGCGTTAGTAAAAAGGCAGGGTATTGTAAAAAGTGCACGTCTTACGCTACATAGCACAGTACTTAAATGGATAAGGGCGTGCTTCGATTGTTTGGGCACATGGAACAAATATGCCCAAACCGACCCGAATGGTAAATATAATACCTACATAGCGCGAAAGTTAACAATAAAATATTTCGATGGAGGCCGAGACTAAATTTCAAAGACCATGAGAGTAAATTGTTCCAAAAGAGGGAGGTCAACAGTACTCGGATACCTAAATGTGCGTGTATGGAGACAATGCATAAAAAATGAAGAAGAAAGAGAGAAGAAAAATGAGAAGCGAAAGAGGTATATAAGGACCGCGACACTTAGCGACCTGTTCTCCCTGGCTACCCCGTCAGAGACTATACGTATACATTTATTTATTATTTATTCATACATATGCAAAGGGCTTAACAATGCAATAAATTTGCACAATTTACTATTTTATCTTTTAATTTATCTTACTTATAATAAAACTTACCCAGAAATTTACATAAACGGTTATCGTTAACTTGGTCATACTGAACCCTTGCAAGACAAGAGTACCCAAGTAACATCATGCTCACGTGACATATAAGATTTCGACCGTGTAGGTTTCTAAGCTCCGGCAGTGAACAGTATACAACTAACGTTAACGCCAAACAAACACTTGATATACTATTTACCTGCAAAAAATAAAATTAAAAATATTCCTTATAAAAGTTACACAACTTATATTTTACGAGCCATATCTAGTAAGAGTTTATAAAAAACTTAATTCGCATGAAACAGATAATGATTATAACTTCATGTCACTTTGGCGTGGGTGTACACATGTGGGTGTACAAAATACATATACATGTATATAAATACTTATATACGTATGTTCATAAACAACTTGTGCCTTGTAATAATCCTGAAAGTTATATTCTTGACACATATTAAAATAATTTATTTTATCTTTCGTCTGGGCCTGGTTTTATTTATCATAGACTATAAAAAAGATGACTCTATAGATTAATGACCCTGCCATCGAAGTTAAGGTTGCGGCTTCATCTATATAAATAAATATCTTTGAATTTATATTAAACCTTATCCCAAATAGTAATTGACCTAATTGTATAGATCTCTGTCTACCCCAGTATTGGGAATATGCGGGAAGATATATATATACATATATATATATATATATATGTATGTATAGAAATAAAAAAGATATTTCGCATGTTTTTTACACTCCTAGTCCTATTAGTCTTTTTAGAATATTTCAACACCAACGCCAAAAAACTGTGTCTTTATTAGCAATGGTGTTAAAAGTCTAAATTTAAAAAAAAAGCATAGGTCTAATCAAACCACTATTCTTCTTTATATCTTGTTACCAGTTCCCCACCGAAGATTTTACTTCTTATGATTCACAATAGGAATAAAGTTAGTGGTTAGACGCTGCGAGTGATTAGTAAAGCAATACTACAGCTTCACAAGAAAATTGATTTTTTAATGTTCTAACATTGCCTTTATTGTATATTGTACTATCTTACCACGAACGACACACGAAAATCCTTAGTTTTCACTTCTCCAATGAAGCAAAGAACAGCACTAGCAAGGACATCGTTTTGGGAACAATGACGTCGATCAAACATCTCAATACAATAGTTGTTAGTTAAAGAAATCGAAGATTCCAACCAGCCTTCTGATGTCAATCTGTGACGGTCTCGAGGGTCCGAAATATTTAGCACGAATTTTCCTTCAGGACAATCCAGGTTCGTACGAACTCCCATGATGTCTGCCAATGATTAAATTTGCAACAATTTATGCATATATACATACATTACGGCCTCTGAAAGTCCACTACAGGACATAGGTATTAACCGGAAGGGAACGTTTGCCGTAATCCCCACGCTGGACAAGCGGTGCAGTACCATTAGCGATGGCTGTACCAGACATCTCGCACCTTTGACTTCTGCTGCCTAATATCAGTCTGTTAAAGTTTAGTTGCATATTTTTAGAGATCCTTACGACTAACTATCGGTAGCCAATGATATTTCTAAAGTTTTACCCTTAGTCGCCTCTTACGACACCCACCGGAAGAAAGGAGATGGTTTATTTATATGCCGTTAGCAAAGAAATTATTAATATTATAAAGTAACTTTTGTTATGTATATGTATTTTGTTAGCTTCTTAATTAATTCGAAAAAAAGGGTTGGAGTTACCTATAGCCAAGTATTTTAAATTGATTCAAAATGTATTTTAATTATTAAATTACATTGAAACAAAAAAATTAACAGAAACTTAAGACTTAAAACGTGTGAAATATGCTAAAATGTATTCATGACCAAAAATAAACGCAATCTGGAAGGCATCATTTGCCTTGGCTTCTGTTATATATCAAAATTATAATAACTCATTAACCTTCTTTCACCAGTCGAAAATAATTTAGCATACAAATTATCAGTTTTAGATAAGTGGTTTACATATATACATATTGTGGAGTCACTGAAGAATAGTACTTCTTTCTCCTTTTAGTTCTTTTCAGATTAAAAGGAATTGGAGGAATATTTTGATTTTCTTACTTCCAATTTCCAGAAATAATATATTGCTAGTTATACCTTATCATGAAATTACTTTGCACGGAATAAACGCTACCGCACACAGTTTAAAAAAATAATAATTGATTTTTAAATTCAATGTTTTGGGTATATTCAACAATTTTGTAATATGTTTAATACGGTCTAAATAATAAGGTTTATATTTTGTTGTTAACAAAAATATATTAAATTTAAAGCATATTCAATTTGGGCTAAATAAAAAGAGTTTATAATTTTGTTGTGTCGACTTTTTTCGTCATCATAAATAATAAATAGTTGTGTTTTAACCGTTAATATTGACGTAATGTTACGGCGTAAGAATTTGCCAGCCCCTTTGTTTAGGGGGGGGGGGGAGGAAAAGTATCAAAGCTTTGCAATACTGACAGATGACAGGATAACTATCTCAATAAAATTATCAGACCAAAATTTAACACCGGAAACGGACAGCAGCTTCTAAGGTGTAAGGGTCTGGTATTATGATTACCAATATGTCTACCAAGCGTAGCGATTATGGTAAGCACTCACTTACGGAAGAGGCCTGTGTTTGCAGTAGACTTTTACAGGCCGTTTTAATGATGACGATGAAAAGTTGAATGCATATTCTCATCGGATATTCTACTGCATACTCTCTCTTACTCTACGTTTTACTTGTATGGTGTGTAATCTTTTAAATTGAGTTTATTTTTAAAACGCCAAGAAAAATGTATATTTGGAAATACGTATTACTGGTATTAAATCAGATAACATTATCAGTTTATTAAATTGATCGAAATCATTGCGATAAATATTGCTGAATGTGTTTAAAAATAATGAATTGAGTAGATAGAACTTACCTGTTAAACCTATGTAGTTACTTTCAAGAGGATTTAAATAATATGATGGTCTGAAAAAGGGTTCCTCGTCAATGTTAGGTGTACAAATGCTTACTAAGCTAGAACATCTTCGAACTTTATAGTGGTACCCTTCGGGGCAACATTTGCGAATACAAAATGCATTAAAAAGGGCACAATTCCGTGTGCATACTTTTGTCACCATTCCTATGTCACCTAATTCTTGATCAACGCACCATTCACCTTGCATCAGAACACCTCCTTTACTTTTGTCAATTTTACTCCATGCGTTTAAAATATTTCCTTCAATAGAAAATAAAAAATCTTTTTCTTTCAGCTCTACAGCATACTCGTCAGATTTACATTGCAGTCCTATCTCAACTTCATATATATAGTTGCCAGTTAGATTTAATCGATTAATAAGCGTTTCTTCGTCATTTCCAAGTTCATCATTTCGACACCCATGATACATTACGTCGTAACTTTGTCCTTTTGGACAGCATTTTCGTAAATGATTTATCCGTAAATTAGATTCAGTAAAATTCTCTGTCTCATTACCTATGCATTTTAATGCTACTATTTGTGGAATGTTTCGAGTTAAAGTACCGTTCATAACTTCTGCTATTAATCTATCATAGCATTTGTTTAAAGATGCCGATAAATAGTTTTCTCCTACTATTATTTCCATCTCATGAGAATTATCGCACAGTGTCGGCGAATTGTAAATAAGAGAAATATTATCACTTATTAAAAGTGGAGAATAAGAGAAATTATTAGTTTTTTCTGTACTCTGCCGATCCACACAATCATAATGTTCAGTATCATTAACATCAACTTTTACCACTTTAATGAGATTCTGATTCCTAGGGCAACATTTATGGAAAACTATAGATCCACTACCACCTACACCTTCACTAGCAGTAGCACGTATTATAGTCACTATTACAAAAAACACATACACCTGGATACACATGGCTTTTAATCTTGACTGTTTCCCACGGTTTATATTAGATATAATCACAACAGATGCGTAGACTCGCTCATCGCGAAATACATTGTTTATTTTGCGAGCAAATTTCGGGGCGTGCGCGTGGGTCGGCGGCGGCGTCTGAGTGATACCCGTAACCGTGGTCTGTGTCCGGCTCAGACTTGAAACACCTTTAGGTAAGCAAGGGGCTGCTTTAACCTTCAAATGTCCCAAACTGTTTCCCGTACCTTCCCTACTCGTTGGTGTATCAGCGCGGAGATTCAACGAATTTTATTTGTTTATAATAAAGTCGTACACCTTCATTACACGATAATTTAACACATCAATGCTATACTATAACCAAAAATAGTAGACCAGTAAATAAATAGTGAGCAGGACAACTAACACGATACAGCGACAAGGCGACTATTCATCGCCAATCAAATACTGATAAACGTGAAGTGATCGACTGATTACTAAGAATTCAACCGTGATACGCAATTTAGGTTTTATCAATATTTTCTCTTTCACTGTCAAGCACATCCACATATTTATAAAAAAAAATAAAGTCACGGTAACGGAGTAGTTGGATCATCGGAATTCGAGACAAAAGACCCGAGTTCGATCTCCAGGTGTCAGGCGCGTACAAATGGGTTTTTACAAAAACTCATGTACGATTTACATCCTAGATTTGGGCATAAAGACAATTGTGCGACAATCTTACCACCTGTTGTCCTTACCGCCTGTTGTCAAAACAAATGTCTTCATTAGAAGGTGGGTCGAAAAAATCGAAATTCCAATTAAACCAATGGCGTGAATATGCCATTCATGAAGATATAGGAATTAAACGTCAATACTATTAATATAATACTATTATTAGAATTACATCGCGATTTTAAGACTTAATTGTTCGCTACTAACTAAGTAATACATATTCAGAAATTCATTACATGATTTTAAAATTAGATTTAAAGGAAAAGATGTGTGCATCGATTTCTAATATAATGTCATGTGGTTTTGATGATGAAAGCAAAGAAAAACCAAAATTAGTGAGGCCCATAAACCAAAAAGTTGAAAATATAATAAAAATATAATAAATATTTAAATGTAATAAAATTATATTATACTATTTTATGAATGTTCTCTTATATTATTTTAGTTCTATTATCCTATTGGTCCATAAAGTTCTATTTGGGTCTGCTCTGCGTGTGTTATGTAAATTTTTATAATTATTGACAAAACTCATAGGTACGAGCCTACCTACTCGGATTCGAACTACAATCTCTTGACACGAATTCCGATCACCTCGGGTATCATGACTAAAAGTTTAAAAATACTCGATCAATGCAATCATTTATATTTTAAAAGCTGTTAACGTCACATTTAAATGTTATTTTTAGTCATTTAAAACTTGTAGGCCAAGGCAAAATCATTTTCCATACAGACCTAAAATTAAAGAAATTTCTTATTTATTCTAAGTCATTTCACCTATATCTTCCCTATGATAACCACTTTAATTTAGGAAGAGCTTAAACATAAAGGCTCACTAACATAAACTAGAAAGTATTTAGTAGTAATACTTAAATAAGAAATTGACTGGACGAATTCGCCTTTGTTTGAACTTGACGCACAATTGCCTTAAAAAGTAAAAATATTTTTCTAAAACTCTGACATGTTTTGCTCTTAAATACAACGTATTTAAATATGTAAAATATTTAAAACAAAGATTTTATAAAAAGTTAAAATTTTATTTTTAAAAAAAGTCGGTAACAGACATACCACCAGACTGGATGTCCCAAAAAATGTCGTCGATGAGACATAGATCGAAAGAACTGAATTTCTCGACCTCTCTGTACCTCAGTATTGGGTATGGCTTAAAGATACTATATTATTTTATACGTACAATATGTACACATGAAGATTGAAACGGTTAAAATTTAAAAGTATTTCATTCCAAATTCAAAATTTCTAAAACGTGTACGAGATAAAAATTTTATAAAAAACCTTTTTAAGAAACAATTAAACGCCTTAGTAAAAACACGCAATATAAGTAATATTACCAATAGCTATACTTGTTAATATTAATTTAAAAGCTTTTTTACCACTTTAGTGTAATGAACACTAACACCTAGATACACCCATTAAAATAAAATCTTAAATTTTGAAATTTTCGTTGATGTTTCTAAAGCAGATACTTTGGATAAAGAATTCAGTATTTACAGAAACATCTAATAAAACACCAGTTGGAGTTGGCTAGAAGAGAATTAGATTAAAGAAATTGGCTTATTCGTATTTAAAACCTCTATTATGATTGGGCAATTATTCTGTTATTACATTGTGTTTACTATTTAATGTTTATCACAAGGTGATATGTCTGATATACTTTTTTATGTTAACGAAAAGTACATTCAAAAAAAAGAATTTTTATTCACAATAAATTTATTATAACGCAATCTTTTTAGCAAAAAAGCAAAGCTTGTTATATAACCCAAAAATAAAATTACTCTGTTGAGGAACATTTAAACACTAAAAGTTCCATATTAACATGTCATAGAGTATTTTGCTATAGGGACATATGTAGCTGAAACGTTCTAAAATTTTTCAGAAGGCTACAAGAATTATTTTGCGTTCCCATCTAGGCTTTCGTATACGTGAGGAAATGCCTAACGTATACACCCGCCCCTGCGGGGGTAAGGATGGGTGATGTCGGGCTCGCACAGACTAAAACCCCATGGTTTCTAACCATTTCAGCTGCGGAGGCCAGGAAGAGCGACGCCTCGCAATACCGACACTCCTCTCAACGCGGAGGGATGTCCGCCAATATAGCGGAAGATGTGAAGCATGTTGAACCGCAATACCAACACTCCTCTTCCGCCGCGACTCCACCTCGGCTATTGAGAGCAAGGACACTCGCTCCCCTGCCCACCAATATGAATCCGAAGTGGGATAAGCAAGCCCACTTGGTGCAGCCATCTCGGACCCGGCCATTCTCCGTAAAGTCAGGCTGGCCATATAGGTTTCCCTTGGTTCACCGTGGGTGTCCAAACCACGGCTACTAAGTCCCCGTTCAGGAATTCCCGTGTGACCTAACCTAACCTAACCTAACTCAACTTACAACACCAGAATTGATATTGTAACTATAGGAACACAGGAACACTCCAGAACCTAACACGCCACCCATGTATGTTAACCTACACTTACTTTGGTTTAATTATTATGTTATTTATCTCTTTGGTTTAATACTCAGACAACATCAATGTACATTCAGTCTTACTAACAATAATGAAATTTAATATCTATGTTAGTACTTAAACTCTAATTGGGATTTAGTTCTCTGTATTCAGAGTTTCTGCATCATCGTCATCTATCCATTTTCCCTGCTATCATAGGCAAGATGCAATTGTTACTCTTACGCACCTTGGCGAAGAGCGTGGCTGATTTCTTGCACCAGACAGTATCAAAGCTATCTGTCCTCGCCGTAGCAAACATAGCCGTTGTGCTATAAATCGGTGGTATCCGTAACAGCCTTCTAAACGCATTATTATATTGGATTCGCAGCTAATTGCAAGCCCTCCGAGTATACCAGAACCATGCGGAGTCCAAAGATGTGCAGAATGTTTTAAACAGCGTTATATATAGTGCGTCTGTACAAACGGCAAACTTACGGGCCACCGCATACGCAAGAGCCAACAATGCCCTACGCTCCCTCTCCAGCATCATCAAGAAGTGTCCAAGTAACAAGTGTTCAAAGTATGTGTATTTGTGAACAGTTTTGAGTAGAACTCCTTTGAGTTTTATAAGTGGTACCCGCCTTAAAAGTCATAAATACACTACTACTAAAAAAAAACAAGTTATTTTTTAAACTGGTCGGTATATAAGTAATTTTTTGCCATAACATGACACATATCTTCACGCCATTCCTAATACTGGGGCCGTCTTTTATTTCGTCTATAATTAAGTCCTTTTTCCACCGAAGTCATTTTTTGGGACACCGTGAACGCTGGTGCGTCTGTCGCCGTCTTTTATGTCCAAGCCAATGATAGAAATCATACGTAATTTTTTGAAAAAACCCGTTGGTACGAGTCACTTGGGGATCAAACTTGGGTCTCTTGACTCGAATTCCAATCACCCAACCACTCGGCTATCGTGTCTACTAAATAAATAAATATCTTCACGCAATTCCCAATACAGGGGTAGACAGAGGTCTAGTCTAGACAATTAAGTCCCTTCGACCCACCTTCCACCGAAGATATTTTCGGGACAACGTTACAGGTGGTGAGCCCGTCGCCGTCGTTACGTCCAAGCTTACGTCCAACCTGGGGATCGAACTCGGGTCTCTAGACTCGAAATTCCGACCACCCAACCACTCGGCTATCGTGACTTAGTGACTACTACTGTTTTTAAAATCAAAACAGCAGACTTTTGAAAAGGAGAAATGAAGAGACAGTCCAACATAGAGAACTGAGCTATGGTGAGTATGGTGAGTATGGTAAATAAGGTTATAGAAAGACTTAGATAAAAAAAGCGACCAGTAAGTTGATAGGAAGAAAAGAGGAGAACAAGACAGTAATACTAAACAAATAAAAATAATAAAATAATAAATAAATATCTTCACGCAATTCCCAATACAGGGGTAGACAGAGGTCAAGTCTAGACAATTAAATCCCTTTGACCCACCTTCCACCGAAGATATTTTCGGGACAACGTGACAGGTGGTGAGCCCGTCGCCGCCTTTATGTCCAAGCCAACGATGAAATTCGTACATAAGTTTTTGAAAACCCATTGGTACGAGCCTGTCACCTGGGGATCGAACTCGGGTCTCTAGACTCGAAATTCCGACCACCCAACAAATCGGCTATCGTGACTTATAAATATAACTAATATAATACTAAACAAACGTAATACTACTAAAAATACTAAACAAAATGTGAGAAAAAAAGACTCGGGAAAAGGAAATGTGAAGATTTCGCTAGATTGGCTATTAAATTCAATCTATGACTTATAATAATATTATAAGCTTTTATAAATATCTCTTACTGTGTACTTATAATCGACACAGGAAGTTGCAAACAATATATGGTTTTGTATGATAAATTCGTATGCTGAGATAGCCAATAACATAATATCCCGATTTGATAAAATGAAATACAAATAGGCTCATGTTTACCTTTATTTAAAACTACAATTATTCAATTCCACAAAATAATGATGACCAACAGTAACAGGTGATTATGACATATTATTTGTGTCAAAAATAATCAATTTATTTGAAAATAAGTCAATGATACATAATCAATACTACCCACCTTGAATTCCTTTACGAAAGCTTTTTATTCGTAGTTTTTAACGTTTCTATGCAAAAATGAATAAAAATATCCTAAAATCTCTATCTAAAGAAAAACAACTTCCTGGTTTAAATAGTATAATGGTTAATTTGAGTCACATTTTATACCTTAAATGGCTAAGTATTCATAAAAAAGACTAATTGGCAATCAAAAATATAATTGGCACGTAGTTATTTAATATTATTTTTACATTATAAAAGATCATAGCACTACCCTAACTTTTTAAATAATGATTGATGTTTAGCATGAAGACTAAATGGCACTTATAGATATCTTATAACCTGTAACATACTTCTTATATATAAGATACTAAATATAAAATCACATAAATCTTATAGTACAAAAGGTTATTTTCTTATGTGTAATTATGAAATTAACTATTAATACCACATTTTGTTTTTCAAATTTAGTTAATGGCATCCGCAAGTTTTGACCACCATATTCTTGTATTTACGTAAAATCACATTAGAGTCGTCGGTGTAGTATAATACCGAAATAGTAGCCAGTTTGATCGGTGCACACGAAGGCTTCGGCACCTGGAACACCAACCCCGATTATTACATACATAATTACCTGTTAAAGCCCAATGCAGAATATAGGCCTCTACCGTTCAGGAGGATTTGCTATAATCGCAACGCTTAGCAAACGGATAAGAAGTGATCGTAGTAATAGACACCTCGCTTCTTTGACGTTGCTCTCCGTCAGTGGTTTGCTGATTTTTAGTCAGATATTTTATTTATTTATTTTACTATTCATGTAACAGAGAAACAATAAAAAACAAATATGAGTACAAAGGCACAGCTTATTTCAAATTTAAATTTCTTCCAGCAGGCCTGTTACTGGAAAAGTTATAATAGGAGCAACTTAGTGTGCACAAAAAACAGTATATTAATTTACATTATTCAAACAAAACAAATGTAATTACATATATATACATATCCATTACATATTAATATACATACACCATATACATACATAAACATTAATATATACATAATACTATTGTGTTAACAAATAGTGCTCTTTAACCAGCTTCTTAAACGAAGACATCGAGTTAGCCTCAAGAATTACCGAAGGTAGTGAGTATTTTACTATTATCCCCCTTTCTGTCGGTAGCCAGTGTTATTTCGCGCTTATTGGCTTTTTACTACTTACGTAACAGTATTAACGTGACATTTATGTACTTGACGTAACAGGCTTTGCCAGAAGAATATCTGGGAGGTTTTACCTTAAATTTTTAATTAAATTTTTCTCCAAGTTAAGGTTTCATTATCAAATAAAGATTTTAATAAATCAACTAATACACACAGTTCCTTAACAAGAAAAAGTTGAAAAATTTTAATGTGAAAAAAGTTTAAATATAAAGCACTAACGTAGAAAGAAGTACTCACTTGAGTGGGATTTAATAAATGCACCAAGGTTTGTACAATGGCGTGGTTCGTTGCATTTTTATGTGCGTTGAGAGGGAAGTTGCATTCACCGCTGCAGTAGTAAGCACTGTAGCCGTCAGGAGCAATAATCCAGTCCTTATATGCAAAATAACCAATTTAAACACATAGATAATGTAAATAAAAGTATTTTTTTAATTCAAGAAAGTTTTCTATTTCCAATACAGGGGTAGGCAGAAATCTACCTAATGTCCTTTCCACCCACATTTCATCGAAGCTTATTTGAGGCTTAAATATAAAATAATATATAAATTTTAGTATATACATTTGTATATACTAGTATAAATACATTATTTTATATTTAAGCCTAGCCTTAAAATGTATACTACGTGTTTATAATTATAATTTAGTATCTAAATTCTCTCAAAGCTTTTTGATATCCTTTCCGGTACAGTAACAATATTTTCCTTAAGTCTATTAATGCAATACAAAAAGACTTAGGTGTACTTTTTTATTTTTTTATTTTTTCAAAAAGAAATACGTTTCTCAAAGTTCCGAAAGCATTTACTAGTATCAATGAAATTACTCTTATTATTAATCTTTGTCTATCTTGGACTATAACGATAGTAGCTAACGAGCTTGGACACTAAGACGATCATAGGCTCACCACTTGTCACGATGTCCCAAATAAGCGCGGATGAAAAGTGAGTCGAAAGGACTACATTAACTTTTTATCTTATCGTTATCTATCTCTAAACTTAAAATTTCAGGTAGTGCCATTTTCATCCAGGTAGCTTCAACAGTTTTAGTGTGTTTAAGTAAAAACATCCAACCATCCATCCATTTAAACGATCACATTTAGAATATTAAGTAGTGTGATTTTTACATTATATACTTACTTGCCATTCCAAATCTTTAAAACTGACATACAACGTTTGAATTTCACAGCTCCTTGTTGTCCAGTGCGATGTATCTGAAAAATAATTAAAACCGGAAAATACACATTGATGATATAATAATATAGAAATAACTATACTAACTGTAATAACCATAATAGTAACTGAACCCCCGATATCATCAGTATACGCAGTATATGGGCTAGTTACCCGAATGCGAGCCCGGTGATTGCTTGAATTAGATTATCACGGAAGTATTGTATAGATACTCAGGTCCCATTATACATATTAGGAAGTTTTAAAATACTTAGTAACATAATGGGTATGCCAATTGTTAAGATGAGATTGGGAGTCGGTTAGCTTGCAGAATTTTAAAATACCTGTAGGTTGTGTACAGCACTTTGAATTATTGATGAATTATATCAAACGTTACAATTGACTTGTGACATTTTGTTTGTTCCGGTCCGAAAGGAAATACTACTTAATTTCGCTGTGGAGAATTTTTTCGAAACTAGATAAGTTTCGTCGGACATGTAAGGTCGATGATGTCGCTTAAGACTTAGAGGCTGACTGTCACAGTCATGTCATTTCGATTTGGAAGAGTGGTGTACACACCGGTTTTCAAGGTGTCTCCTTCTTTGTGGTCCCAGGTTCGATTCCCGGACGGGTCAATGCAGAAAATTACATTTTCTACGTTTTTCTCGGGACTGGGTGTTTGTAGAACATTCGTTGTTTCTGATTCCATAACATAAATGTTTTAACTATATGTATCTATTTAAATATTTCAATAATAATGTTTATTCAATAATAGTATTTGATGACTAAAACATAACGATCGAAAATATATAAAAATTTATAACGTGCCTAGAAGTTTTAGTAATATAACAGTTAAACACTACTGCAACATTCCCGACGTCGCATCACAATGTGGTGAACGGGTTCAACGACCGATCGAGAGAAGGGCAATAAACAAATACACATCAATGTTAGTCCGTACTGTGTGTAACACAACTTCTTTCGGTTGTATAACTTAATAGGCTGGGTGACAAAGATTTGCTTGATGTCAATGGATGGCGCTTAAATAAAAAATTTACAAATAGCGATTTTTTTATATTAACGAAATTACACAGTCTCTTTGACACACCTTCCACCGAACATATTTTAGTGAAAGATGGTGAGCCCGCGCCGTACATAAGTTTTTGAAAAACGCATCGGTACGAGCCTGCCACCTGGGGATTGAACTCGGGTCACTTGACTCGAAATTCCAACCACTCAACCTATCGTCTTTTATCACTGTGTACGCTGATAGGAATAGAAGATGAACAAAAGTTAGAAGAAGAGCGAGAAGAACCGCTACATTGCTTAAAATTGATAAAATCTGTTATTAAATGCTCACCAGTTAAAGGATTTCTTAAATAATTGTCCGAATATCCGTGAGTTCGCCATCTTCTAGCTTCTCGCTTGCGTCGCGCCCCCGCGTCCCATCCGCCAAGCTTTGGCCCGTTCTTGAAAAATGCTACCAGGAACGGTTGTTTACCATCTGCCCCAGACCCCCGAGGTTCCTCCAAGCCTATTTCTTCTGGCTTGACGTGACGTTCTACAAAGATAGAAGTGAAATTAAAGGTTATTTTTATACAATTTAACAACAGTATTATTTAAAAATAAATGTCGCTAGTTGCTTAAACATATTGTAGATACAATCTTTTTATAAAATTATAAAAATATGAGATTTAGTCTCAATTTTGAATTATCGAAATCTAATAATTTTTCAATCATATATGGATGACAAAAGATTTTGGTGCTGTTTTTGTGGCATATAAGCAAAGTTACATTTCATCGCCTACAAGAATAATTAAGTCTTGTCAACATACAAACATGTGTTCCGTTAAAATACACTCAACAATTAAATTTAACGATTTATATTTTATTATCATGTTTATTTATTACATATGGCCTCGTGGTATAAACCACACCTTTCTTTCCGTTGGTGTCGTAAGAGGGGACTATGAGAAAAACGTTAAATGTTAAAAAAAGGCTACCTACAGATAGTGGGATAACCATCTCAACAAATATCAAATTAAAATTCTGCAGACGGAGACGGGCAGCAGCGTTAAAGATGCAAGGTTTCGGAATACACAAGACGCTTCACCGGCGTTGCGATTATGGTGCAACCTCTCCTCGTACAGAAGAGGGCTAATTTCCTGCAGTGACCTTTTATAAGCCGTTATGATAATAATGATAACAAACGTATTTCACGCATATTCCCAATACTGGTGTAGACAGAGATCTAGACAATTACGTTCACCAAAGTCTATTTGGGACGACGTGATAGTTGGTCTTATCGCCGTCTTAGTGTTCAATTCAACGGTACAATATATTATAATATATACATATCAACATCCATGACTCGAGTACAAACATACATGTTTATCGTACCAATATTAGACCTTAACAGGATCGGAACCCTTAGCTTCGAAGCCAACCCCGAATTTGTAAGACTCAAAGCTAACACTATTTAGGAAACTAACACTATAAGAAAGATGTGATATATTCACCATGCTTGACAAGCGGCTTGGTGATGTACCTAAGTGAAGTACCTAACACTTATAAGTGTTAGGTACTTCACAATATTTGACGTTGCCTATCACCTACCTAGGTGTAGGTAGGTACCTAACATTTACATTTTTCTGCTCAATATTCATTTTTCTTAATCGCCGGTTACAGCGCACATACGAAGATAGCCGTTCATATCGCAACTCTAATTGCAATTCAAAATATTTTATTATTTCGAAATATTTTTGGTGAATTTCTCCACACATATGTTTTAAAGTTTATTTAAACAATATTTTTTAAAGAAATGGCAAGTTACAATTAAATTGAAAATTCTTTCCAACCTCTTGGAAGATGGATTTTCAAAAAACCTTTCTCATTGTGTGTTCATTTAGTAACGAATACGTCCTTCCGATTTCAAGTTATCATCAATCACAGTGGATCAGAACAGTTTTATTTACATATATTGAAATAATTTCTGTGGTTATCAAGTTACTGAGTTTTAATAAAAATAACTGAGTTAACGGTGGAAGAACTGCGAAGCGATGCATGCATTTTTTTTTAATATTTTCAGGATTTATTTTACCTGGTTGTGAATGCGGATGAAGTGTGATGAAAAATCCACGATTCTCAGTGGGTTCAGTGAGCCATGCTGACAATGCTGTAGTCACATTAAGTTCCAGCCAACCTTCAGCCCCGGCGCTTGTGTTCACCGCAGCGACTCGCTCCATTTGTATGCCTCTACAAAATATAAACACCATTTTCAAATATTTTACCGGTCTTTAAAATAACCTTGACTAAAATATGAAGTTAACAATCAAATATGCCAAGGATTTATTTACATTCAGTTACCGAGTTACGCATATGTTAGTTACATATGCGTAACTCGGACTTTCATTAAAAAATATATCATCGCTCCATTCCCCATACAGGAGTGGACGGAGGTTAAGAGAATTAAGTCCTTTCGACTCATCTTCTACCGAAGACATGTTTTGAGACAACGTGACAGTCGGTGAGGACGTCGCCATCTTTATGGCCAAACCAACGATATAAATCATACCTAAGTTTTTAAAAAAGCCCATTGACATGAGTCTGCCACCTGGGGATCGAACTCGAATTCCGACAACCCAACTACTCGGCTATCGTGACTTTAGCAATTTTTATATTATTAAATTAAAAAAAAAAGAAGACATTTTATATGTTAAAAATTCATTAATAAAAACGTTACTAAAAATTTGTGTAATTTGTTAACAGCAACCAAGATTCATTACCTACATTCTCATATTAAATTTAACACTTCTACTTTAGACTGCTGCCACCCAATTTGCTGACTTTTGGAACGGTATTGTTCAATGATATTTTCTAGGCCCTTTGCCCTCTTACAACACCATACATATTGTACTAGTCAGTCCCCCACTCCTTAATGCTCTCGCGACCCTCTCGCGGGGAAATTTTTGTAAAACCCATTCTCAGTTCAGCTCAAAATGACAAAAATAATAATTTTGCCAAGTTTCATACCTGTGGCCATGGATTAAGTTTTTTTTTTTTCGATTTTTAACACCCTCGCTATCACTTTCGTGGGAGGAATTTTGTTTGTGAACTGTTGTTGGTAACCAGTGTGATGATGAGACACCAATATGTTGTACATGGGTATGGCGTTAAAAAATTCTGGATGTCCGATACACTACATCATTAATATAAGAAAGTATTTGTATTTAAAAGAGTATTGAAAGGGCCCAACGACCACGACAATTATTTTTATTTATACCTTTTTAGCCAGCATCGTCAACAGAATGACAAAAAGCAATGTTAAGGCTTACATATAATACATACCCGACATTATCAACGCTAAGTACACGATGCGCGACAACTGTGTATAAACTAGTTGGGTCTTCGGTGTGCGCCGCGCCCTGGTGCACTCTCAACTCAGCCGTAAGGAGCGAAGAAGCGTCACTAGGAGCTCCGGCTACCTCAAACCACACGTGCCTGCCATGACCATGTCTCAACGCGCCTAGGTGATGTTCTGAAAAATTATAAATATTTTGTTAGTACGTTACCGAGCGCAAAAGATCACATGGACAAAGTTATATAATTAATATACCATATGCAGTATTTAATTAATTAATATTAAATTTTTATTCGAACATAGCGCCACGGAAAAGGTAATGAACAGAATGGAATTTAATTATTCGTTATTTTTAGAAACAAAATCTCATTTTGGGGTGCATGGCATGAAGTTCTGTTACCAAATAAGTATATTTTCTTTCTATTTTTGATAATGCTGGCGTAATCTCGGTGTAGCACTCCCCAAACAGTTTCTAACCTTGGTGTGGCGGTGGGGATTGGTAACCATAACATGAACACCCACGGTAAACCATGAAGAACCTACAAGGTCGGTCTAAGCTCACTTCGTTTGCGCAGTAGGGGACGCTGTAAAGAGTGTTCGGATCGTTGCTCTTGCGCCGCTCTGCATGCTCTTATTCTCTTTAAGTTAGAGGTTTAGTAAACTCTTTAAACCACGTTTCACTACAGTTACAACTACAAAATTTACAAAGCATATGAACAGTATGAGTATAAAGTAACCATGGGGCATAATCATGACTTAGGCCTTGTCGCTGCGCCTGCCTTTTGGAATCACATACGGCAGACAATACTATACAAAAATATTCAAATCTGAGGTAATGATGTTATGTTCATATTCAAAATTGATAAACCCATCAATATTTAAATTATGCCAATCTCCGAAACAAGAATCAAACAGCAAGAGAATGATATCATCAAAGTATTAAAGACAAATACAAATTAATTAACATACAAATCTTGAAGTTTAAATAAAATATATTTTGCAGGTGTTTATATGTAACTTAATACCATGTTGCACGTGTTAAATTAATTTAATTATTTCCCGTATAAATAAAATAGACTTTTATTCATAATACTCGAAAACAATCGTGAAAATATTGAAATGAGGGTGATAAAGAATTACACAAATCATATTTTAAAGACACAGCAGTCGCTTGAAAAATCGTCATACACAATAACGCCATTTAAGTGCATCAGAAATATAATTTTCTTTAGTAGTATATGTGTATGTAATAATATGTGGCCCATCGAGCGACTAAATACATTCACAAACCTTATATGGTATATATATAGACAACATCACATGCATTGCTCCGATCCCAATGTAAGATTCTAAAGCACTTGAGGTATGGGAATCAGCAACAACAAAGGCACCACAAACACCCTAACCCGAGAAAATGTAGAAAAAGTGGTTTTTCTACATTGACCCCGACCGGGAATCCAACCCGGGACCTCGAGATGGCGAGGTGTATTGGGTCAGTTGTGCTTAATATTCAAATACATATAAAGTATTTAAAAAAAGTCCGCTGCAGGAAATAGAACTTTTCTGCAAGAGAGGATTTGCCATTATCGCTATGCTTGGCAATTGAAATGACATCGCAGTACCAGACACCCCATTTCTTATACGCTGCAACCTGTCTACAAAATTTTGTTCTGGTAATTTTTGAGATTGATATCTCACGACCTGTGGGTAGCCAATGACATTTTTAATGCTTTTCGCTGAGTCGCCTCTCACGACACCCGCAGGAAGGTAAGAGTTACCTCTTACCTTCCTTCCATTTTTTTCTCCGACACCTCACTGCGGATATTCGATTATTTTGGTTATAATTACGATGTGTATAATAGAATATTTAACAAAGCTATAACTTAACTTGGATACCACACAAAGACCATAAAGAACTATCGCCTGCCTTCAACGTGTCATCGTAGTCATACATGACGATTAAGGCTACTTTCATATAGGGAAAACGACTACTAGACTGATCAGGTCTCTGATTTAAAAGTTTTCATTTTAATTTCAGATTCTGTTACTAGCGCGGTCCAATAATTAGCGTCTTGTCATTCTCTCTTAGTCCCTATAAGGTAAAAGTAATCAACATGCTTTACAGAGCATTCCCAGACATGACTACAATTTCAAATAAACCTATAATTAAAACAATTCATTAGTGTACACTACTGGGAAATGTTGCTCTATGAGATATAATACTATCCACTGTCCCAAAACGCAACGCTGTGAACAGTGCTGTGACGTGGCCTAACAATACTTTTCTGTAATATTATATTAAATGCGGTCAACATTATATATTCAGTGATGTCAATGTGATATCGTCTTTACCGTGAAGCGACATGCATATTTATCACCGCCCTCCATTCGAAAAAGACAATACTAAATAAATACTAAAAGACTTATAAATAAGTCTGATAAATAATTAGATGACAGGCCGGACCGGCAGGATCAACAATCTTAAAAAGTGCCAGACGAAATTTAAGCAAACCGGGGTTATGCAGCGGTTAAGGTGTAAATTATCTGGTATCTCGATTGTCATTCCGCTCTCCTAATGTGGCGATTATAGCAAATTCTCCTATGGGAATGGCTTCTTTCCTGCTGATGTAGAACTTTTAAAGGTAATAAATAAGCTTAACAGATTATCAAAATTGTGAACATTAATTGACTTTTGTGATCAAAAGTTGAAAGTAAATGCAGTTATGTAATCATGCACGGCGATAGTATAATATTAACGAGAAGAACACAGGTATTCATTTCGGTAACTATGCGGCCAATCTTAAGAGATCTGAAGTTTCTTGGTATGCGACCCATTATGCCTACCTATGAAACCCAAAATGACGCATTCTACCTGAGTTCTCTACGGAACTACTATGAAAAACGATTATTTACGATGAACAACGAAAAAGGATTAAACATAAACGTTTCTCAAAATCATTAACGAAGGATGACGAAGAATATAAAGATGTTGTTAGTTATGTTGTTGTTTAAGTCTATTAGACTAATTATTATTCTTACTAATAAACCAATCTATAATAGGAGTGTCTATTTGTAATATAACAGTTGTAATATTGAAATAACCGTTTTTTACTATATGTATATGAATATACGGTACATACACCAAAATATTTTTTTTTACAATTTTTGTCTGTCTGTTTGATGTCTGTCTGTAGTGATGTGACAATTATTAACTAATAAATGTCCAATGGTCCAACCATTGGACATTTGGACATCCATCCATCTGATTACTTTACTCTACTTCCTTCCTGCACTCTATATGTTTTTTTTTAGTTTTATTTCCCTCTCTCGATTATTATTATTATTATATCTCCAGTGCTAAATCAAATTTCGTTTTCGAAGGGAAGAAGTGAAAACAAACATGCTAAAAGAATTCATAAAATGTATTCGTTTGGAAATCATTCAATAATTCAGCCTTTTCAAGTTTAACAATGAAAGTGAAACATAATTTCCTCTTCTATATTTCTTATGTTCAGTTCTATACTTCCGTTTTAATTGAGGTCGCGGTTCGTTAAGGTCTCAGAACACGCGCTGGTCTAGAAAGTTCATGTTTTTCTGCTTTGAGCAAATTTAAAGTAGGGTTGGAGAAAAGCCATAACCATTCAACTGGACTTTCAATGCTGCAGAATAACACAGTACCTATGGTTTGTCTCAGAAAAAGTAATATATCAGGTTACAATTCATGAAATCCTCAAAAACAATTCTATTATCGCTCGTCGAATTCCTTCCTACAATTTTAAGTCGGCCAAGAAATAGTGCGTAATACTCGGGTACACTCACTGGTCCTCAAGTTTTCGGCTTCAGCTACAGCAACACTATCCGAGCCGAGCCGAGAAAGTAAAATAATGATAGTAAATAAAAAGAAGACCAATTCCATGTCACCCAATAACTGGAAGTCACAAAACTAAAAGTGGATATACTATGCTTAGCAATAAAAACAATAGCAATATAGACAGTTGTTCTTTAAAAGCATTGGGTTAAAATAATTATAATATCGTTTCTAAAGATATAAAGGTATTAAAGTAAAAGTCTTAAAACCCTGATTACTAGTACAGTAAATAAATGTAGCAGTAACCAGAGGAAGCAAAGTGTATAGTATTTCAACATTTGTTTGTCTACTAAATAAATAAATTTGGAATATCGTTCCAATCGTTACATATTTCTGAGATAACTGCGTATAAATTTTGAAAATTAGCGTTTAACTGATAAAGCAAAGAATTTTGCAAGCATACATTTTTACAATAATATACTATACCTTTATAAACTAGACTGATTCAAAGTAAGTACGTTTATTGGTAAATTTAATTAACTTTTCATGTTACCATGCCGATAATTGACTGAACATAAAATTCAAACACTTACTTTTGCTTTGAAATGTCATAATGAGATCACTTTCATCGATAGCTTGTTGTTCTTCGCCACTTAAAGCCATTTCAGAGCTTCGAGTCGGACGAGCTTGTTCATGCTCTTCGGCTAGTTGTTTATATACATCCAACAAAAAGCTGGGTGCAGAGCGATCTAAAGGTGGCACTCCATTCCGACGAGGTCTCTCACCGAGTCCTAAGAGGTCTAAAATTTCATGTTCGACTAACAGTTTCTCATGGCGTGTCATTGAATGATGTATTACTGTCTGATCGACCCCATTATCAATGTATAAACCAGAAAGTACGGCTTCAGACGTCACAATAAACAATAACAAAGTCACGCACCGCCACGCTGTCTTTGGGATAGACATATTCGCAGACCACAAACACTAACTAATACAAGTCACAACGTTCGCTATCACAGACACAGCACTCGGCTGACAAATAAGTATAAAGTAACTACCTACATATACGTCCGCGGAATCACACGAGACCGACCAGTGAACCAGTGAACCTGCCCACTCAAGGTGGGCCGGCGTCCGCCGCACTCTTCACGACCTCCCCTCCACGCCATATAACGTCTCAGTAATGTAAACATCGGATCGCCAGCAACCGCGTTCAACCAATTTAAATGCGTCAATACATTGATATTCATGAAATTGTAGACAACTATGGATTAGTTTTTCTATACTGAATCAGTAAAAATGAGAAAAAAATAGAAACAAATTTTAATAATAGCCTATAATTATTATTTAAATAAATAACCTGATGAGAGCCAGTTTTGTTTCGGGATCCGAGTACATTTATAGATTTGCAACTAACTTATGCTTACGGTGAGCATTTTACATTATGTTTCGTCATCCAGCTTTAATTTTAATTGTGTCGTACGTGGGCGAAGGAAACAATAAATTACACCAATCTACTGGCTGTAAACCTTAATTAGTGCAAGGAACTAAATTACCATGCAAAATAAAATACACAATCATTCAAATAATGTCCAAGAGCCGAGCTATGTGTGAGTGGCCGTCTACTTGAATGTATTTGACCAAATCTGCCAAGCAGAAGTAAGGGACTCGCTAAGCCCAGCGCGGTAATTATGGTTAAACCTTAAATAAAAATTGTCAAATTTTAAATATATTTCACCACATTTGGCACTAATTAAAAATTTGAAAGTTACTTGTCATCATTTATTGAAAAATAACAATGACCAAACATCAACGTGCGAATATTTTTTATCTAAAAAATATGCAACCTTGAAATTAGTTGAATACAGAGACATCGTCTGCCTGTTAGTATATATTTATTTACTATAGTCTTATAATCTTATATTTTTCACGATAGACAGTATTATCGTGAACAGACATCAATTAACAATAAAATCATAGGCCCTGCCCGAAGGAAAATATTTATTTTGATATACCTTGTTTATCTGAACTCCAATTTCAATCACCGCGCTGGGCTTTGTGAGTCCTCACTTCACGAATGGTAAGTCTGATCAAATGCCAGCCACCGACTCTAACTATATTTAATTTACTATCAGCATATTCGACTGTTGACACCGTCACAATTTTTTTATTTAAATCGAGATAATCTTTCATGCGCTGATGGACTAGATATTTGTCCAATATTTGCCGTTTCCACCCACCTTCCACCGAAGATATTTTTGAATAACGTGACAGATGGTGAGCCATCACAACTGTCGCGTCATTAGGTAAACGGCCTGTACAAATGATCGTAGTATCTTATAAATGATGAGTAGTAGACGTAGTATCTTATAAATGAGTATCTTATAAATGATGAGTATCTTATAAATGATCGTAGTAGATCTTAAGCCTATATTTTTTTAACATAAATGATATCCTCATTAATACAATTTAGTATAGGTACAATGGCTGTCGGTGAACTTCGGGATACCATATTGAAAATACCAGCCCCAAAAAAGCTAAGCAATGTCAACATTGCCGTTGATCACCTCGATCACTATATCTAGCCGACTGACTCATACGGCAAACAAAGCTTATCGCATAAGAAAGAATATATAAAGAATATATATATAATACGTCATACACTATGAACTATTCACAAACTATTTGATAAGACACACAAGCTTGGTATTGTATACGACGACTTTCGAACCATTTCATATTATTATACGGTATATCAATGTTGCAAAAAATGGGAATTTTTTTGCAAAGAACGTCTTACATACTGAATTTGATTTAAATGTTTATATTAAGTGTTAAAAAACTGCAGTAAACTAGTAAACACCAAACGGTATTATATAACCACTATGTAATGGAGTATTTTTTACTTTCTCCGTATCTCCGAAACTGGAAAGAAAATGTAGTTCGAAAGTTCTCTAAGTCAAAGTTTTTCAGTAAGCACCGAAGTTCAAAAGTCACCGTCCACGCCGTTTTATAGTTTTTAAATAATTTAGATAAAATAATAAATAAATAAATATCTTCACGCAATTCCCAATCCAGGGGTAGACAGAGGTCTTATCTAAACAATTAAGTCCCTTCGACCCACCTTCCACCGAAGATATTTTTGGGACAACGTGAGAGGTGGTAAGCCTGTCGCCGTCTTTATGTCCAAGCCAACGATGTAATTCGTACATAAGTTTTTGAAAAACCCATTGGTACAAGCCTGCCAACTGGGGATCGAACTCGGATCTCTTGACTTGAAATTCCGACCACCCAACCACTCGGCTATCGTGACTTATGTGTTTAAATAATTTATATTATTAAATATAGCCGGTTCAAAACAAACTTTTTATAAACCTTCGAAGGTTTCGGCTATAGCAGATTCAGACCTTCGGCCGGACACTGCGCTGCACCAAAAATAGTACTTTGTTTTGTACTGCATTTATTCTCTTTTTATCCTGTCCGTATCAATATTTTAATTCCGTTTTATTTAAATAACTATACACAAATAATAAGAATAGAGGAAGTATTGTTTATTTTTGTTTCATTTGATAGTAGTGTTTACATTTCAAGTCTTCTATTTCACGTACTTTTCCATGAACTTTTTGTGAAACTCGGAGCGTAATGAATCGTTTATGAATGTGTTTAATTTTTTATCAGGTTCAGACCGTGCACAATTCTTAAACACCACATCATCATCCCATCGCCGCTTGACCTGAAAAGAGTAAGTAATGAAATATTGTATATATTTATTTTTATTCATAAATTTCCTTTTTATATGTATCCGTATAAATCCAGTAAATCATATTTATAACACAGCAATAACTTGCATTTAAGAATGTTCAGTTTTCTGTAAATATTAGTTTTATTTCAAATTTTATATTTATAGTGGTGGTCGGAATTTCGAGTCAAGAAACCGGAGTTCAATCCCCAGGTAGCAAGCTCATTCAAATAGGTTTTTTAAAAACTTATGTACAAATTTATTGTTGGCTTGGACATTGAGACGGCAACAGGCTCACCACCTGTCACATTGTCCCGAAAATATCTTCAGTGGAAGGTGGGTCGAAGGGACTTAATTATCTAGACTAGACCTCTGTCTACCCTGTATTCGGAATTGTGTGAAGATGTTTATTTATTTATATTTGTAATCTTACAAGCTAAAAACCCAGACACTGTTGTGGTGACACTGCTGTGGTGGGAATTAAAATTAGTAAAAATAGGTCATGTATGAAGATAGTAATGAAAAGAATATAATTTGCCAGACACCAACAACTGTTGCCATGGTTTTGTAAAACAATTACACAATATGTTATAGTAAATAGAACATAAAAATTATTATTTTTGCAATTAAATAATGTTTTATAATTTAAACCGCATGGTAAACAGTTTCAAAATTTGCATGCATTGTTTATTCTAGTTTCATTATGATGTCACAGATGTATGAAAGTACAGAAGTTTTAATCTTTGACAATCTATATATGAAACAGCATCCTATCCTTAATGTTTGCTTATTTTGTGTGGGTAAAAATTGATAGTGATCTATTGAAATGGAATGGAGTTTAGTCTATTCAAATAGAATACTCTAAAATAATTATACTACAAAGAAATATATGTGATATATTATACCTTTAAGTCACTTTTCTGTCCTGCTGCCGAGTAATTTAATAATGGATTGCCAGAAAGTATGTTTTCCATTCGGATTCTTTCTTCTTCTTGTTTTTTTTCGGCCTCCTAAAAAAGATTCACAATTAATAGGTATAACATAAATGTATTTTACAAAGTCTTGATTGTTAAATCATACACAATTACCTTTTTTGCCTGTTCAATTGCACGTTCCTTCTTTATTTTATTTAACTCTGCCAACAAAGCTGCAGTATCATCATCAGAGTCATCAGAATCTGAAGAATCTCCTTCTAATGGATCATCTGCATCTAAACTAGCTGCAGGAACTTGATCTATTTTTAGCCTTTTTACTGGTGGATCATTTTGTCTACGTACTGCTGTAACTTTTGTTTCTTTCTCTCTTTCATCTAACTCTTTACGGAAATCACGTGAACGAAGTTCCTCAGTCGTGCCCTGACCTTGTTCCCTGTAAAAAAAAATTTGTTATTATTACTTAACCGTGCTTTTGTTGTAATTTTTTTGCTATATTTTAAGGTTCTATGATAAACTAAATTGTGCATATGAATAAAACATGCTGACCATGTCAAATGAAAGCTAAGTTTTACAGCATATTACATACCTATATTTTAATTTGGTATGTCCTGGAAGGTCTCTACTTGAGTATTGACGTGATATAGCACTTAAATCTTTCTCTCCGCGTCCTTGTCCACCTCTGGCTGGATCAAATGTTGGCCTTGCGGCAGTAGTCATACTGGCGAATTATTTTTTAAAATAACAATACGAGGTGTGATTATTATTAATTTCTTAAATCGAATTCAATATAAAACAACTTTGATCCTGTTGGTAAAAAAGAGTACACCTATCTCCAAATAACAAGTTCGGATGAGCCTTCCTCCTTTGGGTACAATGTGTATTATTTTTCTTGCGTTTCAGTTTTCTCAAATTCCAAAGAGAATTTAATAATGTACCCTGTGGCATGTAATTACTACGTTATAACTTGGTTATAACAAATTCCATTTATGTTGTTTATTAGCAGTAATACGTATTATTTATGGTAATCACTATTCATAACCAAAGAGAATATAATCACTACGTTACACAACATATATTCGACAGAATATATAATGAGGTTATAGGGTTTGCGCGTAAACTATAATAACTAAATCGTTCAAAAGGAGTTCAAAGAGAATGTGGGAGAGTCCTTGTATAACCATTTTGCACAAATTCGCAAATAATATTTTTATTATTCGGAGCAATTACGCAAATGATTACGCCAATTTTCGAAAATATGAGTTAAGAGTGCTGACGTTACTTCATAAAAATATAGAAAGAAAATGCACAGTTCTACAATAAACAGAAACGAAGCAGAATCATCAATAAATATACAATGCATTAATACAAGGAGAAATAATAACGCTGATTTAGTATCAGCGTTATTATTCTACCTAAGCTATTCGACCTAATCCCTACTAATATTATAAATGTGAATGTAAGTTTGTTTGTTACGCTTTCACGCGAAAACTATTCAACCAATCATCATGAAACTTTGTACTAGAAGTATTCTTGGAGGTATTAAAAGTAACATAGAGTACATTTTATTAAAAAAAAATATTTTTTACAAAAAAAAAAAAATATGATCAAAAATATTTACTAATGTTATAAGTAGTAACTTAAGCTTACTTTTTTACATTACTTTTTTAGAATTTACCATTTTAGAAAAATAATTAGGATTCCGCGTTAAGTGTTATACCGCGTGTGAAGCCGCGTGGGGCAGCTAGTAAGATATATGTAAATTAAGTCTTTTCTTTTTCGGGACGACGTGACAAGAGGTGAGCATGTCGCCGTCATTATGTCCAAACCAACAATATGATTGTAGTTTATTGGTATATTGTTGTTTTGGTTTTTAAAAACTCATTGGTACGTGTCTACCACCTGGGAATCGAATTGGGGTCTACAGACTCGGATTCCGATTATCCAACCGCTCCACTATCGTGACTATTGTGTCATGTCTTCCCCGCTATTCATATATATCTCGACACATGTTTGTAAAAGATGAAAGGCAGTTGCGGGGGTATATTAGGTGACATGAAAATAAATTTCCTTCGTTATATGGCAGCGAAACCTGAGTCTACCAGAAGAAGCTTAGAAATAAATTGAATGTAGTGGAAATGCAATCCCTTCGTAAATTGTGTGGCGTTACCTTGGTCGAAATGAAACGAATAGATTCGTATTATAGCAAGTTTTAAAGATGATCTCTTCACTATAATAGACAATAACGTGCTTCGATGGTTTGGTCACGTTGAACAATTGTGTGATGACCGAATGATGAAGAAAATTTATGGCGCTTACTTTTTAAGAGCATGTATAGAAATTACTCGTAGTCGGAGAGCGTTGAAACTACTCGGATTCCAAAACGTGCGTGTATGAAGAAGATAATGAATTTTGAAAGAAGTGAATGTGGTCAAAATCAAGGCCATTGTCCAGTCAGGTCAAACAAATGGCATTGGTCATTTGTTTGACCTGGCTACCTCATCTGAGGCTATGCATGAAGATATTTATATATTTTAATTTATAATCATTTCAGCCTATCTACAACTACTCGTAATATTCTGCAACACTTCTGTTTTTCTTGGAACATGTAATACGAAATGAAGAAGAAATGAAGTAATCTCTTTTTCATAACAATTTTAATGATTACGTATTAGAAAGCAAATTAAAAAATTAAAATATCTGTTGCAAACTCTTCATCATTTCGGACTGAGTCCAGTTCTTAACAATATTTTATTGTTTCAATTTCTACTTTTTTACTAACTCTAACATTAAAAATGAAATCAACAGACACGAAGTTATAAAAGCGATGCTATCACTGCTGGATGCGACCAACCATTTTATTTTTGTCATATTTATAATTTAGTAGGTGAGTTTCTATATAGACTGTCAGTTAGTCAGTATTATTTGGCATATTCGTTTATATGTTCTCGTCTGGTTCGCCGTTAGCCAACGAAAAGCTGATAGTCACTAATTGATGTTGCCCGGGTAAAACTGGGAGCCAAGAGTATCCTTCCATTCAGGTTTTTAGACCCATATGGAGCTATAAGACCCGAGTTCGATCCCCAGGCTGCAGGCTCGTACCTATAGGTTTTTTCAAAAATTTATGTACGAATTATATCGTTGGTTTGGACATAAAGACGGCGACGGGCTCACCACCTGTCACGTTGACCCGAAAATATCTTCGGTGGAAGATGGGTCACAGGGACTTAGTTGTCTAGACTAAACCTCTGTTTACCCCTGTATTGGGAATTGCGTGAAGATTTATTAATTTATTTAAGTAAGTAAGTAATAAAAGAAAAATCAATGAAAATATTATAATATTCCTGCCTGAAGTTAAATAAATTAAATAAAAATTAATAAATTAAATGTAATAATTAGTTAAATATCTTGTAAGAATATAATTTATTAAAGAATTGAATTTATTGCCTGTTATATGATATATTGTCTAATACTTGCAATGAGTTTTTATATTCCTGTGCGCTCATTTCTCTTTATTGAAAAGGCAACTTCTTTAGTTAGTGCAACGGCAGAAGTTGCATTAACTAAATAGAAAATAAATAAAAAAGATGATTTTTCTTTACAGAAATTCAAACTATACCTCACAGAAAACCGGCGTGAAGCAGAAGTCTAACAAATTTCTGCGTTTCGTCTGGTGAGTGCAGGTAACTGTTGGCCCACACACCCCCTCCCCCAAAGGGGGCACTCTAAGGGCGGCAACGCATCTGCATGCCTCTGGTATTGCGAGTGCTCTCGTTTGCTTCTCTTTTCTATAAAAAAAATGTAAATATATATGGACATACGCCTTCATAATTGGAAAACTTATATAAACAGACTTTTACTTAAAATCAAAATATTTCATTACTGATAAAACGCAGTTATTTATAACTATAAGATGTAATTTATTTGAATTTTTCTTCGGATATTATTATTAGAAACACTAGGTGGCGGTGATGACCTGTCGCGGGATCGCTATAATCAAAGAGAAAATTATTACTACGTTCTAGATACGGTGGTAATACTGTTGTGGTACAGGTCAGTATATATATATATATATATATATATATATATATATATATATATATATATATATATATATATATATATATATATATATATATATATATATATATATATATATATGTATATATATATATATATATATATATATATATATATATATATATATATATATATATATATTATCTATGGTACTGGTTATGGTCACACTCAAAGAGAAAATAATCACGGTCACACTGGCTGGAAACAAGGAAAGGAAAAAGGTGGTTTTGTTTCCGAATAAATATATGAATAAAATAAAACTGTCTAGTACATCGACATAAGAATTTTAATTTTTAGTCGGAATATCACATAATTTACAGAATTAAATACAAGGTATGTAAATCATGAACTATAAGACGTATCTTTGTTTAGTAGATACAATTTTTGAAGTTAGCATGGAAAAAATTAGAAACGCCATTTTGTGTTCAAATTGCTAAAAATTTTTGCCAGACATTTATACCTCGTTAGACTAATATTAATCACTGGTTCACGCTTTGTAAAATCGGTAACAACTTTTAAGATATTTCAATAATTTTACAGAATGGCAGAAGATTTCGATGTAGAGGCTATGCTCGAAGCTCCCTATAACAAATCGGTAAGTCTCTTATTTGTTTCATGTACTTTAACAAAGCGCTAAAATATATTTTTAAAATTTATGTAAATCATTTTTATTGACTTTTAGTACCACCAGAGTACCAAATTATCCAAAATTAGTATCACATTAGTTGTGGTTGTAGTCATATTTTAGGATATTTTTAATAAATAGTATTTATTTTGAACCGGAAATTGAATTTAACATAATTTATAAAATTTGTCTTCGGAGCACATTACTATTAATATTTCATACATTTATTAATAAAGTTTTATTTAGAACTCCTTACAAGGTGCCTGTTCAGTATTGGACAGAATATGAAGGCTTTTCTAAAAACTCAGTTTACTTTTACTTTATAGGCATAATTCAATTCATAGGTTACTTCAAAATATATAATTACTATTAAAGACACTGCTTACAGTGATTTTATTATTTGGAAATAATTTATGATAGTAATTATTAACATATTTCAACTTTGAATTGTTTATAAGAACTGTCAAACAAAATTACATTTGAGAATAATTTCTTATATTTATAGAACTTTGTGGTAATTGTCCAGCATACTTCAACGACCAGAACGAAAACGAGGTATCCACTACTATAATTAATTCTTTTTATTTCCATTACCTGATAATATATTTATAATGTCAATTTAATAATCTGCTAGTAAAACAAAATATTATACAGAAATATTTAAAGAAGACCACACTCTTATGGGTCATAAATCTTTTGCAGAAGTATCCCTGTGTGATGTTAGCGCTGTGTACATCCTTAGTCAATGGTTTACTGAACGGTAAGTGATCAGGGAAAAGAGAACAACCACCACAAATAAACCAAATACAAAAAGGCAGCTCTCAAAAAATAGTTTAAGGCAAAGTTAAAAAATAACATTTGTGATGTTTCATCATTTACATTTTTGATAAAATTATGAAATGTCACAAATGATTTTGTATTATCAATATAAAGTAACTAATACCATTTTTATTTATTCACTCGGCGTGTGTTGCTGTGGCGCTGCTTCTACCTTGTGCTTTGTGTGACAGGATAACACTTCTTCAAAGCATCGATCGGACAAGCACTCTGATAAGCATAGAGAAAGGGACAAGGATGGTAGTAGAAGGTAAATGACACTATATATTTAATATAACACTTAAAAAATCATCATAAAAATCTTCACGCAATTCCCAATACAGGGGTAGACAGAGGTCAAGTCTAGACAATTAAGTCCCTTTGACCCACCTACCACCGAAGATATTTTCGGGACAACGTGACAGGTGGTGAGCCCGTCGCCGTCTTTATGTCCAAGCCAACGATGAAATTTGTACATAAGTTTTTGAAAAACTCATTGGTACCGCCACCTGGGGATCGAACTTGGGTTTCTCGAGTCGAAATTCCCACCACCCAACAACTCGGCTATTCCCAAAAATTGGGTAGAGGGTGGTCCCTACAATAGACTCCTTTTGACCACCACCATTCACCAAAGACATTATTGGTGACATGTGGTTAGCCTATTACCATCTTTATGTCCATGCCATCAGCTTTGGTTGTAGAGCCGCGCATCTGTTTTTGTTGTTGCATGAATGGGCCGGCTCGACCAGGTAAGTACCACAACCTCACAGAATACCGGCGTGAAGTAGAAGTCTAACAACCGTCTGTGTTTTGTCTAGTGAGTGCAGGTAACCTAAGGCCCACACACCCCCCTCCCCCAATTCAGTCATTCTAAGGCTGGCAACGCATCTGCTATGCCTCTGGTATTGTGTATGTTCATGGGCAGCGGTAATCACTTACCATCATGTGAGCCACCTGCTCATTTGCCTCCCTTTTCTGTTCATAAAAAATATATAGATATATATATATATATATATATATATATATATATATATATATATATATATATATATATATATATATATATATATATATATATATATGTATATATATGTATATATATATATACATATATATATATATGTATATGTATATATATATATATATATATATATATATATGTATATATATATATATATATATATATATATATATATATATATATATATATACATACATATATACATATATATATATACATATATATATATATATATATATGTATATATATATATATATATATATATATATATATATATATATATATATATATATATATATATATATATATATATATATATATATATATATAATCCTTGGTCAAATATTGAAAATATGCAAGTAGGTCAATAAATGGTAAATGACTGCTGATTACCACCTGCAACAATGATTTAAGATAGGCATTGAGGAAGTAAAAGGTGATCCTCTGTTAACTGTACTAATAGTATAAGATTCAGAAATACATGCTTAATCTTCATGCTGGTTTCCTCAAATGCTGTGTATGAGTTACCGGTGAATGGTAACCCTATTTTAGCCCATCATTTCATATAACAGCAAATACACTTGGTCTTGCCACATATCTATATATTTTTTATATATTCATAAAATAAAATAAAATAAATATCTTCACGCAATTCCCAATACAGGGGTAGACAGAGGTCGAGTCTAGACAATTAAGTCCCTTCGACCCACCTTTCACCGAAGATATTTTCGGGACAACGTGACAGGTGGTGAGCCCATCGCCTCCTTTATGTCCAAGCCAACGATATTCGTACATAAGTTTTTGAAAAACTCATTGGTACGAGCCTACCAACTGGGGATCGAACTCGGGTATATTGACTCGAAATTCCGACCACCCAACCACTCGGCTATCGTGACTTTTTATATATTCATATATTTCCCAAAATTGAGGTTGTTGGCTATTAAGCATTCACCTGGGTCTTTTCCTCCAAACTAAAAGAATACAAATTATTTTATACAGGCTCAGGGAAGTAATAACCCCATTGCCCATATACATAACAAGTGACAAACTTGTGTCGGCGCAATCAGTCAGCACAGTTGCTCAGAGATGCTAGCACCATGACTCAAATTCCATCCATGGCAAAAATTTTAAGTAATAACTGAGCTTATAATTACAATTCTTTTCATGCATTATTCTAGCCATATAAGCAAACTTATATGTATTTTTAGGCGCAGCAGATCTAGGGAAAGAAGATCGCGAGATGTTTCACGTCGCTCAAGAGACAGAGATGATAAAAAGGATAGGGATAGAGATAGGGACAGGGATAAAGATCGTGAAAAGGAACGAGATCGCACCCACCGCGACAGAGATCGTAGTGATAGAGGTCATAAAGAACGTGATAGAGAGAAGGACAAAGAAAAGGAAAGAGAACGGGATAGGGAAAAAAGAAGAAGCGGTGACAAGGAACGCAGCAAAGAAAGAGAACGAAGCCGTGATAGACATCCTAAACGCGAAAAAAGTCGTGAAAAGGAACATGGTAAAGAATATCGTTCAAAGTCGCGAGGTGTAGAGCCAAAATTAGAAGATTTACCACCAGAGGAAAGAGACTTGAGAACGGTGTTTTGTATGCAATTATCTCAGCGCATAAGAGCAAAAGATTTAGAAGAATTTTTCTCTTCTGTCGGTAAAGTTAGAGATGTAAGACTTATCAC
Organism: Sericinus montela; assembly: GCA_029286605.1. Classification (NCBI taxonomy): domain Eukaryota; kingdom Metazoa; phylum Arthropoda; class Insecta; order Lepidoptera; family Papilionidae; genus Sericinus; species Sericinus montela. The sequence continues at coordinate 12,609,469 of JAGSMR010000012.1, read as the reverse complement.
ATGTAATAAAACCAGGAGGTTTAAGGGTATAGCATATATAGAATTTAAAGATGCAGAGTCCGTACCATTGGTAAGTATAAGACAAATGTTTATTACAAAAGCTAATCCTCATATTACCTGATATAACAATAAACACATCACATACACATGGCCAACTAAAATGGTGTTTATATGATCTAAAAAATTTTTTACTGAATGACCTTCAACTACTTATCTATGGAGAAATGCTTTTGCATTTTTTATTGCCTCTTTTAAATTACATACACAATAAGATACAGCATTAATACTTAGATCTTTATTGTATACTCAATCAGTAGAATTTTTACTGTAATAAAATAGCATTAGAATAATTTGGAGATTGGTCAATCAACTCTTTACACATTGAACATACACCACTTATATTTTTGAACACATTTTTTTATTTAGTAAGACACTTGTACATACACTAATTTATTATGCTAAATTGTTTTTTCTGTTTTTCCTTTGTTTATGTTTTAACTAATATCATATATAAATAAAATAACTATCTCCACGCAATTCCCAATACAGGGGTAGACAGAGGTCTAAATATCAATTTTCTATTTCTAGACAATTAAGTCCCTTTGACCCACCTTCCACCAAAGATATTTTCGAGACAACGTGACAGGTGGTGAGCCCTTCGCCGTCTTTATGTCCCAGTCAATGATGTAATTCATACATAAGTTTTTGAAAAACTCATTGGTACTACCACCTGGGGTCCAAACTAGGGTCTCTGGACTCGAATTATAATATCATATATAATCACCTAAACTAAATTTCTTTTATAAATAGTTCAAAAATGTAATAGGAGTGTTATTTAAGTAAATAATACTTTTACTTCTTATTCAAGTCACAATAGCCCAGTGGTTGGGTGATTGGAATTCAAGTCACAAGACTCCAACTTTGATCCACAATTTGCTTTTATGTTTCAGACTAAGGTCTAGTAGAAAAGTTGCGATAAAACAAACAAAAATATAGCTTCACAGTTAATACACAGACTTGTGTATTTACTTAAATTTTTATCACTTTTTATTTTATGTCTTCACGCCATTCCCAATACAGAAGTGGGCAGAGGTCTCGACAATTAAGTCTTTTCGACCTACCTTTCGACTGAAGACATTTTTTGGGACAATGTGACAGGTGGTGAGCCCGTCACCGTCTCTTTATCAAGCCAACAATATAAATCATACTTAAATTTTTGAAAAAACTCATTTCCTTGGGGATAGAACTTGGGTTCTTTGGCTCTAATTTCAATATCCCATCCACTCGGCTATTGTGACTCCAACTTATAGTTGGAGTTTCTTATATATTTTCTTATAATTTTTATTTGTCATTTGTTAATGTCACAAATTCGCAGTAACTTGTCAAAATATTTTTTTATAAGTTGTTGCATATTTTATTATAAACCTAATAAGGAACCACTTAATCCACCTTGAAAATTGATATCTCACCAAATGTTAAACTTTTCAGGCTTTAGGGTTAACTGGACAAAAATTACTTGGTATTCCTATTATAGTTCAACATACACAAGCTGAAAAAAATAGGGTAGGCAATACATTGCCCAATTTAGCTCCAAAGACCAGTAATGGACCAACACGACTGTATGTGGGGTCATTACATTTTAACATTACTGAGGATATGTTGCGTGGAATTTTTGAACCCTTTGGAAAGATTGATCACATCCAACTTATGACAGATCCAGAGACTGGCAAAAGTAAAGGCTACGGTTTCCTCACGGTTAGTGTTGTTGTCAATTACTTTGATAGTTTGAATGAAAGTTGTGAATTTTTTTAAATATATTAATTTTCATTTACAGTTTCATCATGCAACTGATGCAAAAAAAGCTATGGAGCAATTAAACGGTTTTGAATTAGCAGGAAGACCCATGAAAGTGGGAAATGTAACTGAACGCACAGATGGTGGATCTAGTACTCGCTTTGATGCTGATGAATTAGACAGAGCTGGTGTTGATCTGGGTGCGACTGGTCGTCTCCAGTTGATGTTTAAACTTGCTGAAGGAACTGGATTACAAGTTGGTTTTAATGCAAATTATTTACAAATTTTCTGAGTGCACATAATGATTTACGCGACTACTACTCATTTAAAATAAAACGATTTTAGGATTTTATCGCGTTTTTAATTAGACACGGGGTCCCCCCGTGACCACGGTTGCTGTAAAGCATCTGAAACGTCGGAAAATAAAAATAGTTTGTAAAAACTAATTAAAATCTGAAAATCGTTTTATTTTAAATTTTCTGAGATAGTATAGTTGTCATATAAAACAATCATTAGTTATCATTTAATTTATGGTAAATATTAATTACATTTTATCATTTAAACTTTCATAATTTCATATTCAAGTCTGTTTTTATGTTTTAGTAATGATAGCCATGACGAAATATATGAGGCGTAAGTAGGACGTTGAGTTAAGTGTAGAAAATTAGGCATGTATAAAATTTAATTTAAATATCTTCACGCAATTCCCACTGCGGAGGTAGACAGAAGTCTAGTCTAGACAACTAAGTCCCTTCGACCCACCTTCCGTCGAAGATATTTTCGGGCCAACGTGACAAGTAGTGAGCCCGTTGCCGTCTTTATGTCCAAGCCAACAATATAATTCGTACATAAGTTTTTGAAAAACCCTTTGGTACGAGCCTGCCACCTGGGGATCGAACTCGGGTCTCTTGACTCGAAATTCCGACCACCCAACCACCCGGCTATCGTCACTTCAAATGTATAAAGAAGATCTATTATAAACATATTTTGACCCATTTGTCTTAACTTTACTGTGAAGGTATAATTAAATATAGCATTTTTTAAAATTTGTAGATTCCTCCTGCTGCAGCATCAGTATTGATGGGAACTGGATCAAGCCTCGTAGCGCCACAGCCACAGGTAGCACCACCAATTGCTACACAATGCTTTATGCTAAACAATATGTTTGATCCAGCTACGTAAGTATAGTTTGTTTACCAAGCAGTTTATTTGTTATTTTAAGAGGCATATTTACTCAAGCATTTTTTTTTGCAGAGAAATAAATCCTAGTTGGGATATTGAAATTCGCGACGATGTAATAAGTGAATGCAATAAACATGGTGGGGTACTACATGTTTATGTGGATAAAGCATCACCGCAAGGGAATGTTTACTGTAAATGCCCTACAATAGCAACAGCTGTTGCATCTGTAAACTCGCTACATGGTCGATGGTTTGCAGGAAGAGTGATCACAGCTGCTTATGTTCCTCTCGTTAATTATCATTCCCTTTTTCCTGATGCTATGACGGCACTGACATTACTTTTACCATCTCGGCAAAGATAAAATATAAGTGATTTAAATTTGATGGACAAAATTTGAACAGAAATATGCCTGTATACTATATTAAGTATCTAGTGGTGTTCTTAATTGTAGGTAATAAAATATACAATGAATTTTATCAGTTTTTATTTTTATTAATTGCAAATAATTAAACTAACAAAAACTAATATTTAAACAGCTCTTATCCAATCAATTTCTAATGTAGCTGGGCCTCTTTGTTTAATTGGTTGATACACTCCGCCATACATTTGAATACCAATACTAGTTATTTGGGATATATCTAAAGTTTCGTTATTGTTCACCCTTTTTCCACGATAATATGCCTTAAATTCTGAAAAAGGTAAATTTCGTATGGCAAACTCATCCTTGGGGGCCTGAAAAACAAACATAAAAAAGTCATGCCTACTCCTGGCGGTGTCCCTTGTATATAAATTTATCCTAATATTTTCACTACTTTTCGAGCATAATCTTGTATATGTATCAAAACAAATTCTTCACGCCATTCCCAATACTGGGGTAGACATAGGCCTCGACAATTGAGACCTTTCGACCAACCTCTGAAGAAATGTTTTGGGACAACGTGACAGGTGGTCACCCTGTCGCCGTCACTGCGTCATTGGTAAGAGCCTGGGGATCGAACTTGGGTCTTTGACTCAAATTCCGATGATCCATGCACTCGGCTATCGTCACTATATACATGAAATTGTAATCATTTATGAGAAAAAGATTAACCATTTTATTTAGATGTAATTTGCAAGGTCGTGGGTGGCGAATAGTGAAGTTTGCTCGTAGTCATTTGCACTTTGCTTGTGGATTAGAAACACTGATTTTTAATTCGTAAATACCAACTGGGTATGAAATATTTTAAAATCATAGATACCTGGAAATATTGTTCAAATGAATAGTTAGGTTCGTCATTCAACCCTTTATGCCTCAAAACTACTTTGAACCCGTTATATTGACCTTGTCCTCTACACTTCAGCTGCAGTTTTGTATGACCAGTTAAATTATAGGTTTTTATTGCTCTTATGCCAGCAAATCCAGCACCGTTCAATTGAGGATTTAGTAACGCGAAAAAAATTGCCCTCCTGTATGCAGTGTTTTGATGTAAAACAAACACCGCTTTTGACATTCCCACGTCTCGTACAGTATCTGATTGTTCTTGCCAGTTTTCAACATTATCAGATTTTGTGAAGTCAAACAAATATTGCTCCTCCGGTAATGATATGTTGCTACAAAGAAAAATCATAGTTAATATTTTCAACCATCAGTACATACAAACCCACATTATTAATTGGATAGGATCATAGCATTACTTATTTTTTTATGAGAGAAGATGGTAAATCGAGAAATCGGTTTACCTAGTGGTAACTGTTAACCGACGCCCATAGAATCTCTCGACGCCAGAGATGTGGTTATGGGAGCGTTGGATACAGGGTTTCTAGATGTGTTCAATTTTTCTTATGAAGCATGCCAAATGTTTCTTAATAGAATGAATATTAAAAAAAAAACATAGATTTAATTAATAGAGGAAGTACAAGTATTTGTTTAGAATGAAATATCAAGTATTTTAGTCAAATTCTTCCATTTGTATAACGTAATACTTTTATAAATTTCCTTGGGTGGTTAGATACTTATAATTTACTTAATTAATTGTAAATTATCATTTTTTTTCCTCTAAGAGCGTATTATTTACCGTGTTAACTGAAAACAATCTGCACAAATCAAATCTGCAAAGGGTATAAAATATATTGCTATTTTTAAGTATGACTACGGAATGCTAGAAATTTAAAATTTATCTAATTGCTGGCTGCATACATTGCGTATGCCGCCATATGCATCCCACAGGAGCCTTAACTCTTTGGAATAAATGTAATGTTGAGTTTATATCTGGATGCTAAGATTTGTAACATTAGAAGCCGCATCTTAATCTGTTTGATAAATTAATTGTAATTTACAAATAAGTAAATCTTCCATTTTCGCTTGACCTTTCTACTACATGATGACTTCTTTTGTATTACTGTACCGATTTCAATTATCCTTGCATCAGTTTTTAATAAGTTGAAAAGTAAAACTTTGAACTATTAACAGAATCGGAATCCATCCAAAGGTTTTTAGCATCAGCCTTGAACATGCAGACAAAAATTCTAAAAACTGTTTTCTGAAGTATTAACTGATTTAAATAAATTTTTGTTATTGAAACTTTAATGTTTAACTTGGCAACGCCGGATTTGCAGTTCTTTGTTCTACAATCTACTTACTTTGATCTGTATATGATACGAAAAATGTCTGAGATTGTTTTGTTCGCAAATGATAATACCTCGTTGTTTAAAGTTAATAACCTACGTCCACTGGATAACACACTATTTTTTTCTTTTTTTATGGTCACACAGCAAACGATTTACTTCTTAATGCACAAAAAAAAAATATTTGCTTCTGCAAACATTTATTTTAGTTTCTATCGATATACATGTTGGTTATATGGCTTCACAAATATAAAGAACAGTTGACTGAAGAATCTACGTTTAAATATTTATTTTGAATACTGCCACAGTATCATGTACTATGAATAATACTTTTCAAAACCAATTCAGGCCATCTATAATGTAAAATTTCTTTAATAAACACTGATTGACATAATACACTGGTACTATTATGATTGGCATTGTACCATAATTTCAAAATAACTACAATTAGTTTTGTCTACTAATCTTAAATAAAAATACTAAGTAGGTATTACTTTGTACAAGTTTTAATTTAATTTAAATTGTAATTGTGACACATTTGCACATACTTATTTAAAGAAACAGTAGAGTAACCTAGTAGTAGAAACATTTTAAATGTGTCTCTGTAGTAGGAACAAATAATTTTTATTTGCTTACCTTGGATAACAGTGAACATTTAAAAAGGTTAGCAACATTGTTAATAATCTAACTAAACTTTTCATCGAAATCATTTTAGGTAGTAAAATATAATTTCAGTTTTACAATAAAACCATCACCAACACGAGGGAGCAATGTGTGGACAGTACGCTTACAAAATAATAAACTGTCATAACATAATCACACGTCCGAAGTTATGTAGATAATTGATCTATAACTATAAACAGTTATGTTAGTTGGTAAATACATTTAATGAACATTTGACATCCTTATCTAACAATGAGCTATTAACATATAGTGGTATCAAACACATATATAGGTACCGAAATGGTTTTTATTGTCAATAAAAAATTGTAATTTAAAATAACACGCTTTTGTAACTAGCTCTATTTGTTCCGTTCTCATTATTCAAATATATCATATAAATTTTTATTGATCAAAGGAAATTATTTCTAAGGTTAATTCAACTCTTCAATGAGTGCGTTGTGTGTCTACTGCTCATCTCGGGATGGGTATGGTTCCCACGTTGAGCGGCTTCCGGCCGAAGCCTTGAATCTCCTCCCGCAAGCTACCACCCGCATGAAGTAAATACTTATATCTACCAACCATTGCAATAAGTATATTTTTTGCAATAAAAAAAGTTACAAATATGGTGTCTCCGCCTATACACATTTTCTGAAGACATCATGTTAACCCCAGAAGAATGTATCAGGATCCTGACAATATTTGAAGATGGGTACTATCAGTGAAATACACCGAGAACTGTTGGTGTGACTTTAAGTACAGTTTAGCGAGAACTCCAGCATTTCCACGAAACTGGATCCAATCTTCGAACTTGAACAAACCGAACAAGAGAATTTGAGAAATCGCTTTCTTACGACTGTCGGAGTAAAGAATCATCATTTACGACGTGGAGGGAACAATCTTAGTAAGGATATAGTAAGGCGGCGTTTGACTGAAGCAAATTTAAAGCAAATGGTCCAAAAATAAAACAATCCCCACAGAAACTTACGGCTGAGTTAGGTTATAGAAAACGATAATTAGGTTAAGTCATTCTTAATCCAATTCTCGTTCTTTGTGGGGGGATAAGAATTTTTTTTCCAGAGAAATTTAAATTCAGTTTATAGGAGCACGACACCAGAAAAAGAGTGTACAGAAGATCGGGAGAGGGGTATAACCGAGACTACATAAAAGAAAAAAGTACCATAGTGTGGAGGCTCTGTTCACGTGTGATAGGGATTTCTTCCGAAAGCCGCACAGAGCTAGTGGTAATGGAAAATGGATCTTTAACTGCAGAAAGATATGTCACTGAAATTCGGAATGACTACGTTAGTCCATTTTAGTGGCCATGGGCGAGAATGCAGGTTATATACAAGATAATGCCCGCCCGTATACAGCTCAGATAGTGTTTGCTTATATTCACGAAGTCGGGTGTCACACATATGGAGTGGCCAGCACGCCGCCACGCAATGACCATGCATGGGAAGAACTGGTACGACGCATACCTACATACAACAGAATCCGGCGCCAATCACGCTACGTGAAATGAAAGAAGCTCTAATTGAGGAATTATGGCTAAATATCCCCCAACATCGCCTCAAAAACCTAGTAGAAAGTATTCCAAATCATATAACAGTATTACGAGGTCACAACAGAAAGTATTAAAATGCAAGAAAACCGCATATCTGTAACGAAACAAAGTTTACGAAAATACTCGAAAAACTAATCTATTGTCCTTTTATTAAAAACTAGCTGCCCCGCGGCTTTGCCCGCAGTTTAACTTAATGCGAAACCCTAATTATGTTTCTAAAATAATAGTAGACTATGTTACTGCTTTAACTTTAGCTATCTGTCAGTGAAAGTTCAGTTAAAATCGGTCCAGCCGTTTCAGAGATTATCCGGAACAAACAGATAGAAAGACTGACAAAAATTGCAAAAACATGTTATTATGGTGTATGTACCGTATATATTCATATACATGTAGTAAAAAACGGTTATTCCGATATAACAAACAGACACTCCAATTTTATTTATATGTGTAGATCACAAACATGTTTAAAGAATAAGTATCTGTTGACCAAGCTTCGACTGGTAGAAACTATATAAAAAAATCTTTAGACATTTAAGTCCTTTCGACCCACCTTCCACGTGATAACGTGATCGTCGGCCGCCATCTACGTCCAAGTCAACTATATAAATCGTACAAGTTTTTGAAAAAAAAAAAAAACCAATGGTATGAGCTTTGCGTATCGTGACTACCCGCAATTGTAAATGAAATTTAAATATACTATCGCACAAAAACTTATCAGGTTTTACAAAAGATCGTAGTTGCTGGTATACCAAACATATATAAATGATTGAGGGTTCTGAGAGTTCACACTTTTGTAATCTATTTAAGGCATTCAATTGCGTCAATCACAATACACTTATCAAGAAATTGTATAATTATGGTATAATAATTACTGCTCTCGACCTCATTATCATATATTAATGGTACAAAATATGGGGCAACAAATTAATGGGTCAACGATATTAAAGGATGTCCCGCAGTGCTTGAATCCCCATGATTATTTAAGCCCCATATTTTTAGTGGTTTGTTTAGAAGATTAAAGATACGGATTAACGAAAATTCTAAATTTATTGCATATAAATGGCAATAAAAGTCAATGGATAAAATTTTTAACACCCCATGTCAGACGCAATAAAATAATAAAGAAGCAAACTAAGAAAGAAAGGTTTCTGCCAAATGTTTTTTCTTGCATTGAGGGAGTCTAATGAATCCAATTGGCACAAACGTGTGCAAAACATTTTTACAACTCTGTTCCTTAAGAATGCAGAGCCCTGATTGTCAACTACATCTTTGCTTTTCTTTGTTTTTACAATGATTGTGACCCGAAAAGCAAACATGTAATATACAAATTTAAACTTAGTCACGATAGCCGAATTGTTGGGTGATCGGAATTTCGAGTCAATAGATCCGAGTTCGATCCCCAGGTGTCAGTGGTCCGTGAAGATATTTATTATTTTATTTATTACAAATTTAAACTATACGTATTACAGTAATAATCTGAAACATGTCCATAGACTGCTATTGAATATAAAAAACTGACAAATCTTGTTTAAAGAAAAAATATATATAGTTAGTTACATGTCTAGAGAATTAAGTCCTCACGATCCACATTTTACCGGAACTTATTTAGGTCAACCTTTATTATCTATTTTATTCATTTGCGCATAGTATGTTCTTTACTTTCGTTATGTTATATAAATTCAAAATTATCTTGTCCTTTATGTGATCTGAACGAATCGTTTACAAGATAAGGCAAACATTACTGTGATGAACAGAAATGTTTGCACTCCAGTGATGAATGTTACAGTATGTACAACACGTCTTCCGATTGGCCGATGTATAGATATATACAGTTTATAGCAATTTTTTTATTATAATCTGGACACATGACCTTTTATCTATATGTTAGTTGTATTATTTATTTGGTAGTTACCTAATAACGTGTGATTAGATTTTTTGTTATTAAATTGATATTGACATTAATTAATTCTGCAGAATGTTTAATTTAATAAGAACAATTGTTTTCCAAAAGGGTCGTACCGTATGCAATAGAAATTTAAGAATAATGTTAAAAGTAATCTATAATAAATAGTCGATACATTTAAGCAGGAAAATGAAAGGCTTTTCTATAAATGTAAAAATTACATGGGCTGTTTTATTAAAAATATATAGTAACTCAAGATATCAAACATTTGCTTATTAAGTCATTATTTGGCGTTCGCTGCCATTTTGATATAAGTTAGAAAATTTAGGTTACTATCGAAATCCATTTGATACCTAAAATTCAACTATGTATTGATGAATAACAGTCTAATTATCCCACTATATAATTGGTATTTTAAAATTAGTTTTGCTCCAATACATAGTCCTAATCCCGAAGCATGGCTAGGAGTATTCCACTGCAAATACATCTTACATTTCAAAATTTAAAAAATTTCCGTAATTAATAATAACTTAAAATTATATTTAGAGAGAAACGAAGTTTTCCTGAATATACGGTGGGATTTGGTAATACAAGATTTCACTCGATAATCATACCATGTTTGTTACAAAAATTCAAATCGGGTTTCCTTACGGATCTGTCTTGAGATGATTTCTCATATAGACAATGACTACAACATTCCTGAGCTAAACACGTCAACACGGTCTAGGGATATTTCATACACAATTAAATAATAATTATTATTATTATAGTATTTGAACGAAGTGTGAAATATGGGTAAATTAGGAATGTAAAACATTTGAATGAATTTGTATACTTGGGTAGCGCAATATAGCCCAGATGTTAGAAGTAATTTAGATGTGGCGTGTGGCGGACAGGCATCTGGCGGCCGTAACAGGCCGCAACAACGTAGCATAGGTGCCCTATGTTAGTCACAAGGCAAGGTGTACTTAAGAGTGCACGCCTTGCGATCCATAACGCAGTGCTGGTACCGACTTTGGCAGCAACCGATATGGCAGCGAAACCTGGGTGGTGCCAGAAGAATAATAAATGCAAGTTGAATGCAGGGCGTCACCTTGGCCGAAAACGAAACGAAGTGATTCGCAATATGGCAGGTTTGGGCACGAGGCGAATGAGTGAAGGCCGAATGGTGAAGAAAATATATAGGGCAACAGCTAATATTAAAAGGTGTCAAGGTAGACCGAGACTAACTTTCAAAGACCTTGTGAGGAAAATAGTCGAAGAGAAATTCATAAACCCCAGACTGATTTTTGAAAAATGCTTCAAGAGTTGAAACAAATGTAATAGCGACTCAAATGGTCCAAAGGCTGCAGGTGGCACACCAAGTACACGTTAATGACCAAACTGTGAAGAGGCAACTGCATTAAGCTGATCTACGCTCTCGTAGACTACTACCACATCCTGGTCCTTTCCTTACGGAGAGGCAATCGAGTACGGCGATTGGAATATGTTCGGAACTACGTGGACGGCACCAGTGTGCCGTAAGTAATGGTCCAATGTGCTATTCGCGGATGAATCCAGTTTCGGCTTTCATCCAGATTCACGAATAATGCGTGTTTGAATAGTTCCTAGGGGATGGAGCCGACCACAGCACCCCTAGTTAATACATCCATACCATGGACAAACAATGGAACTGCAGAAATATATCGTCAACAGATTGGGGCCCATAATATTGCCCCATAGAACACAAATGGTGCAAGATTTCCTGCTCATACACGACAATGCCCGTGCCCGGGCAGGATCATAATGTTAGGGCCTCGGAATGGCCTGCGTAATTACCAGACCTAAATCCCATTGAGCACGCATGGAGTATGCCTCAAAGAAAAGCCCTGAAAATCTGGCATCAGAAAACCAACATTTTTCGTACCTCAGAAGGACCCGGGACAATATTCTGCAGCAAGATTTTGACAAACTTGTTCTGAGCCTGACGAATCGTTGCAGACGAACATTGAAAATCATGGGTAAAGTACCCAGACTACTAACTCTAAATTCATAAACCCCAATTAAATGTTTTTTCTGGTTTCTTAAAAAGTTAAAGCTAATTCTAATTCAGTTTCGGTCTGTTTCATTTTTTTTTTCTATAAAATCCTAAAGTCGTAACCTAATTAAAGTTTATTTAAAAAATGGTAGAGTATTAAACGTTTCTTTTAATATAAAGATGTCGTACAAAATTATTGACACATTAATAGTCATTCGTAGTTTAAAAATATCCCTAGACTTATATATCCCTGGACCGTGTTGATGAGTGCATTACGCTCCTTTAGATAATTGGAACTGTTGAGTGTGTAAAGAATTGCCATGTCCGTCAACTTGGATTGTAATTTTCCTAAAATAGACAAAAGAGCGTACATTTTAGTCCTTCCATAGTTTTATTATTACGGTAAAAAAACACCAAATAATGTTTTTTTTCTTTTGTCAGGCGTTATTAACATCTTTGTTTTGTGACATACCCAGGGATAATAAAATAAAGTCCTTAGGTTGACGAGCAAATATAAAACAATGCCCTCGGTATTTGTGAACTAGCCCCTTTCGTCACGGATTTCCCTACACTTACTTATCCGTTCCGAGCTCCATTTTCAGAGAATTGTTAAAATCTCAAAGTGATTCCAAGCAATTCCATCAAATGGTGGCTCGTATGGGGGACTGAGTTGAACACGAGGAACCATAATATAATTAATAACGTATACTGTGGTATATGTTATTAATTATAAATGCCGATAAAATAGAAAAATCAATATTTCGAGTCCTTCGTATTTGATAATAAATTAACCTTCAATCAACAAAAAAAAAGTCAAAACACCCGAGTTCGATCCCAAGATGGCAGGCTCGAACGAATAGGTTTTTCCAAAACTTATATACGAATTATATCGTTGACTTGGACATAAAGACGGCGTCGGGCTCACTACCTGTCACGTTGTCCCAGAAATATCTTCGGTGGAAGGTGGGTCGAAGGGACTTAATTGCCTAGACTAGACCTCTGTCTACCCCTATATTGAGAATTGCGTGAAGATATTTTCATTTTAATTTTTTTTAAATCAACAAACAGACAGTATTATTAGAAAGCATCGAAAATGCATGGCTTTGTTTTGCGGAACTCTAGAATATACAAAAATCACAAAACAAAGATGATCATAAACAATACTAACTCTGGAATATTGTAGTGTAGTCTGATGACCACACTACGCAGCGCATTCGTTGCGACTGGAGCGTGTACAACAGCGTTTTTTTTTTAACTTATCATTTGCCGCAGTTAAAGTTAAAACTTAAAAAAAAGACTGGAGTACTTTAAAATGAACAACATTCACAATTAAAGTTTCAAACTGTAATGTTGATTGTCCACGATTACTGCAAGTAGTTAATCTTAGTGTTCCGTATAGAATACCGCGTAAATCAATAACTCCACTTTACCCACCCAAGCACGGTTTTGGGAGCTAATTCACCTTTTGCCAGAATGTGTAAAACAATAAACGCTATTAGCGACAAGATTAACCTACACTTTGACTCACCTCAACCTAAGTTTTACTAAGTTTTAGCTAAGTTTTACTACTACTCTACTCAAGATTTCATGATTTTTTGCAGACATTATTTTGCACGTTGTGTTTACCTTTAACTAATAATTACACTTAGTCATGACATATTTGTTATTTCTTTATATTAATTATTAGTATAAATAATTGTCGGTGAACCTGATTAAATAAAATAAAAAAGTTCCGAACACACACCCAAGTTCCGGAAGTTGCGTTTAACCATTTTGCAAATAACGGAGTCAATGGAGAGTGGCTTCTTGGTCCCACGATCACCGCCTCGACATCCATGCAACATTATCTCATGTGATAATATCCTATTCACATGAACGAATAGGGTTATTCTTGCGCTTAAAATAGATGTTAATGTTATGAATATACTGGATAGATTCGTGATGTAATAGTGTTAACTCGGGTATATGGTGACATGACCTTTAAGAACAGATTAGTGACCCCAGGAGTAAAGGGACTCGAGCGCGACTTCTGATCGAGGGCTTCTTGTATCTTACGGGCAATCACAGCGTGACACACCACGAACCCCATCAACTAATAGCAGTCTCGACGGACGATCTCGGACTTTTTCAGTTCGGGGCCGCCCCAGCCACGTAGTCTGGTGTTATATATACCTCATAAGGATGGGATTATCTATGACTCACTACGCACACGTCTTTTCAAGATTTCACGCTGTGGTTTACGGGCGATGACGACAGTTTACGCCAGAAAGTGACAGTGTCAGCCTGATCTATCAATAGTGGTAGAACCACGCATCAGCTTTTGTTGTTGCATACATGGGCCGGCTCGAACGAGGAAGTACCACGACCTCACAGAATACCGGCGTGAAGTAAAAGTCTAACAGACTTCTGCGTTTCGTCTGGTGAGTGCAAGTAACCGGAGGCCCACACACCCCCCTCCCCCAATTGGTGGGGGCACTCTAAGGCCGGCAACGCATCTGCAATGCGTCTGGTATTGCGGGTGTTCATGGGCGGCGGTAATCACTTACCAACACGTGGGCCACGTTGGCCAGCTCCACTAGTTTTCGCTTCGACGATTTATAGAGTTTCTTTTTAGTCACTCTGAAAAAGGCATTACTGGTGATAGCACACCGTGCTCTCAGTAACCGTTTCTTCGCTGAATTTTTTTTTAATATTATAAAATGTGTATCTTTGTTAAGAACAATATCTGTGCACCATCTCTAAATGATTTGTTACAGAGACGTGAACGTCTCCAAAAACATATTTGTCTTGTAAGTAATGATAACTCTCATTACGACTCTCATTACTACTCTCCGAAGTCAACGGAAACTTTGGGTCTGCCAAGGTTCCTTGACGAGGTAGGTTGATTCGAACAATCAAATATTATTACCCACACGTAAAATCCACACTAAGTCGTTGAGTTGCAGAAACTAAATGCATATACATATTGGCTTCATAATGTTCACTGCAAGAAGTTGGCCGTGTGGCAGGAATTGCTGTAGTGGCCACGACTTGGCGCATTAGCACCAAACAGTACCAAACACCTTGCATCTTAGCTTAGACATTGCAGTTTATAAACGGTATACTGAATGTAGGTCTGATTATATCTCCCATAGGTCACTGGTATTTTGAATACTTTTTCCTAGGCAGCCTTACCGTAAGGGGTAACGCCTTACGCCGATACCACACCGAGATATATGGTAAAACGACAGAAAACGGTACTCACCTCCGATTACACATTTTCCTCAGTAGTATTGCTCACGTGCAACTTTTGCAATGTCTATTGTTATTTAACCTGCTAACTAGCTGCCTCTCGGAACTTTGTCCGTGGCTTAGTACCTGATCTAAGTTACTCTTTAAAATCAGATATCAGCCAGTGAAAGTTAGTTAAAATCGGTTCTGCCGATCTAGAAACTAGCTGAAACAGACGGACGGCCATACAGGCGAGAGAAATTTTAAGTTGATTTCTTATGTATTTGTAAAAACTGTAATTTTGAATAAGTTGCTGAATAAAAGGCAGAACATTATCGTCGATTCGGAAAAACCAAACATAAAATCGTATTATTTAAAAAATCTGCGAGGTGCCTTAATTATTTAAAATAAATATATCTTCACGCTATTCCCAACACAGGGGTAGACAGAGGTCTAGACAATAAAGTCGCTTCGACCCACCTTCCACCAAAGATATCTTTGGGACAAAGTGACAGTTGATCAGCCCGTCGCCATCTCAATGTTCAAGCCAACGATATAATTCGTACATAAGTTTTGAAAAAACCCTTTGGTACGAGCCTGCCACCACCAACCACCCAACCACTCGGCTATCATGACTTACACTTACTTCGTGATTATTTTATATCAAGCTTTTGTTTTTATTTTTCTTGTTTTTTTTTTTGGATATTACTTTTTTAAAATCTTTAATTAGTCTTTTTTAACATTTTTCATATATAAGTAAAATCCAAGAGGTTTGAGTGTAGTAGTTAATCTATGTTTTTGGTATGTTTGTATTATAAAAGAATAAAATGAAGTACCGTATCCAATCAATATTTTCATATGCATTTAGTGAAAACATGTTAATTAGGAATTTTAAATAGACCATTAAATTTTATTTACATGTATACATTGTTAAGTCTTTTCAGTTTACTGTACTATGAACTTTCATTTAAATAACTAGCCAATCAATGATATTACCAATGCATTACGCATAACATAACCAATAGCCATTGATTGATTTTGTTATCACTTTGATTTTCGCTCAGAGCCACTTGTAAGAATTATTCAGATGGTTCCGTTTCAGATATTGACCAAAGAGTATATAATCACAATCACAATATTGATAACGATAAACGAAGTTTAGCCGCCACGTAATATTTTGACGTTTTATCAGTGTTGCCAACTGCTATTATAAAAATTAACTAAAGTTCCCGGGTAAATGGGTGAATATTTACAAATGAACATATTAGACAATTTTAAAGAATGAAAAAATAGTACTTACAAAACTGTTCTTTACATACTCAAAGCAAAGCTGATAGCATACACATACAAAAAAATGCGTGAGACTAAAAAATAAGCCTTTATATAATTCACGATTTGGATTTGAAATTTTTGAGCAAACGGTTATGAGATATTAAACAAATGGTAAGAAGAATTTTAGGAGTTAGGAAGTATTAGGCTGTAATCTGCAATGAGAGCATTGGTAGCCCAGTGATTACGGCTTCAGGCTTACAATTTGTAAGTTAAAGGTTTGAACACTACCCGTTTTACCTTTTTTTTATATAGAAAAGGGAGGCAAACAAGCAGGTGGCTCACATGATAGTAAGTGATTACCGCTGCCCATAAACACCCGCAATACCAGAGGCATAGCAGCACTTCCCGTAGTACATCTTGTAAAATATGCTAAGAGATGCAACGTCTCTTCGCAAAGCCTGGGGATCTAGCCGATAAGATAGAATATGTCGTTTACTATTCGAGCTGCTCTTCGTTGGATACGGTCAAATGGAAGGAGCTGGTAATGGGGTGCCTCCGCTCAGATATGAGAACAGTACTCCATGTGCGGCCGAACCTGCGCCTTATCAAGTTGCAAGCGGTGGGCCGGCATGAAGTACTGTCTTGCTTTACTGAGCACGCCAAGCTTTTTAGAGGCCTTCCCTTCCAAATGACCGCGAAACTGAACGTCGATATGTCGACGCCAAGGGTTCCGATGCTGGCTGAGGCAACTAGGGGAGTGCTCTCAAAATGAGGTGATACGACGAATGGTTTCTTTTTAGCGGTAAACGCGCAAACTTGTGTCTTTTTAGGATTGAACTGGACTAAATTAAGTCGGCTCCAGTCCGAGATTTTGTTAGACAAAATCAGATTAAAATCAGACACAAGTTTGTTCCGGAACTCGTCGACGTGTTCCTGAGAAATATTGGCACGGCTGATGTATAGGACATCATTAGTGCAGTCGTCTGCATAGCAATGAATGTCACTAATTTGCAACAAATCATTGATATGCAGAAGAAATAGGGTTGGCGATAGCACACAGCCTTGTGGGGCACCATCGTTCACAGACTTGGAGTCCGAGCATGCACCGTCAATTACGACCTTGATGCTCCGGTCTGTGAGAAAATTAGTGACCCAATTGCAAAATTTCTCGGGAAGCCCATATGTCGGAAACTTTGAGAGAAGCGCTTTGTGCCCTACCCGATCAAAGGCTTTCGCTATGTCCAAACTAACTGCTAGGGCCTCTCCCTTGCCCTCTACTGCCTCCGATCATCGATGAGTGAGGTGCACAAGAAGATCACCAGTTCAGCGACCCCGACGGATGGCGTAATGACGGTCACTAATCAACTGGTGCTCCTGGACTCCATTACATTACATATGCCCGGATCTGAGCAGTCGTCGCTCTTAGAGATCGGGTACACCAAAGCTGTCTTTAATGCCAACACCATTTTATCGTTGCTCCATTGCTCCATAACGCCTCAGAAAAACATCGTGAGATAACCAGCGTATCCTAGAACTAACCATTCTAGGTCATGTGACATGCACCAAATCGCATTAACCAGTCTGTGTGGATTACGGTTTTGGAGCTAACGACTCAGACCTATACCTATTTATTGAATAAGTATAGATGGAAACCAAAAAAGCGACGATAGAGATAATAAATACAGCTGTAAAAATATCAAACAACTACTGTAAGAGAGGATTGACAGTAGCTGAAAAAGCGCAGAAAGTGCTACTTTGCGATTTTCTTGAATCTGAAATTTGTAGTGGATTAGTAATTTACACGGCAGTTTAAATATAGCACGTATTTAAACAATCTTACATTTAAATAGAAAAAATACCTACTTATCATTCCACCTTGCTCCTTACCATTCGGGTAAAATGTGACCGGAAAAATCATAAATAGTAAAATGGTAAGTAGATATTTGAAAACATTTATGTACGTTACATTATCTATTAGACTTATGAGACTAAATACGTTAACAGACGAGAAATAACCCAGTGGCAAATATTTAGATCATTAATTAAATGAATCTGAACAAATAACTTACCTTTAGAAGACGAACGGTAAGGAGATTTTATTTTGACCTGGACGATTTTTTGTACATTATTAATTTTTGTTGGCGCCAAATCGGTCCTTAAGACGTGTGATCTGCTCAACTCATTAGTGGGGGCTGTGGTCATGGTGGGAAGTCGTCGTGAGGATTACATTTACCATGGGGTACAATTCTATTTCCTTGTCACTGTTCGTGAACGGTAAGAAGTACGAAGGGTGGGACAATTTTTGAATTGGTATAAATTTTACTGAAACTGTTCTTTAAATCATATATTTTATTTCAGTTTATATATTGACTATTATATTTACTAAATAATTAGAAAAAAATTTATTCTTCGAAGGTTTCGTTTAATTTTTCTTATCATAATGGTTGAAAATTGGGAAAAGGGACACGAATGGTAATGAGTTTTTGAGAACTATTTTTTTATAAAATGGCTTATAGCTTATAAAACACAATAAATTGATCTGCAATATGTACCCCACTTAATTAACTATGTATATAAAAAAGTGATCAAAATCGATTTAGGTTTAAAGTTTTCTTTACAGCGAGACATCAAAAATGTACATTTTCAAATATTCACCCAAATGCACTACAAATGTGCAAATTCTGTAAAAAGCAAATATTATAAAATAATTAAATACCAAATTAGTGTCTTCATCATTTGGAATAAGAGTTTAATTCACTATTGGTATTGTAGCTATTTGTGAATATAAGGGACCTAGCCTAATTGATTATTGGGGTTTTTTAAACTCATACATCTCTTTTAAACCAACTATTTTAATAACTTCCTTCGGAATATCATAACTTTTGATAGCAAATAGCAACTATTGTTTGTTGTTTATAGCCTAGGTCGAATTTATTTGAAAGAATTGAGTTAATGAATACTTATTGGCCCAGTATTGTTGAATGTTTATATCTTATCAAATTTTCACAAACTCGCGCCTATTGCGTATTCCTGCAAATTGCATAAATGGATCACTAGTTTTATCTGTCAACATTGACAATTTAAAAACTCATCACAATTCACAGTAAAACTTTTGCTATTATAAATATCTGATCATAATCCTACTGTCGTTCGACGTTAAGTAGTAAGTGCGAAGGTTCAGTAGGTTCGTTGCGACGACATCCAAAAGACAAAGCAAAAGTCCGCGGTGTACTTTACCTATAGAAAAGATACCTTGAAAGAAAGATTGCTTATTTAGCAATCTTTATTTGTTAATTTTAATTCGATAACATTTTACTTCGGCAAACTTTTTCGATTATATTCGTTTTAAAATTATTATTAGACATATATTAATTTGATGCTGCATGATACTTTTAAATTAGAAGTCTTATATCTTTAAACGAACAATTCTTGTATAAATATATGTCTTCTTCTTCCTGCCCTTATCCTATGCTATGTGAGGTCGGCACAACGTCTCTTCTTCCATTCTCCTCTATTTCCTGTCATCTCAGTACTCACTCCCTTCTTTCTCATGTCTTCTTTCACTCACTTTTGGTCTCCCCATAGCTCTTCGTCCATCCACATTCATCTGTAACATTCTTTTGCCTATATTAATTTTTTAAAGAATTCTTCACTCATCATTACATGCCCGAACCATGCTAACCTTCCACTCTTCACTTTCTCTGTCACTGGCGCTACTTTCAAGCTTCCCCTTATATACTCATTCTTTATACGATCTTTTCTAGTCACTCCACACACCCATTTTAACATTTTTATCTCTACAGCATGCACTCTTCTTTCATCCGTCACTTTCGTTGCCCAGCACTCTGATCTGTACAATACGACAGGTCTCATGATCGTTTTGTAAACTTTGCCCTTCAGTTTAAGAGGTATGCGTGAGGTATCCCACGTACTCATTTCATAAAAAAAACCGTGGCTTGCATATGGACAAATTGGGAATTACAAGTTTGTTAAATTAGCCATAAAGTTATTCCCACCTTGCGTTCCCTTTGTCACCTTAAAAATTTCCTTTCTTTCAAAACTAAACTCATGCTGGTACATTTTTTTATTTTGCCCGTTATCGATTATGCAAATGTGTGTTTTCGCAATATCTTCTCATCTGGAGCGCCTTATTTATATTTCGGTCTTCGTAAATAAATTACTAAACACCCAGACCCGACATAACGCAGAAAAAAATGTGAGCCGTCATGGGACGCCTGGCAGATGTGAAACATCGTGTGTGTACAAGTAATATGCATAAAAGATAATATTATTACAGGAATGAAAAAATGAAGTACTAACAAAATACTAATGAAAAAATGAAGTATTACGAATTTCTTACAGAAAATGGTAACTTTATTTAATAAACATTTATTTACATTTGATATAAAAATTCGATATTAATATCAAGTGGCCACAATTTAAATATTTCCTCTCTCTCTCTCTCTCTGTGACTTCAGTTATAGTTATATTCGATGTATCCTCTGCCGGTATTACTGTGACGATTGGTCGATGATAACTAAACTACGTTACAAAAGTCCCGTAGTAGTAAAGTCCCGTTGTCCCGAAAACATCTTCGGTGGAAGGTGGGTCATAGGGACTTAATTGTCTAGACTTGACCTCTGTCTACCCCTGTATTGGGAATTGCGTGAAGATATTTTTAATTTATTTAATACGTTACAAAAGTATTCGATGAAACATTATCAAGATATCTCACAATTACAGCATCTATAGTTGTTCCATATTTGGTAGTAGATTCTTTTGGATTGTTGTTGATTTGCAATTGAAATTCTTTTTGAAGAAATGTCATTAATGGCAGTGATTCAGCTCTTGCAAATTTACATTAAAATCTCCAGCTAATTTTAATGGTAGTTTATGATTATTCGTTTTAAAAATTATTGAACATTTTTGACTATAAGGAAATGACCTTTCATGTAAAAATGAAATCTTAATATAATTTACATAGTCACTAATATGAATAATATGAATATAATTAATTAAATATAAAAAAGGGATTTCAGTGTTTAATTATAAACCTTAATTCTCAGGTAATAGGGTGTAAATTAGTATACCTTTGTATAGCGTCGCCACGCCAGAAATCGGTTTTACGTGCGGCTATAGATGTTTCACATCAAAAAGTGGGTTTCTACATTGACCCGTTCGGAAATTGAACCCGACACCTCAGGGCTGGCGACACCATGAAAAATGAAGGAGTGGCGCACAGGTCTCCTCCACGGAGATCGCCACGACGGCTCGAATGTAGATCAACTTCTTAAATTAATTATTGTTTGTATAAGGTATTTCAAGTCTTTCAAATTATTCAAGGTCATTCAAGTCAAGCATTTAATTTCTATAGCAATGAGATCATGTTTTCTTAAGTCTACGTTGCCTTAAGGGCCAACTATGTATAGGGGGTACCTTACATTACAGTAACATAATAGGGTAGGATAATTTGTGTAGTTTTTTTATGACAAGTTATAATTTCTTAAAATAAATAAATATCTTCACGCAATTCCCAATACCCCTGTATTGGGAATTGCGACTGTCTGTCTGTAGACAAAGGTCAAGTCTAGACAATTGAATCCCTTTGACCTACCTTCCACCGAAGATATTTTCGGGACAACGTGACAGGTGGTGAGCCCGTCGCCGCCTTTATGTCCAAGCCAACGATGAAATTCGTACATAAGTTTTTGAAAAACTCATTGGTACTGCCACCTGGGGATCGAACTCTGGTCTCTCGACTCGAAATTCCGACCACCCAACAACTCGGCTATAGTGACTTATTATAATTTCTTAGTAAAAGAAAACGGAATTACACTCAATACTTGTACTGTTAATAAAAGCGAATTGTAGCCCCGTGAAAACGTATTCAATAAATGCAAGCACTCGACCTCCTTTTATTATAGAAAAGGTGTAGACAGGCGAAAGGGGCTTAAAGGTCGAGTGTCGAGAGAAAAGTGTACGACAAGGAAATTGTGTAACAGCTTCTTCGAGAGTGTACTCTACGTGGCAGTATCAATTCAAAATATATTTCTTTTGATCCGATTTACAAAACAAGCGGCGGAAATTTTAGCTTTATATTCTCAGAATTTTTAGCAGGAAATGAATCTATACAAGAAACATAGTTGTTACTAAATCGTAGATAATGGTAAATTAATTGGGTAATACTTGTAGACAAATACCCTCGAAGTAAATATGAATTTTAGTTTCAGAGTTATGAGAGGTTATCTTTAAGTCGTTTAAGAGAAAATCGTCTAGGAGATAAGTCGTTTAAGAGAAAATCGTCTAGGTCGTAGTACAAGATTTTTTTGTAAAAATTGCCTGCGGTATCTGCCTAGGGAGTTCAGCCTTAATCAATACCCGAATTCTAGAAAACTATAACTTTATATATAACTTTTTTAAATATATAACTTTTTGCCATCTTGTAAATGATGATAGATTAGGGTATCTATCATCATTTACAAGATGGCAAAAAGTTATCGAACAAAATGGTACCTAAATACTTTAGTTAAATATAAATAAACTATATTAACAAATGTTGTGAATTTTCTGATGAATAAAAAAATGCGAAACTTTTTCCCCCACCTGTTATAAAGTGAACTACGGTATTAAAAAAGAAAAACAAGGACAAATATTAAAACAACAGTATATTGACATTAAAAAAGGAACTTAAAATATAGTTTTAAACAAAAACATCATGAATAACAATCACAGAATTATGATGAAATTGTATAATAAATGTATTTAAAACATATATTGATATACCACAAAATAGTTAACCTTTCTTAAGATAATAACATAATAAGAGTGGAAACAAGCAGCGAGTGGAGATGAGCTCCCGCCGCTATTATTTAGATGTTTTCCCATTACCCTGAGCCGATATTATTTATATTCCGGTATTTTTTATAAACATAAATTTTTTTCACAAACTTTGGATGCTATATTTTGCGATATGTTTGCGCGAGATAATATAAGTTAATTCTATATTATTGTGCTCCTGCAGTAAAAAAAAATTGTAATAGACCCAGTAAATAATAGCAAATACTAATAACCCCGCTATAGTAACTCTTCAATAAGCTGTTATTGTCAAAGCAAATTAGCAATAATGACTCTTACAGATATTTATTTCTTTATATTTATCAAAGAGGAGTACAAAAAAAACAAATCTGTAATTGAAGCTTTTTATTTCCCACCACCAGAAGTAGAACTCCGTTTCAATACACCAACTTTTCTTAAATATCTAACAATAAACGGAGTAGCCGTTAGTGTTATGCCTATTCTAAATGGGGCAAAGAATTTATGTATTCCATAAGCAATTACAAATGTTCCAGCGTTCGAAACTGCAATTTTTGATAGTGTTCCTTCACTAATGTTAAAATACTTTAGAACTGCAAGTATATCTACACCACTGCAAACAAAGAAAAGAGAAATCAGTAATTATAAATTCTTAGACTATTTGTCTAGCTCAAGATTATAGTTATTTATAGATGAAAATAAACTCTTCAAACTACTACTATAGACCACTTCTGAATATAAAATCTAGTGTGTAATTTTTAACTTTATTGGTTGTTGCAGTACCATAAACCTTCATCTTAACTTATGGGCTGCACCCATCAATCAGATTATTTTAGTTTAGTATTTTCGAGATGATTATTCCACCATATGCAGCAATGGCAAAGCAGCCGATTTCTTCCTTAAGTCCCCTTTTACAAAACTATTTTCACTTCACTTGAACACTCATTCTTAATAAGAAATATTTTAAAACAATGCTGTGTTAAACTTTGTAGTTATGATTATATATCAAGAATGACTGTACAAATAAAAAAAAAACACCCACTACCTATGCTGAAGTAATTACATGAGCAACACTTATGCATTCAGGACATTTCTAATAACATAAAGTATGAAAAAATTATAATCAAGTCACAGAATGGTTGAAAATTTCTCAGTAATAATGAAGATAACTTATAACTTAATGTTCTCTAGATTTTTAGGTTTCTAAGACTCATATAATAATAACTCTCAGAGCTCTATAAATGTTCACAAAAACAACAAAATAGGTGACTTGAGCTTAATGTTCATAAGAAATTTAACTAAGTCAAATTTTTAAGCAAAAAAACCACAACCAAGTAAGAGAAATACAAGCTCTGAATGTCAGCAATTGACTGAATAAATGAATGCTGCACTGGTTAATTCAGTTAGTTGTAGTAAGATAATAGCCATATCTTGGTCACACATGATGATCCAAGAGGATCTCATGTCATCGGACATTCTACCTAGACTTTGTGTAGTCTCTTTTGTGAGTTTTAGACTTTTATTGGTGCTTTTGACCTTAACAAATCTTAGCAATCTACTAATAAGAGACGTGATGTGATAGCATGACTGGCCGTATTATGAAGTAGCCAATTCTATGTTCCTGTCACATCACAATCTTAATTTATAAAGAATGGGAAAGTATATAAAAATAGGTTGTGTACAATGGGTGAAGCATGATAATAACATACCTAGATATTAGAACATAACAGCCCCCCAAAGATAGTAATGAAATAGCAACATGAAAAATAATAACTGTAGAGCCATATTCTTTAACAGCTATTTTCAATTTTTCTTTAGCACTAACTGGTGCTATGTTTGTGCTCATGTTCCGCATTCCAAAAGTGACTGCTATGCTTTGAAAAATTTACATATAATGGTTAATAAATTACAAATTTTCTCTGGTAATTAAGATAGTGTTGAGTAGGACACAATTTGCAAAAGATTCTATAAGAGTCCCTTTTGTAAAAACCTGTAGAAAGTGATTTCTTATGAAGGCATCTTGAATCAAATAATACATTTGTATTAACAAGTTTTTGAAGTGTTTGTACAGTTCTTACAAAGTTCTATCAATCATACTTTGCAGACTTACTTGAGTAAATCCAGGTCTAGACAGTAATATTTTAAAATAATAGAATATTTCTTTTAGATATCTTTTACATATTATTCTTGCTCATAATGAACCCCTAAACTATATATCTAATTTAAATGTTTGACTTGCTTGTGTGGCCAATTGAGGATAGCTTTTACAACTTTTTAATTTCATGGCAGGACTATGAATATGCATGACTAGGTAGCTACTACATAAGAAAATGTTATTTCCAGACCTGTAACACTGTAAAAAAAAATGTTTTTTTTTTTATAGTTTTTATATGTCCTACTCAACACAAGAAATAAAATTAAAAAAGAAAAAGTTACATAATTATTGACACATAATCTTTAGATAAGATGCTGTTTGTTAGTATTGTTTATTTTTGATAAAACCAAATATTTCATACATTTTGAGTCCAATATATACTTCAAGTAAAACTTAATTCATAATGATCTATTTTAAATAGGCTTCTATGGTATTCTGTATAAAGTGCACAATGATTGCAAGTTATATTTTAAAATGCAAATGACATGCAATGAAATTTCAGAAATTTAATTTGTTTTTGATTTTATAAGCTACTTACAGTTCATACACATTGATGTTTCCACAAATATTCGTTCACTTATAATCATATAATTTATTTAGTTAGCTAGCCTTTATTCCAAGGTTAATTCTGATTTGTTCAAAGTAGATATTTTAGTATTATAAATTCTGATTTGTTCAAAGTAATTATTACAGCCTGTATTTATTGCATGAATAGATTTATAATGCAAAGGAATAAGTACTACAGTTTAACTATTTGTAATATACCTGAGGAATTAAACAAGCTTACCTTGGCATTTAAAAATGTGGCTATAAATGATTTTAATAATTTTTTTATTAAATGTTTTAGCTTTTCAATTCAGATAACAAGTGTCATTTTAAGTCATGGTGTCATGTCAGATAAATGACATTTGTTGAAACAAAAAAAACTAATGATATTTTACATACCTTTGTAGTGATTTTTACGGTATTCATTTCTCAAAGTTAAATAATGAGCACAATGTAGGTGATCAGATAAATACTTGTAACCTTGTCCCCATTGAGATCCAGGCATATTGAGATGGGTGTGATTTCCACTAAATGGGCTGGGCACATTACTCTGCATTGATGAAGATAGATTGACTGCACCACGACAATCATATTTGTTTACATGGGGATCTGTTTGCAAAGTTATATCAATTTTAGGAAAGACCTGTTTACATCCATATACATTCATTACAGGTCCGGAGATATCTCTTTCTCGCAATGGAGAAAACCTTCCCATTTCTGCTTCATTTATATCAATGACATTAGTTGGTAATTTAAGAGTGACTGCTACCGGAAATCGTACAGCACCCGTAATATGTATTGTTTGGCTGACATGATGTGTACCACCTAAAAATAAATCAAATAATGTGCTATATTGTACTAAATACCTTCATTGACACAAATATCAAAGGGGAAATAAGACGTAAAATATGTATTTGAAAGATGTAAAACAACTACCAATAATGCTAAAAAGGCTCGAATGAAGATCTTACCTAAGTAGGTATTAATTATGCATGGCTTATTATTATAATAACTGTGACAAGACCTTACTCCTCTAAACATTATGATTTATAACTTATTGCAACTCCGAAAATAATTATTAAATAAAAACATAAAAATCGTGAATTTGGTATCTGGCTTTGAAACGCGGAAAAAGACTAAAATAAAATAAAATTTAAACTTTTTCACAAATCTTGATGAGCTTTGTTTGTAAAGAATCAGTGTTACCAACTTCTATAAACTCGAGTCCCTGAACACAAAGTCAAAAGTAGATAAAAAATCGTTAATCTGATTCTATATTCTATATTTAATTTTTTATAATTATGTTTATTTATACAATCTTTATTAAATTAAATATCTTCATCCAATTCCCAATACAGGGGTAGACAGAGGTCTATACAATTAAGTCGTTTCGACCCACATTCCACTGAAGATATTTTTGGAACACCGTGACAGGTGGTGAGCCCGTCGCCGTCTCAATGTCCACGACATCGATATAATTCGTATATTATTAACTACACCATAGCTTCTAGTGGATGTGTCACACTCCAGTTCATTTACATTACTTTGATATTTTTTTCTTGTAAATTGACACTTTGAAGCCGAAAATCCACTCAATGGCTGTACTCATAATTCTTTTACGGATTTTCACTACAATCTCGGAGTGTTTTGCAGATATTTTCTGCCACAGAGTTCCTAACAAACACTTTTAAACGAATCCTTCCGATTTTAAAATATCCGTAGTGTTTATTCATTTGATAATCTACGAACACATTTTGTGGAGAGTCTTACTCTTAAAAAGGCAAAATACTCATAGGTGGAAACACTCTCTTGTAATGTGTCGTATTGAACCTCAGACAAAGAATAATATAGTGTTGACCTCGACCTTCTTATACATTGTAGCTGTAACTTATTTTTAATCTGTTTATTCAACGCCCGAGGACTTGACATATAATGCAGGCCAATAAAGTATACAGCAAAGAGAATATAATAACTACGTTATATGTACGGTATACAGTCATAACATAGTGATATAAAGTAGTTATTACATTATCTTTGGTCATACCCGCAATAACAAAAAAGGCGACATAACCCGCGCCATCTATCTCGCATATAAATTGTTTTGTTTCGAATTCGTCATAATGTTGTGATATGTATCCCCTTTGTTCGCGTCATGTTAATGAAAAACTGTTGTTACTTGGTCTTTGTAGGTACCTGGAAACTAAGACATTATTTGAGTAACGCAAACAAAAGTCCTTGTGGGTGTCGGAATTAAGAATAACGCTAACCCTATCGGGCCATGGAAGTCGTAAAAAACGACTAATTGTCAATAAGTTTAACTATTGTCCTTAAATGCCGTATGGTAGCGGCATAAGAGAATCTGCCATCTCAACCTCTCTCTTTGCATAACATGTTAAATAATCTAAAGCAACTGAGGTGTACAACACGCTCGCCAAGCATGGAAACTATGGCAAAACCATCCAATGTTAAGAACACCAGTGTTTGTTTACTTACATGGTAGAGCCACGCATCAGCTTTTGTTGTTGCATGAATGGGCCAGCTCGATCCGGAAAGTACCATGACCTCATGGTAGCGGAAGTAAAAAAAATATCAGATTCCATGCTACAGAAGATAGAGAAGATTGAGAAGGGATGCGGTCTTTCTTTGCATCCTACCCATGGGGGCAGATTTGCTTCTCGCTGGATAGTCCCAACGTCGTTGCCAATTCCATCGCCGATGTGATGCTTCAAGGTCTGGAATTCTTCGTTTTATCCTCGGTAGTGCCCTTCGGTGGTAGATCTAAGCCAAATAATCTAGTAATTGCTACGGCAAAGTCTGAGCACATTGGCAGAATTGGCGAGAAACTAGTTCATTTTTTTTCGGGAATTCGTGCGTTCTGATCTCTCGCCTAGGCTGCCCGAGAGAATTTCAGTCTGCCATTGCTACCATCTCTACACAGGGAGGTTAACTCGCTGGCCCATGACGCAAAGGAGAAAGCTGATCTCCTAGATTCTCTTTTTGCGTCCAACTCGACTCTCTTAACAGGTGGAACTCACCGCCGAACATCCCCTGCAGTGAGTGCTCTATGCCGAGCATACGATTTTTTTAGGTCTCAGTGCGCAAAGCACTCTTCTCCCAGGACATCCAAAGTTGAGTGGGCCCGATGGAATCCCGTTATTGTGTTGAGGATGTGTGCTCTAGAGTTGGCACCGATTCTAACGTATCTTTTCCGGTACTTTTTCACTCTAGGCATCGTCCTGAAGGCATGGAATATTTGACAGTGGTAAAGCCACGCATCAGCTTTTGTTGTTGCATGAATGGGCCGGCTCGACCGGGGAAGTACCACGACCTCACAGAATACCGGCGTGAAGTAGAAGTTTAACAAACTTCTGCATTTTGTCTGGTGTGTGCAGGTAACCGGAGGACCACACACTCCTTCTCCAATTCTGGGGCGGGGGGCACTCTAAGGGAGGCAACGCATCTGCTATGCCTCTGGTATTGCGGGTGTTCATGGGCGGCGGTAAACACTTACCAACACGTGAGCCACCTGCTCGTTTGCCTCCCTTTTCTATAACAAAAAAAGCTTTGGTGCACCCGATGCCTAAGAAGGGCAACCGCTCAGATCCATGCAACTACAGACTAGTCACCATCACCTCCTTGTTCTCAAAAATAATGGAGTCCAGGAGCACCAGTTGATTAGTGACCGTCATTACGCCATCCGTCGGGGTCGCTGAACTGGTGATCTTCTTGTGCACCTCACTCATCGATGATCGGAGGCAGTAGAGGGCAAGGGAGAGGCCCTAGCAGTTAGTTTGGACATAGCGAAAGCCTTTGATCGGGTATGGCACAGAGCGCTTCTCTCGAACTTTCCGTCATATGGGCTTCCCGAGATTATTTTTCAATTGGGTCACTAGTTTTCTCATAGACCGGAGCATCCAGGTCATAGTTGATGGTGCGTGCTCGGACTCCAAGTCTGTGAACGCTGGTGCTCCCACAAGGCTGTGTACTATCGCCAACCCTGTTACTTCTGCATATGAACGATATGTTACTAATTAGTGAATGTTATTAGTTTGTAACATATCATTGTCTGCATTGCTATGCAGACGACAGCACTGGAGATGCCTGTTATATCGGCCGTGCCAATATTTCTCGGCAACACGTCGACGTGTACCGGAACAAACTTGTGCCTGAACTCGATATTTTGTGAGACAAAATCTCGGACTGGGGCCGACTAAACTTAGTCCATTTCAACCCTAAAAAGACACTAGTTTACGGCTAAAAAAACCTTTCGGACTACAGGACTTCATGCCGGCCCACCACTTGCACTCTTTGGAATGTGCTGCCGTCCGCGGTTTTTCCGGACCGATACCACTTAGGGACCTCCAAGATAAGTGCCTACACCTTTGTCAAAGGCCGGCAACGCATCTGCTATTTCTCCGGTATTGCAGGAGTTCATAGGCGGCGGTTATCACTTACCATCACGTGGACTACTTGCTCGGTTGCCCGCATTTTCTATAAAAAGAAATACAAAGTAACCCCCCGTGCCTCGCGGCCCTGCTAGTACAGGCCAAGGTGGCGGCTATTGTAAGGGAGGGTCAGTGGGTGCGAAAAATCTCGGGACGAGATCGCGCTGGCAATCCTGACGACTGGACCAGCGCTATCTCATCCGGAGATTCTTCGCACCCCCTCGCCGTTATCATGGCCGCCACCTTGGCCAGGACTAGCTGGGCCGCCGGGCACTGGGGGCCATTTCTATGTTCCTATCATTGGAGGGTTTTGCCTTAGTTGCCACGCTTGGCGAGCGTGTTCGCAACCGCAGTTTTTTTTTTAGTTGTTATGCACGCGGTTTAAGATGGGATGGCAGATTGTAATCAGATTGCAATCTTACGCCGCTGCCATACGGCACTACGTAACAGTGTTAAATGCTTCAACTATATTAAAAATTATTTGTTAATTTTTAGCAATATTTTGGTTTGTGCACGGATGTCGACACACCATCTAACACGTAATGGGATGTGTTATGACATCCGTGACGTGAGTAGCATGCACAACGGGCTTCAAAATTACCTAAACTCTTAAGGTCCCTCGTTCGATTTCTGGAAAGTAGAACAACACTTTCTACATAACTGGGTCTGGGTGTAGGTGATACCTTAGTTGTTTCCGATTTCATAACACATGTGCTTAAGATTGGGTTTAGAGCATTGCATGTGATGTTGACCCTATATATTTATTTATTTTATGTTCGAAGTTATGAAAATTCGTTTACTTAAAATAATAGTCATTCCATATTTAGAGAATATAGCTCCAAGCGAAACTAATTTATTTCATTGCTAGATTTTAGATCAAAATACGATAATTGAAAGAGGGAAACAGCTAGTCACAGTTGCTACACGAGCCATCAGTAGTAATAGGTATGCTTAGATGTGCAAAAAGTCTGAAATCCATACAAAAAATAGTATACCTACGGATTTCCTTTCGCCAGTTTCTTCTCCGTTAGAGGACAATCATTGAGAAACGGTGGTACATTAAATGAATATCGGTAAACTAATGTAACATACATTACTTCGATCAATAGTTGATTTGTTGTTTAAATAAAATATGCCTGGTCTAATTTATTTAAAATTTAAGCTCATCTTCCTATGTGTTCAAATTTAACCAAACATTTGTTATGCCTCATTTGTTTCTCTTTAACAATGTTCGGTTAACAATACGGAGAAATAAAAAATAAAAATTGCGTTATTTTATAGTTTCATTGCCGCACCAGTGTTGCAATTTTGAATCAATTTCCTTCTAAAACATCAACAAATAGCATCGTCACGCACAATATATAGACGAAAATATAATGATAGCATCTAAAAAATGAACATTAATTAACTATTAGATCATATTCCACTAACAATCAGACTGGTTTTAAAAAAATATTACCATTCAAAGCCAGTTTATATTTATATCTACCAAATAAACTCGTAATTTTGGTACTCGTAAAAAAAACCATCAAATTTCAATACAAATTACATTTCACTAGTGATGTGCTTACCCGTTTATAATATCGACAGATGTACCTTACCACCTGACCTGAGCGAAAATCATTTGTAGAATAGAGAATAAAAAAATATAATATGTTAATTTTATATAATTTATACTTGTGATCGTTGTCACTTGGTGAAAATGCATGTTATTGCAATTCACCAAGAATAATGAATTGCAACTGTCCAACAATGAATTTTAGTGTAAATTTTAATTTATTATTTGGTAAATTTGATACAATGTTCACATAGAATTATATCAAAATAAAGTAAGTGCAATACAGCTTAATTATAACCTGATTTCGCTTCGTCGGAGTTTTTTCTCAGAATGCTGACTAAACTATAGGTGACAACAAGTACTATAAAAGTAAAGAAGCAACCAGTAAATGAACTATGTTCAACATATTCTTTCTGTAAAACATAACTGTCCTCTTTTTTCTTCACCATCAAGGTCATGGTAATTTCAGGATTTATTATTAAAATTTTTAGTAGTGCCTGCCCAGATTCGCCGCCCGGCCCGCGACCGTCCTGGCCACTAGGATACCGCAATAATGGTGTTATATGTAAAAATTGGTGCTAAATATGCTTATGATTTTGTCACCACTCAATAGCCGAGTGACCAGAATTCGAGTCAAGAGACCCCAACCCCAACTTATGTACAATTTATATCATTGATATAAATTGATATAAACGCGGCGACGGGCTCACCACCTGTCACGTTATTCCAAAAATGTCTTCGGTGGAAGAGGGATCGAAATAACATTTTTGTTTAGACCTCTGTCTACCCCTGTATTAGGAATGACGTGAAAATATATAAATATATATAAATAAGATATATAAACGATACCATATTTAAAAGAATTAACAAACTGATAATATTAGTATAAATTAACTCTAAGTTTATTTATTATATTATGTACATGCTTTTTATTTATTTAAATTGTAGATCTGATATAACGGCAATGTGGTCTGAGGGAAAGACAATGCTTGGTAATGCGGTATGGGCTTGCAGCTCTTCGATAGAAGGAAAAGGTATAATCTGAAAAAAAAATCTTGCTAAATTTTCAAAAGGGAACAAAATTACATGAACTTAAATCATCACATATTGTTTATACCTGTTCAACTTGTAGGTTACTTTTGTCATAAAATATGTAGTCCAAACATTCAGCAAACCCTGCTGTAAAGTTCGTAAAAGGAGGAGTTCCACACGCACTCCCAAGAAGAAAATCTTGCTTTAGGCTCAAGTGGGTAATGGCTTCTTCAGGATCTGTAATGCAAATTATACAGAATAGAAACGTATTAAAATTTGTATTGTATACTTTTTCGAATATCCCACAATCTATTAGAAGACTAGAAAATAAACTTAACACTTTTTAAATTTTCAGTTAACGGTTATATATATATATTAAAATTCGACAACTGCTAACTGCACTGACTTATTTAATGTTAAGCAATATTTATATTTAGGTATTTAAACACAAAAACAAAAAATCCACACTAGTTTAACAAACCATTTCACGACTAAATTTGATAAATACAAAGTTGAGATTAAAGTTTCATGGTAGCGCAAATATATATGATATATATACGATACAGATGTAAGGATCAGCCTGACAATGGACCTATACACATCACGAGGCTCATACATAACATACATAGCTATAAACTGAAGGAAAATGCTCAAATAGTAATTTCGTAGAGGCAATCGCGATATTGGACGACCCCGCCAAAGAAAGAAATACGATCTGCATATTGTTGCTTAAAATATATATAAATATTTAAGTGTATAATATTTTTTTTCGGGGTATAAATTCTGTGCAGTATAATTTGTTTACGAGCAGTTAGTCAGTGTGCACATAGTATATCATTAAATTGGAACGGAACGGACTCTAAATTTCACTGCAGAACGCAGACCTCTCCTGCAGGGAGGACTTGAATTGCAATGATTGGTCGTCGCAGCACGGCAAGCGCATTATTGACAAGCGGATTGAGAGTATCACTTACACATAAGGCAATGTACGTCACCGGCCTTTTTTATTTTTAACACGCTTTTATTAGTTTCACCTGTATGTTTGTAACCGACTTCTTTGGGCGCGATTTTGACCCACTTTAAACGGCCAGATTTCGTTCAAACTTTGTAGATTTATCGAGGACCGATGACAATACACTAATTTGATAAAAAAAACTAAAAAGTAAAAAATAAATAACAGTTAAAAAAAACCCGCTTTTTATAGAAAACCGAACTAAAAATAGAAAATAAATTTTAATAAATTAAAATTAAGAAAAGCATTAAACATTTCAACAAATATAAATTAATAATAGTGTGAAAAAAGCGTGGGGTGCTTTTTAAGGTATTTCTATAAAAAGCGTGTTTTTTTTTATATTATTTATTGGTCTGGGATTTATTTTACTCTACGGTTTTCCGCCATCTATCGGTAACTACTTCCATTTTAAGACTTCCTTTTATCGCCTCTTAGGATCCCAAGAGAAGAAAGAGAGTGGTAAATTCTTAGGCCAATACCATTCGTCATTATCCTAAATCATCAAAGTCAAAACAAAACTAACTTGATTTCCAGTCTGGAAGGGAGGCGGGCGCTGATCCAGTAGTGTACAGTTGATATATGCCGCAAGAAGGTACACTGTTAAAATCGCCACATAGTATAAGGGATACTCTCTGTTCAGGGTACTGAAAATTTTAATTATTATTAATTGCAAACATTTTTTTTAAATTTCAATACCATTTAAGTTTTAATATGACCTCAACATTTAAAATACTCCTTCCTTTTAACAACTCTTATTTTTATTTTTTGTAAATATGTGGTTACAACAGCGATTCGGTTCACCAGATGGTAAGTGATTACCAAAACACATTCACAACACCTGAGGAGCATGGTCGGCTTTTAAGGAAAGAATAATATATTTGAAGATCTCTAAGTTGCAACTCTTCAAAATAACGCTGGGGACACTTGATTTCCGTAGGTTGTTGTGGGTGGTAGAAAATTCTTTAAAAACACACTGTGGTATATTGGCAGCCATCAAGATGTTATTTAAGGTTCGGCACCCCATCGAGATTGGCATTCCCATCTAGATGACCATGAAACTGAACGTCTCTCGTTATGGCGACGCCACTGCAATGGCGCTTACATGCACTGGCTCTCTACTATACTACTACATTTTCATAAGAAAAATAATCTACAAAGGAATTCTTAGCAATTAGAGGACAAACGATAGTATTATAGTAAACGATAGAAACGCTATCGCCAGTCAATACCTTGTCCAAGAGTCTCGATTACAGATCGGATCAGAGAACTTTGCTCCGACACCCTAGACTGTGAAATTTTTACACTATTTGGGTACAATGCGACACTAGTACTGTTATGAATTCCGACGACTCGTATACTCCGTCTAAGATATCTTTGAATCTTAAGTCATATGGATCTGAGAAGTGGTCCTTCACTGCAGACCCGTGTTAGGAAGCTCAATGTGCTCAACGTGCTATGGAAAGGGCTGTGCTTGGTGTTTCTCTGCGTGATAGATTCCGTAACGAAGACATCCGCAGCAGAATCAGAGTAACCCACATAGCCGTAAGTATCAGTACGTTGAAGTGGCAATGGGCCGGTTACATAGCTCGTAGAACTGACAACCGTTGGGGAAGAAAGGTTTTCGAGTGGCAACGTCGTACGGGCAAACACAGTATAGGCGTCCTTCACGAGATGGAGTGACGATTTGCGAAATGTTGCGGGAAGTCAATTGATGCAGGTACCTGAGCACTCTTCGCTGTAGAAAGTTTTGGGAGAGATCTTTCTTAAGCAGAGGCCTCTTAATAGGCTGTAAAGAAAGAAAAGAAAGAAAGAAAGAAATAATCATATATACAAAAGTGGGGAAACAGTGTTCTGCCTAGCTGGAAACTCGCATTTACAGTTTTCGTGCAAGCTCCAAAAAGAACGATTTTGATACTCCCATCTATAAGGAAGGCGATCCAGTTAGCCATTTACTCAGAGAGTTCATAGTATAGGAACTTTCAATGAAGCACTTTGTACCATAAATGATTTGCCTTAGCTACTTCCAAACTAGTGGACAAGGTGTCTCCCTTAAACTTTGGGGGATGATGTTGCTCGCGTCCGTGAGAAATACTTGAATCTTGACTCTCACACGTATCCCCTGGGTAGTGCTAAACGAGCAGCGCCACTTTCCGGTGGTAGGCTTCGGTCGCAGGTCAACTTTTGCTGTGTCGGGTGCTTGATTGAGGA
Source organism: Sericinus montela (assembly GCA_029286605.1). NCBI lineage: Eukaryota > Metazoa > Arthropoda > Insecta > Lepidoptera > Papilionidae > Sericinus > Sericinus montela. Next base: position 12,573,491 of record JAGSMR010000012.1, on the reverse strand, counting down.
GGGTAGCGGGATCCGAAGCACGGTGCTCCGCTGGCCGACCGCAGGTAGTAGGGGGCCCAATTAGTGAACTAGCTACTCATAAAAGGCTGCCCCGCCAACTAGCGAAAAATCCCAGGGTGGCTCCATCGTGCCGGTTAGCGACCGGGTGAGAGGACCCGATGGCGATCTCTGGGGGGGTTCGGGCGTCCCCGCAGTCTCCAAATCAAGCTCCCACAGGCACACAAATTTTTTCGTGTCGTTGGGTCATCAACGCAACGCCTCGATCAACTGCCATCTTCCTTCCCTTTTCACTTCTTATCATTTATGAAAAGTACTGACCATGCTGGGAGGGAAATGAGGAATTTCGCCTTATCGCTAAACCTCTCCCAGATGGTAAAGCAAGCCACTAGGGTGCCATACGTTGAAGGTCATACAGCCAATTGTCTAGACCTCCTGCTGACCACTGATCCTGACAGATAAGAGGTAGAGGTGGCTTCTCCACTAGGAACCTCTGATCACTGTCTGGTGAAATTTGTATCGTCTTACACGCCAACAGATCTCGACCCACAGGGTACTAGGCGAGTGTGGCGATACAAGTCAGCAGATTGGGATGAGATGCGACACTTCTTTGCATCTTATCCTTGGCGACATGTCTGCTTCTCATCCGGAGATTCATCGAGATGCGCGGATGCTATAACTGACGTGGTATGTTTAGCTATGGAATATTTTATTTCTTTTCCTGATGTACCCGTTGGTGGCAAAGCTCGCCCATGGTTCAGCGCCGAATGTTCCCAAGCCGAAAAGCTTAAACATTTGGCGTACCTCTCATGGGTTGACGCTCGAAACCGTAAAACTCCGGATGTCAGATCCAAGAAGAGAGCCTTTAATCTAGCCGCCAAGACTTACAAAAAGGTGTTGCGGAAGGCTCGTTTCGAACGCATTAGGCATATTGGCACGAAGCTCTCTGGTCAACCATCTGGCAGTAGAGCTTTTTGGTCTCTTGCCAAGGCGGTCGAGGCGAGTTTTTGTAAACCTTCACAGCCTCCGCTGGTTAAGCCCGACGGGACATTGGCTCATGCAGCAAAAGAGAAGGCAGAACTGTTCGCGAATCTCTTTGCCAGCAACTCACGTCTGGACACAAGCAACGCAGTTCCAACTTCCCTACCACCCTGTGGTACTTCAATGTCAGAGGTCCACATTACTAACAAAGAGGTCCTCAAAACGTTGCGACATCTGGACGTGAACAAAGCCAGTGGACCTGATGGTATTCCAGCCATAGTGCTTAAGACCTGTGCACCCGAGTTGTCTCCTGTTCTGACACGCTTGTATCGCCTCTCCTTGAAGACTGGAATAGTTCCCAAATCCTGGAAGCTTGCTAACGTGCAGCCCGTGCCCAAAAAAGGTAGCCGTGTTGACCCAGTCAATTATCGACCTATTTCAATTACCTCCATACTCTGTAAGATTATGGAGCGTATATTGAACTCGCACCTCTTGGCATACCTAGAACATAACGATCTCCTTAGCGATCGACAGTACGGGTTTCGCCGAAATCGGTCGACTGGGGACCTTCTAGTGTATGTCACACATCTATGGGGTGAGGCCCTCGAGAACAGTGGTGAAGCACTCGCGGTTTCGCTCGATGTCTCGAAGGCTTTTGACAGGGTCTGGCATGTTAGCCATATCAATAAGCTTCCTTCATATGGTATATCCCTGGACTGATAGCCTGGATAGAAGACTTTTTGCGGGAACGGTCTTTGCGAGTCGTTATTGACGGCTGCTCATCGGAGGCTATGGCGATTAATGCCGGAGTTCCTCAAGGATCTGTTCTGTCCGCAACTCTCTTTCTGCTGCACATAAACGACCTGCTCGAGCCCGGTCTCTTTGGGTATGCAGATGACAGCACAGTTGTGGAGAGATATCTGGCGCGTGTTCAGTCCAGACAGGATCAAGTACAGTCTGCTCGGGAGGCCATGGTAGAGCGTATGAATCTTACATTACAGGCAGTTTCCAACTGGGGCAATACCAATCTTGTGAGATTCAATGCCACCAAAACGCAAGCGTGTCTGTTCTCCGCCAAATCGAGCCAGTTCACCTTGGCTCCTAAATTTCAGAATGTATCTATGGAATACACCGACCGCCTCCAGTTACTAGGAGTCGAAATCACATCAAACCTTAACTTTGGGCGGTTCATTGAGTCTAAGGCTAAAGCCGCTGCAAGGAGATTGGGAGTTCTTGCAAAAAGTGCGGCGTTACTTTACTCCGGGGACAGCTTCTGACCCTATATAAAGCTCAGGTCCGGTCGGCTGTAGAGAACTGCTGCCACATATGGGCTGGAGCTCCTAAATATCAACTGGCAGCCTTGGACTCTGTGGAGGGACGGGCCAAGCGGCTAATCGGTGATCCTGACTTGGTTACTACCAATTTGTCCAGTCTCGAACACAGACGTCGCGTGGCCAGTCTCTCGGTGTTCTACAGGTTACATTTTGGAGAGTGTGCGAAGGAATTACATGAGTTAATTCCCCCTTCCCCTTTCCATAATCGGACAACAAGACGCACGGCGGGTCTCCATCCTTTTGTTGTCGATATACCCTGCATTCGGACGAAGCGTTTCGCTTCGTCGTTCATAATGCGTACAGCAAAGGACTGGAATAATTTGCCTGCATCAGTCTTTCCGTCCGATTACAATGTGGGTGTCTTCAAGAGAAGAGTGAATAGGCTCTTTCTAAGCTAGTGTGCGTACCAACAAAAACTACATCGCCACTTACCATCAGGTGGGATTGTAGTTAAACGCTAGCTTATAATGTTAAAAAACTTTATCACCCAGCAGTGAGATTGGTGGATGAGAAGATCACCAGCTGACCAACGCCGGTCGTACTGGAGTCAATTGGTATCAAAAAATTTGGGTATTAATAATGATCTTCAGGAATATGGGACCATTCCTAAAGAGTAAGAAATCCGGAAAAGACGCTCAAATTTACAAGCTGATTTTAATCATATCCTTTGCCCTAAGTATGTTTTTTTTTATCATATATGCTTACATTTTTATTTGAATCACCTAGGCATTAGCTTACTTTATTGCAATATGTCTAAAAAGAAACATAATATTATCAGACCTTTTGAATCAGCTTATTGTATAAATCACGCAGCCAGTATATAACTATTCCCCCTTGAAGTAGTCTTATATGGTCAGCATCGGGACGAAAATACAAATGAGTGTTGCCGACAATAAGTATCTCGTTTGGATTATCTTTCGATTTCAAAAACGTTGCACTAGCCACTGTTGATCTATCGAGTACTCTTTCTAATAAAATATAATTTTCTTTGACAGCATTCCATATTGATTGAAGATATGTCTCAGTTTTTAAAGCATCGGCCAATAGAATTCTCTCGTCCCCCAACATCCTGAGTAATAAAAAGAAAAGAAAATAAACTCATTATCGTATCTTCAGCTACTTAACTATGCAACAAAATCGTTGTTAATTTTATTTGTTGTGTTCGAATAATCTATCAGACAGCTTAGGAAACGAATGGAATTGCCTTAGTCGGCCCATTTTCTGACGTGAGAAGAAATTTAAGTACACTAATTAAATTATATGGGTTTAAAAATATGTATGAAGAAAATGATGAATCTGAAAGAAGCGAAACAGGTATGTAGGGACCGTGACACTTGGCGATCTGTTCTCTCTGCATACTCCGTCAGAGACTGTGCGTATATATTTATTTATTATTTATTCATACTATATGCAAAAGGCGTAACAATGCAATAAATTTAAACAATTTACTATATTATCAATTTACTATAATATCCTTTTAGGTCTAGCTCAGATTCAGGCCAGTCCTTTTCAGTGCTGCAATTCTACCCATGCCATCGAGAGTTAGAGCTCCCCCCAAGGCGACGAACACCAGTTCGTCCCCGTTGGTGTGGAATGCAGCGCGCAAAGCAGCGATGGGGACCGGCACCCGTCACGCACAGCCCGACACGGCGGAAGGTGGAGAACGGAGTGCAAAGTTGCCAAGTGGAATGTTAGAGGAGGCATGAGAGATAAGACAAATGAGTTGATCGAAATCATGAAAGAAAGAGAATTAGATGTGTGTTTGTCGGAGATCAAACGGAAGGGCAGTGGTAATGAAGAGCTTCCTGGCGGGGCGTTAGCTCTATGGTCCGGATTCCCGGAGAGCAAGAGCGCCTGCCAGGGAGGGTGCTGCTGTCGTCTCGGATAGTCGATGTTATGACAGAATATAACTGAAAATAAGAGACTCAAGACTTCTCTGGGTTCGCTTTTATTTGGACTGACGAAGTTATTCCTTTTGGCTGTTTATGAGCTGGTAGCTTCGTCGTCCTGGGCTGAACTGAGAGGAGTTTTGGGAGAATATAAGAGAAGTACTAGATTTGGTTAGGGGAAACGAAAGAATTGATATTTGTTGTGATTTTAATGGTTTGGTTGATACTGCTCGACCAGGGCTCGATTCGGTGCTTGGAATGTTTGGTGATAAAAGAGTTAATGCGATGTTGGCAAGCTTATACTGCCTGTATGCAAGGAAAATGGTCTTTTTGTAATAAACACTTTGTTTAATCACAAGAAAATCCATATGTAGGGAAAGAGAGAATGAGAGAAGTATGATCGATTTACTCGATCATACTTCTTCGATCGGTGGATGAACGACTGTGAAAACAGGTGAGGGCGCGAATACGCGAGTGTTCTTGGGTGCATGGGTGCTGGTGCTAGCTGGGAACGGATCACTATCTAGTGATTACTAGATTTAGGAGCCAGTTCGCGGGTTGGCGCTACCGGACGGCGATACTAGAACCACAGTCGGCTTCAGAAAGCAGACACTAGGGATAAATATCAAGAATGTGTGGAGGAAATATGGCAGAGCCTTAGGGATGGAATGGTTAGTGCAGCGGAAGACGTGTGTGGAACTCTGAAAAGAAGTAGTAGTAAAAAGAGTGATTCATGGTGGAATGACGAAGTGAAAAAAGCAGTAAATAAGAAGAAGAAAGCATGTTTAGACTACTTGGCTTCTAGTTATGATAAAGATATGAGAAGATGAAAGAAAGATATAAGATGCAGAAGGTTCACACGAAAGCATTGATTGAGGAAGTGCGCGAAAGGTGTAGAATAGAAGCGGACGAAAGGTTGTCGCACAAGTTTAAGGAGAACTAATAGCTCTTATGGAAAGAGGTTGGAAGGGCCCGAAGTGCTGCGACAGCCTTAAGAATGAACAAAGTGATTTCGGGAACCAATGACATCCCTACGAAAAAATTGGACGTCATGCAGCGATGGAGTGAGTTTTATAGAGAAATGTATGAGAGCGATGATCTTAGTGAAATATTCAGGGGTGGCGCCGTAATCGGTACACAAGACCCGGACATAAATGACGCTGAAGTCATATATATATGGTATGAAGGAGATTGAATGTGCGATTCGAAGCTTGAAATGTGGTAAGGACTAGATAGAGTTACTTGATAAATGATCTAGCATGGTGGGACAGCTTTCAGCTCAGCTCAGCTCAGCTCGCGTCTGGGACAGCTTTCATCTGCTATGCAATTTATGCTGCGGACGGAGGATTTCCCTTATGATTGGTGATCCGCAGTCATTGTGCCTTTATATAAAGGTAAAGGTTCACATTTTGACTGCGGGTGCTATCGGGCGATCAGCTTGACCAGTTTTGCAAGTAAAGTTTACACGAAGGTTTTGACGTATAGGATGCGAGAGAAATCGGAAAGATTTCTATGGGAGGCACAATGCGGATTTAGACCTGGAAGAGCATGCATGTATCAAGTGTTTTCTCTCCGCATGATCACGGAAAAGCTTCTAACCAGAAGATTTTCTGTGCTTTAGTGGATCTTGAGAAGGCATTTAATAAGATTGTAAGGAAGAAATGTGGGAACTGCTGCCAGGGTATGTTGTGGATGGCCGGCTGCAAATGTCTGTGCAGTCGCTCTTTTGTGTCTGCTAAGCCTGTGTGCAGGTAGGGCATGACCTGTCACCCATGTTTAACGTCCAAACGTAAAAAATACATGTTTAACGTAAAACAGGGTTATGTCACGTCCTCCTGGCTGTTCATATTCTATCTCGACAGCTGTTTACAATAGCTGAAAGTTTTCGGTGTGAAATTGGGTGACATAAAAGTATCAGCATACAGTAGACAATCCTGTATGCAGATGACTAAGTGCATATTGCACCGTCATAGGCAGATCTGCAGGAATTAGTCTCGTGTATGAAAGAGGAAAACGAAAACTAAAAAAAATCTAAAGGTCTTCGTTTGAATGCTAATAAAACTAAGGTTCTGGTATTTGAAAGAAGTGTGTTAGAACGAAGTGTGAAATGTGGGTAAATCAGGAATGTCTAGAACAGGTGAATGAGATTGTATCCAAAGTATACAATTTGAGCGCTTTTAGCGCGTAGACGTGGACAGGCGTATCGCTGCCTGAAACAAGGCCAACAGTGCCCTGACTGCGTAAGTCCAAAGGCAAGGCGTAGTGAAAAATTCACGCCTTGCTATACATAACGTAGTGCTGGTACCCACTTTATTATACTTATATGGCAGCGAAACCTGGGTATGCCAGAAGAAGCATAAAAGCAAGTTAAATGCAGTAAAGACGCGATCTCTTCGTAAAATTCGCAAATTTATAAGAGTGTGCTTCGATGGTTTGGGCATGTTGAGCGAATGAGTGAAGCCCAAATGGTGAAGTTAATATATAGCGCGAAAGTTAATGTTAAAAGGGGTCGAGGTAGGCAGAGACTAACTTTCGAGGACCATGTGAGCAAAGGTTACGTGTTACATATTATTTTCAAATACTCATAGTACTAGTGGAGCAAATATACAAGTTAGTGGCGGCTACAGAACTATAGTATGATGATATGAAAAAGCAAATTGTTTAAAGATTAATTTTACAATTCAAAATTGGAGATGAGTTCTGTTTTTATAAAATTTTATAAATATTGCTACACCTAATATTCAATAATATTTTTCCCCATATGTTGCCTTTTCGCAGTCTTAAATATCTCATATTTCTAAAAACTTGCTTATCTTTAAAATTATTTCAAATGTACCCAGCTTTAAAAGACAAAGTGGACATCAACTTGACATTGCAGCTTGCAATTTATTAATAAATAATTTTAAATTATATTTCATACTTACTCAAATCTCGATAGTCTGTAGAAACAAGCCAAGCCCTCAGCAACAGTTTTCCCTTTTTTATAGAATAATCCCGCAAGACCTTCCAATTCTAAATAAGGTTGTAAAGTATTATTGAATACTTTGCTATCTACTTCCTGAAGACAAACAATATCAGCATTGTATCCTGATAAGAAAACGGAATATGTTAAAATTAAGGTACACAATTTAAATCATCCTGGCTCTAGAGCAACCATTAAAGTAGTGTCTGATAGATCTGTGTGACCATTTGTGGTGCAAAACATGCATGACCTACCAGCGTAACAAAGTCACATGTCTTACACAGTCCCTGCTTGGAAATTTTGCATGCCCTATGTCACGGCTTCAGTACGTCCATGTGGATATTACTGGTCCTTTAATATAATCAACAACTAAACCTGATGGCGTAAAGTTTGGCTAACGTGGCACAACTACAGAGGAAGTGGCACATGCTTTTGTTACTGGCTGGATATCACTTTTAAGAGTCTCAAACGAAGGATGACAATGTGAGTTTGATATATGTGGAAAAGATACTACTAGCTACCACCCATGCGCAAATAGTTTTGTTGAATGAATGCATTGGCACATTAAGGCCACTTTAATGTGTGACTACCATTTGTTTTGCTTGATATAAGGTGCGCATTCAAGGAAGTCCTTAAAACAACTTCAGCCAATCCAGTACCAACAAGGAGGCACCAGGTCAGTTTTTAAAGGAAATAAAGAAACTATAGTGAGTAACCCTGTAAGTACTATCACATGGTAATCAGATGAAGTGTATACTGCCTAATAAGATAGTGGAGTTATTTTTTTAAACCTTTTTATTCCAAACTTTCTTTTTGTGGAGTCCAAACCACCAAAAAATAAAATTGCATTGCAAGTCAAATAATTACTTTTATAGAAAAATATTTGATTCCATTATTATTTTCGTAGTGATCTCTTATGAATAAAATTCCGGCCTTTATTACTGGCCGATAACCTAGCATTTTATTGGTGAAAGAATTTTTAAAATTGTTTGATTTAGGATTTGAGTGTAACAAAAAAGTCACTTTTGCATTTATTATATAGGTTTACTACTACTATACCTGCTACAACACTTATTTTATCAAAATTTCAACTGGTTACCTGCAATGGCACTAAAGATATTAGTGCTTTAAAAGTGAAAACCTGTCATAAATAGGATGGGATAATCTTGGCAATGCAGAGTTGGAGGGGTAATTAAATTTTATACAGGCAGCATGGCATAAAGGAACCTAAGGTTTAATTATGCCTATTATGATTTAATATTATAAATGAAGTTTATATTACTTAAATTTATTTATTTACCTTGAACTTCTTTTAATATAAGTTGCTTCCTATAGTCTATCTGTAAAGCATATGCAGGGCAGTATGGGTGAAGAATGTTTCTTGTATAATCAGAATCGCAATACAAATCTGCTAATATATTGTAGGAGACACATCGAAAACTGAAAAACTCATAGAAATTATACACCAAACATCTAATTTGAATTAGATTAAAAACAGCAACAATAGCCGACTGCTTGGATGTTAAGAATTTTTATCCAAAGCCACAAGTTAGATCCCCCAAGAGGAAAGCTCGACCAATGACATATGTTGAAACTTATGCTATTTTTTTATCAATTCGGAAATATAGCATCCAAATGACATGTCAACTACAATCAGTACAAAGCATTTTAAATATTTAGATTAGCTATACTAAATAAAACAAACCTAGCATTTGTTAATTTTGTAGATGTAAACAAATGTCTGGTTTCAAAGGGGCAAGGACCAGGACCAGCTTCTACTAGGCATTTGGATACAGTTTCTACAGCAGGCCCGTTTGTAGTACCATTACCTGCAAATTTTAATTATTTTTTATGGTGGCTACAGAATCGTTTAAATCACCTAATCTAATATTTATTTTTGTAAGAAAAATTACAAAAAAAAATATCTTCATGCTATTCCCAATACAAGGGTAGACCTCTGTCTGGTCTAGACACTTAAGTCCCTTTGACCCACCTTCCACCAAAGACTTTTTTGAGACAATGTAACAGGTGGTGAGCCCATTGCTATCTTTATGTCGATTGATTATATAATCGTACAATCGTCAAAAAAACCCATTGGTATGAGCCTGACATTTGGGGATCAAACTCGGGTCTCTTGACTCAAAATTCCAACCAACCAACCATTCAGCTATCATGACTTATATGATATCGCTCATTGGAAAATAAATACTAGATTAAAATGTAGCAAACTGATGGTGACAAGCAGAAGTGTCTAATGTGCAAGGTTCCTAGTAAGGTGATTGCCAGTTAAAATGCATGACAATTATGGAAACCAATTTTTATGCTATGGGTTGGTTTTCTACATTGGCCCAACCCAGAATCAAGCCCTGGACAGAAGGCTATGTATGCTACTCATCCATGGAGGAATGCATATATTAATACTTTGATTGTTCATAATATTAATACTTATAATAGAAAGTATAGAACTATTTAGGTACCTGGAATACATTCCAACTTTAACTTCATGCCAACATCATTTGCAGTTGGCAGATAAGAAAATTTATTTCCAACTAAATTCCACTTAACATGAACTTCACTTATTTCATTGCCTTTTTCATTTATTGTTGAACCTTTATACCAATTAAAAGTAGACATTTGTTTCGTTGTATATAATGACTCAAAATTTTCAGGATATACTGGAAATCCGACCAATAAAGTCTTTGGTAAACTTATATTAATTACCCACGGTGCGTTAAAAACTGCTTCATAAATATTGTTATAAATTTCTAATTTAAGTGGTCTCTCTATTCCAAATAAATCCATGCAAGAAATATTATCAGATATTGGTTCATTGTTATCATCAAACATGAAAATCTTTATTTTATGGTTTTCTATAGTTACTGTTTTCTCCTTATTTCTATTCTTCTTTGTAATAACTTTTCGGACATTAGTCTCTATTCGAGTAAACAGAGTTTGTAAACTTTCATTAGGTTGTCGCCTAAAATTAAATTGCCGCACAGTATCTTTTATTTGTAATAAGAATGAAATATCTATTTTTTTTTCAGCTTCAAGAAATCTAAAATAACATTTATCTATATTCATTATATTCGTTTTTGATATTTTAACTAAAGTCGAAAGTAAAGCGTATTTTATCATGGTAAACTCATTGGTCTTTTTGACATAGATATAATCAAAGAGTATATAACCGCTACGTTATAATAACTGTTTTTTTTATAAAGAATGCATCTTAATTGTATAATGATAATACTTTTTGGTACATATGAACACACGTTCTATTTCTTCGATTGTAGAAAATTATTTCAAAGAGGAATTGTCCGTCTTCTAATTTAGCTGTGAGCAGAGCGTAGATAATGGTATATAACGGAATTATTAGTCCCACTTTAAAAAAAAAACTCAATTAATTCATTCATAGATATTAGCATAACTTCACATACATTGCTCTGATCCCAAAATAAGCAGCTTAAGTACTTTTATTACTTCTTTATTTATTAAAATGGACCGCAAACAGGTTAACAATACATTTTTAAATTACACGAGAGACACAAATAAAAATAAAAAATAATTTTGAACCCAACACTGAAGGTCACAGCTTCGATTAGAAACTAAAAGGAGCAAATATAGCAATAGTGTTTATAGAGCCGTGTATGTATATATATATATATATATATATATATAAATAATTAATAAATATCTTCACGCAATTTTACAGTGGTAGAACCACGCATCAGCTTTTGTTGTTGCATGAATGCGCCGGCTCGACCGGGGAAGTACCACGACCTCACAGAATACCGGCGTGAAGTAGAACTCTAACAAACTTCTGCGTTTCGTCTGGTGAGTGCAGGTGACCGGTGGCCCACACACTTCCCTCCCCCAATTCTGGGGGGGGGGGGGCACTCTAAGGGAGGCAACGCATCTGCTATGCCTCTGGTATTGCGGGTGTTCATGGGCGGCGGTAATCACTTACCATCACGGTCTAGTCTAGACAATTAAGTCCCTTTGACCCAACTTCCACCGAAGATATTTTTGGGACAACGTGACAGGTGGTGAGCCCATCGCCGTCTTTATGTCCAAGTCAACGATGTAATTCGTACATACGTTTTTGAAAAACTCATTGGTACTGCCACCTGGAGATCGAACTCGGGTATCTTGACTCGAAATTCCGTCCACCCAACCACTCTTTAATCGTGGTTTAAATTTAAAGCGAGAACTGCAAAACATGGTTAGTGGCAAGTTGTGGCCTGATTCGGCACAGATGCATTGCAGCCACAGAGTACGTTTGTATAAAAATTAAATTGCATTTAAATTGATTAATTGGAGAGGTTCTATAACGTAGTTATTATATACTCTTTAGCGGTTAAAAGAATTCGTAGGTTTTTTTTGAGTTTATGGCTAATAATAATTAGTCTATGGAAAGCAAAGAGTATATAATCACTACGATATAGGAAAGTTATCCATATTTTTATGTCAAACTGCACCATAGATAATGCTTATGTTACTGAACGAAACCAATGTTATAGCTCTCGTTAGAGAGTACTATGTTTCTTGCTAATAGTTTCATCGCTTTTCAGAATTCCTTGTTTTGTTTTTTATAAAGAATGTTTACAAGTTACAAACATAGTGACTTTTAAAATGAGTTATTTTTTAATTTTTTCCCTTTTTCCAGTTCTATGTTTGTGTGTTTTAACTGAAAGCTCACATGTTACTGTTTATCAAGGAGATACATTACCCCACCATGGACGTTGTGAGCCTATTACTATTCCGCTTTGCCAGCATTTAAGATATAATCAAACAATTTTCCCGAATTTACTAAATCATGCTAAACAAATCGATGCCAGTCAGGAAGTGCTACAATTTACGTCATTAATTAAAGTGCATTGTTCTCCGGATTTAAAATTTTTTCTGTGTTCAGTGTATGCTCCTGTATGTACAATATTAGAAGAACCTATTCCACCTTGTCGACATTTATGTGAATCTGCTAAACATAATTGCGATAAACTTATGATATCTTATGGATTTCACTGGCCACAATATTTAGAGTGTTCAGAATTTCCAGCCGCTGGTAAAAATGTTATTTGTGTAGGGGATAACAATGAAACTCAAGAATCTCGACAAACCTCACAATCAAAGCTGCCTAAAGTTGATTATAAAGCAAATATTGATAAAGATCCCACAAAACAACAAGGTGCTAGGGACATTGGATTTGTTTGTCCAATCCAATTTAAGATACCAAAAAATTTGGATTTGGAATACTCTTTGAAAGTTGGAGATAAGATTGAACATGATTGTGGGGCACCTTGTAATGGAATATTTTTCAGTCAGGATGAAAAGAATTTTTCAAGGTTATGGATTGGAATGTGGGCGATACTCTGTGCAATAAGTTGTTTGTTTACAGTCTTGACTTTTCTCATAGACACAGATCGTTTTCGATATCCTGAAAGACCTATTATATTTTTGTCAGTTTGTTATTTAATGGTGGCTGCATCTTATGTCATGGGCTGGAGTGCAGGTGACAGTGTTAGTTGTCAAGGACCATTTCCATCTACTATTAGTGGAACTAGACTCCCAAACATATCTGTAATTACACAAGGCACCAAACATGAACCATGTACAATTCTTTTTATGGTTGTTTACTTCTTCAGCATGGCCTCCAGTATTTGGTGGGTTATATTAACTCTCACATGGTTTCTGGCAGCTGGATTAAAATGGGGCCATGAAGCAATAGAAGCTAATTCTCAATACTTTCATTTGGCCGCATGGGCAGTACCAGCTATAAAAACAATATCTATATTAGCAATGGGAAAAGTTGATGGTGAGTTTATGTAGTTTAACATTTTATAATTACAAATAAACATAATTAATGGAGGTTTTTTTGATTTCTGAAACAAAAACTAAAGTGTCTGATAGTAAAGTGAAGAATTTGATAATGTAATTTAAATGCTTACTTCTTTTACAGGTGATATACTGTCTGGTGTGTGTTATGTGGGACTTTGGGATGCAGAGGCTCTTCAAGGTTTTGTATTGGCTCCTCTTTGTGCATATCTTGTATTAGGAACAATATTCTTATTGGCAGGTTTTGTTTCATTATTTCGAATAAGAACAGTAATGAAACATGATGGTACAAAAACTGACAAATTAGAGAAATTAATGATAAGAATCGGAGTATTTGGTGTTCTGTACACAGTACCAGCACTTATTGTAATAGCATGTTTATTTTATGAGTATATGCATTTTGACAGTTGGATGGTAACATGGCATAGAGATTTATGTACTACCTCAATGTATTCAATTCCTTGTCCTTTCACATACCAGGAAGTAGAGAGGCCTAAATTTGAAATGTTTATGATTAAGTACCTTATGACAATGATTGTGGGAATTACATCAAGTTTTTGGATCTGGTCAAGTAAGACATTGGTGTCTTGGCACCAATTTTTTGATAGAATAAGAGGTCGCAGAGTTGAAGCCTATGTATAATTAGTAATTAGGTCTGCTATTCAGAAAAATAAATAGTGTAAATCAATTTGATATATTATTTTTAATTTTTCATAATTTTTTAAAGTGGTCATTCAAATGTCTTGTGGCATAAATTTTTAATGAATAAAACATGATGAATGAGGATGCTGAATCTTAGTTTTATCCGACATAAAATACAAATTGTCTGGTATTCAGAAAAAATAACTGTCATGTGTCATGATTTTTTTAATGTTTTAATATAGCCTTATTTAGGTTATTGTTTTAAAATTATGTCATTATTTATAAGGTTTTTGCAAGTATTAAGAATGTATTAAGTTTAGTTGTGAGCAAATACAGTTTTTTCTTTTTTATATACTATTATACATTTAGTTATCATAATGTATGAATCAATTTTTTTATCCATGGTATTAACTATTTTTTGTAAAGAATACATGACTTTCTCTTTTAGAAATAATTATACATTTAATCATTATAATATATAAATTAATTTTCTAGTTGATTTTTTTAACCATGGCATTACTTGTTTTTGAAAGAATGACTTTTAAAGTCATTGACAGCTATTTGGAATTTTTATAAGGCTGATTATGTAAATAAGACATTATTTTCCTTAAATTCTGAAGGAACTACTTAATATTAGTTATAAGTGTAATTATTAAGAAATAAAAAACCTAGCTTAAAATACTAACAATGACCTATGACTGTTAAGTCATGGACTCCAATATTATGTTATGAAAAAAATGTAATGGTCAATTTCTTTACAACTGGATACCTTACTTATAGTGATACATTACTGTCATCCATTTCTTTATTTTTAACAGAATACATAATCATTATTATGTTTACAATTTAAATTTCAAATAGTATGTAAAATTACTATGCTATCAGAAGGCTGTAAGACCCTTGGATGGAAATAAAAATGTTTCAAAAATCTATTAGATATTTTTATTCCTTTTTTGAACTGATATTTTGCACTTACTTTTTCGACAATTTAAGGATTGATTTCTTGAGAATATCAGGAGGTACTAAGTCCCTTTGAAGTACTTAGCTTAGAGACTAAAAAATGCTAATGTATTTTTACTAATGTACTTTTTTGTCAACTGATTGTATTACTTTGAATTAAGCATTTTGGAAATAAGTGAATATGTATATATTTCTTTACTTGTTAAAACTATGTTCTTCCATTATGGAAATGTAATGAAAATAGCAAGAATAGAAATGTACAATATCAACCTAGCAAAACCTGCATATTATTTTATATATTATAAATAAAAATTGAGATTATATAAAAACTTACATTTATTTTATAATAAGATTACATAATTTATCTCCACAATAGTTACATTTCCAAGCACATAACATTCAAAATTAAATATAACCCACCAATATGAACTTCTTAATTCTTTATAAAATTTATTTTTACGCTCTTGTGTATTTGCCCCAAATATGTAGCATAAAAACTGATGCAATGAAGAGAAGGGACATCACTAATACTGGGACAGGACCTCTGAAAAGAAAAAATAATTTATATTCCTAACTAAATAACTTAATAAGTAGCAAACTTAACACCGGAATGAGTTGAAAAGTATCAAGATAGTCTTAAGTATATATACTTATATTTAAAAAAATATGTTCATGCCATTCTTAATATAGGGGAAGACAGGTCTAGACAATTAAATTCTTTTTTGACCCACCTTGTACTGTAGCCATTTTTTAGGACAATGTGACAGCAACAAAAATCATTCATAAGTTTCGAAAAAACCTGTTGGCACAAACAAAATTTGGGGAATGAACTCTGATTTCTTGACTCTAATTCCAATCACCCAACAACTTGGATATTATGAACTCCTTTTATTAAGACTTGGAATAAGTAGCATAATAAGGAATAGTGTTAAGTGAGATGCAAGCTACTTTAACTTCACCTTCACACTTTTCCCAATACAGAGATAGCCACTGGTCTAGACACTTCAGTCCTTTGAACCCACATATCACATTAGGTGGTGAGTCTGTTACTGTCCTGTCTATCATTGTAGCCAACAATGTAGATCATACATAAGTTTTGAAAAAACTTACTTGTTCGAGAGTAACTTCTGGGAATTGAACTTAAGTTTCTTGAATTTATGTCTTTTATCTCGAGGTATTAAACAGTTAATTAAAGGTAGATAAAAAAGAATATAGTAATAAAATATGATAATCTTAATTTTATTAAGTACAACTTACACTTTAACGCCAGGGGAATCATCTGTGTAGAATCGCCACATACCACCTGAACCAGCTCCAGTGCTGCGATTTCTAGCAGCGGTTGTGGTAGTCGTAGACTTACGTTGTCGTACGGTACTTCCACTAGTTGAGCGAGGAGCAGCAGACACTTTACTAGGTGACCGTCCTCCCGAACCAACAGATGTAGAACTCGGCGGAGCAGGCTAAATTTGGTTAAAAAAAGTTGAGATTAAAATTTTTAATTTATCAATTTCAAGTCAGAAATCACTTTTTATTACCATTTTATTAATTAAGAATGAAAGTAAGTACTGCTTTAAAAACTTGGGTGCTATAAGTTAAATTCAAAGATAAGACTAGTGATTGGCTCAATGAGTATTTCGCTACGCGTACAATAAACTTGACACGTTGTAACAGAATGTTTTGTTGTCACTTGTAGTGTTGCCATAGCCATACTTATAGTGACCGTCCATACATATATTACCGCCATCTAGTGTAAAACTTGCGTAAATTACTATTTTGTCAAATAATTAGTAGCCAGCGGGATTACTGATTTCAGTTGATTTTTGCATTTCTCATTTTATGACATATTATTTATATTTTTAACATATGCTTATAAATATCAGCATGTCAAACGATAAACCACCAATAAATATATTAACTTCATATATGCTGCATCAAAGGTCCTTATTTCGACTTATTTTGGACATGTGAAATTTAAATTTACATGTGAAATTTAAATAATATTATTGTGTTTAATAGTGCCGAAGTGCAAGTACATTTATGTACAATAATAAGAAAACCATGAATTAAATTTTGTGTGGGTGTACAAATTATTAAATAAAATTCAAAGTTGTCGCCTAAACAGCTTATATTTATACAACAGCTACACTGTAAATTGGAAAGCATTACTTCAAAATGATGGACTAAGCAACACCGAGTCTGAGTTAATGAACAATAATGTGTACATATTGATTTTGTTAACAGATATGAGACATTGAGGTGGATACAAAATCAGCTATGGCTAAGTACTTACTTACCTGGTAGTCAAAACCAGCATAAACCCAGTAAACTAATGATATCTTCAAAAGAACGATTGATTTAAACCAACTCCCGTACTTTACAATTGGAGAAAATTTACAATATATCCGAAGTTTGCAAGTAAATCAATATAATGTTAATTGATAATCTCAGATTATACATACTCTTTTGATGTCAACTTCTGTTTGGTTTATGTATTAAGTTTAAATTACTTTAAATTTGGAATGTCAGTTTTATTTGTTCAGATTGAATTATGATATTTGATTATTCTGCGAAAATCGCATGAAGAAGTTACATATTGTATATATATATATATATGTATATATATATATACATATATATATATATATATATATATATATATATATATATATATATATATATATATATATATATATATATATATATATATATATATATATATATATATATATATATATATATATATATATATATATATATATATATATTTCATAATGATAACGTTTCATTAAAAATAAAATCAAAAGTTCAAAAGTTAAACTTAAAATAAATAGTTTTCTCATCAGTCTTTAAGGGTTTTTTTGGTTTGAAAGTAATCACATTAGCCACGTTATGATGAACCATTGTTTTATTATTAAATTATAAAGAAATTTAAAAATCGACTGACATGAGCGGTATTCGAACCCGTGACCTTTGCCATACCATGGCAACGTTTTTCCTTTCGAGTCATCGTGTACTGCACACATCAGTTGAAATTTCAAATTTTTCTCTCTTTATTCATGCCTGATATGGCATTGGCAACATCCACCGGAAGAAATTACCAGAAATTACGGACATTGAGCTGGACTTTGAAATATTTCACAGTAGATGTTCAATAAAATCAATTAAAAAGGACGGAATACTGCATATTCGACAGAAGTTATTTTTTGCCAAAATTGACGTTCTTGCATATATGATGCAGTAATGTATAGGTACTCTATGATATTTTCGTATTATTTATGTACATTTGCGAATAGTTTTTATTTCATGGCCTAAAGGTCTAGATAACAGCCCATAAGCTACAAAAAAGTTTTTATTTCAGTTGTATATCTATTATCTATGGTTTCTAGTTTGGTGTGATTTCAGATACATATGGGTGCTCTTGGGCATAATATTTTATAATAGTGTTTGATTTGATTTTATTATAAAAATGGATTTAGGTGCCGACAATTTGGATTTTAGCAAATTAGTAAATGTAAAGGGTAATGCTGATAATATAACTCCTCATAAAATTGCAGTGGTCGCTTTTATTCGGGAATATGGTTTATTGAAAGTCGAAGGTATCTTGTTGTTATTTTTTCCTGAATGATTTGTTACATTTATAATATGGTTTGACTAACTATCGCAATATTTTTTAGCCAAAGATATGATTGAATGCACAATGGCTCCCAAGTATCGAAAAGATTTTTGTATTCTGGCACTTAAGTTAATTCAGGTAATTTTTTATCTTGCGTTCGAAATACTTGTTTAAGTAACACCTTTTGTACAAAAAAATGTGTTTTAGTGTCCTGATATGGAATTTAAAGATTTGGAGTCTCTTCTTACTAATGGCCGTTACAATTTATTAAGTGTCCATTTAGAGAATTTCTGTGTTCGACTTAAAAGCATTCATGTCAATGGAATAAGTGCTTTGATGGATTGTGTCACTTCTACTGTTGATAAATTGATGATTGAACAAAACGAGACAAATCCTTGTGTTATTACCAGATGCAGTGTTTTAGGTAACAATTACATGATTATATTTTTATATATATGATTAGATACTTTTAATTACGTGATTATATTTTTCATAAACTTTTTAATCATTATATTTGATATGTATAAACAGTGTTGGAGATGTATGGACCCATTAAGTAGTAGTATAATCAGTAACAGTAAATTACTCTCAGTAAGACAATTATATATAATTCAAAAATTTCTAAGAAAACATAAACATATGCTTACCTATTATACTAGTATATTATTAAATAGTAAAATATATAATATAGCACATAGCAAAAATCCCAAAAACTAAAAAAGTATATGCAAGTATATAACATAAGAACAGATCAAGTCAACTGTATAATTGAATAAATGAAGATATAAATATGTTTAAAAAACAATACCGCAGAGCTCTGTGGTCGCTCATTGTAGAGCCTACACACTTAAGAATGCCTTGTTTTGAGGCGAAACACATGTCTTGTTTTCATTGGTGGTATATGTTACCTGGTTTGAGTGTTGTGGTGGTGGTGTATAAAGTAGAATTAGTGCATGCAGCTGTGGGAGGGAGGGTGGTGCTCTTCTCTTTGGACCAGGTAACATATACCTTTTATATTTGCATGTGGAAGGGTGCCTTGCATGCAATTATTCAATAACAACTTTAGAATGGAAGTAAAGCAATTGGCTTGTAGTTGGAGCAGTTCACTTTATCCCATTTTTTAAAAATCGGTGTTATTATATGAAATTTTTAAATGGTTTGAACATGGGACTATGCCAAAATGACTAATTAATATATCTTCACGCCATTCCCAATACAGGGATAGACAGAGGTCTAGACAATTCAGTCCTTTTGACCCACATTCCACCGAAGACTATATGATAGGTGGTGAGCACGTCGCCGTCTTTATGTCCAAGCCAACAATAAATGGTACATAAAGTTTTGAAAAAACGAATTGGTATGAGCCTTCTACCTGGGGATTGAACTCGGGTCTCTTGACTAGAATTCCGATTACCCAACCACTTAGCTATTGTGACTGATTAATTAAAAAGTTAGAACAAGTGAGAGCACATCTTATTAATATGCTTTACAACAAAGCTATGTTTACTATTTAAGGTTTTAATTATCTTTAGTACTTCTTGATCAGTTATAGGGCTCAAGTACACAGAGTGTTTGCGTTGATGTATTGGTGCTCTCTTCCCATTTGAGAAAAAATTGTTAAAAGCATTAGCCACATTTCTGGAGTCATACAAGATGTCATTATTTGATTTTAACTCTATATTAATTTTACACCTAGTATTAGTTAGTTATTATTTTGATAGTTTCTTCACTATTTGCCATATGGACTTTATTACATATATTGCATTTTTAGTTATTTTAATTTTATGATTTTTTTATAGTTTTATTGTCTTATTTAGTATATTTTTGTACTGTTTATAGTTTTCGTTAAAAATTTTATCTGTTTATTTGAATGGTAAGAAAAAATTTAAGTCTTATTTTTATATGATGTTTTTAGTCCAGCTGTAAGCTGTTTTTTAGTCTCTCGTTTACATTTTCCTTTAATTTTAAGAATACATAATTTGAATTTGATTAATTGAATAGGCAATGTCATGACCTGTGTTGTTTTTTTAGCTATGTGAATAAATATTTAACTGCGCTAAACACTATTTTCTGCATATTTGATATTTTCTTCCCAATTCACTTGTTCACTTGTCGATAACGTCTAAATATGATATTTATTGACTTATTTTTATAAAAATTTAATAAAATATGATAATATGAATGAAATGAATCAGAAATAATCCTTGTAAAAATTTTATCAACCTGCAGAAAATACCTGTCTACAAAGATTGAAGGTATATTCTCCAGCCACCTGAGAACAATATTTTTTCTTGTACAGAATTGTAGAATGATCCTAGATCTTATTATGTTAGTAACTTTTATTATTAGTAGGTTATACACATACAGGAGTTGAGTACTTTATAGAGAATATCTCTGTAAAGTACACACAAAAAGGAAACAAGAATGAACTTTTTTTTTACAACATCACACACTTTGTTCTGATCCCAAAGTAAGCACCTAAGGCACTTGTGGTATTGATTTGAAAACAACAAAAGCATCCAGACCCGAGAAAATGTAGAAACATAGGTTTTTCTACATTGTCCCGACTGGGAATCGAACACGGGACCGCAGAGCTAGCGACATCTTGAAAATGTCGCGGTGTGTACGCCACTCACCCACGGAGGTCGCCGAACATGACTTTTTGTTTTGTTTTGTTATGCATTCCAAGAGTTTAAGACACTTTTGTATACTTCATGTTTTAGGTTTTTACTTAAGACGTATAATGCTGCAATTGGATAAACTAACTTTTGTGCAAGTTGTATCGCTGTATAAATCTTTTTGTCTCTATTATCAAAAAGGTAGACCAGGCCTTATTATGAGATCTCTAAGTAAAGAGGTATTGTTCACTCAAATAAATTTATTTTATTGCAAAGTTAAATGTGAAGTTTATTTGTTTACATTAATTTTAGAAGCTCAATAATATGGAACCTGCAAGTGGTGTAACCTCATTCGCATCACCTGTACTTCCAGAAGAATCTAAACCTCAAGAAGTATTTATGAGAATGAACATAATCGAAAGAGACAAGTAAACTGACATTATTCTTTACAATTGAATATAGGATAATTTCTTTGCATTTCTTAAGAGGCAATTGATAGACAACATTCTTTATAAATGAGAATTAGGATAATTTCATTATATTTTTTAAGATGCACCTTATGATTGTTTTAGCAGTCTTGAAGAATGTAAATGGTCACGAAAACAAGCTGAATTGTTTACTGCTCAGCAAGCTAATTTATTACAAATAAATGAGAAGAAAGCACTTCCACCCAGACAGCTTCAGAGAACTATTGTGCAAATAATGAATGATATACCAGATTATTCAGATATTGTGAGCAAACTAATAAATGCATTTTCAATTTTTTCACATGAAATTACTAATCTAATCTCTCCTGTACATTTTCAGCATTTTTTAAGCTTCTTAAATTGTATCAGAATGAAGGAATTTTGTGGTGCCCAAGATTCACTATACAATTGTTTTGACAGAACAGTGTTTAATATTTGCGGAAATAGCAATAACTGTAATGATAAAAACAAAAATTTTCGGTATGCAGCTCTCAATCGAGCCGCTATGCATACACAGTTTGGACATTTGTGAGTATTTTAAAGTGATTAGTATTTCAAAATTTACTGTTTCATTAAGCATGTGAGCCATTCACATGCTTATAACAGTAAATATGCATAATTAACGTCTAAAGTAAAATAAAATAAATAAATATCTTCACGCAATTCCCAATACAGGGGTAGACAGAGGTCTCGTCTAAACAGTTAAGTCCCTTCGACCCACCTTCCACCGAAGATATTTTCGGGATATTTTTTGTCTTTGTTTCGTCTAAAGTAGTAAGGGAAAACGGAAAATACACTCTGTATTTACGTTTTGTTTAGGTCAGTGGCAATGGAGGGCGTGCACGAGGCGTTGGGCGCGGCGCAGGAGGCGGCGGACGCGGCGTGCCTGGCGCACGCGGCCGCGTGGGGCGCGCTGGCCGGCGGGCGCGCGCGCCGCGCCGCGCTGCTCGCGCGGGTGCCGCGCGCGCCGCGCGTCGCCGCCGCCGCCGCACAGCTCATGGCGCAGCACGCCGCCGTCAACGCAGCCAAGCCCGCCGAAGTGTTTCAGGTTAGCATCGTTACGCTCCACGTATATGTTACGGAATTGCTGTGAAAGTTATTTTGTCTCGTCTATTTATTTCATTGCTTAACCAGGTTCGCGTTTAAGTTCTTCCGCCCTTTTGTATGGACTGTTTAAAATTGAATATTTTTGTAACTACTTGGTAAATGTTTTCCCAGTTTCCCTGAGGATTTGGAGATTTTAGCATTTCATCAATAATTCTCGAACGTCCAATCATGTTGCGTGTGTGTGACGAAGTGTACGGCCTCCGCTTTGTAGAGCGTAGGCAGAAAGTTATTCAGAGAGTACAGATTACTTTGTGCTAGATATTGTTAAATACCGCTACCGCATTACGCTTTATATCAACGAAGGTTACATTTAAAAAATTAAATATTGTCGAGACCCTCACTTATATAACGCTATTATTATTTAGTATAAATAAATATAATACGCTCTCTTATTTGACCAAAAAATTTATGTGGTCGCAACACGTGAAAACAAAGGTAATCCGTTATTGGACCATTGCCCTTCGAAGAATTTTATGTGAGTACTGAAACCGGTACAATAATATTTGTCGGCGTAGGGTAGGCCACATGAGGCAACATAGCGTCACTACCTTTTTTACATGACACAAATAATGAAAATCAAAGAAAATCTCTTTCATTAATGAACCAAAACAGAGCATACACAATTCACAAAACAGTAAAAAAAGTAGATACCGATTTCTACTGGACTACGGCTACGTAATAGACTGGTACGGTCCACTGTTCACCAAGGCTCTCACAGACTCTACTCTACACAACTATCCACCAGAATTAATTAATCTTAAATACACTTCGTATTTGAACTTAATATTATTATTATTATATTAATATTATCGCTTATAAATCGCAGTATAAATCAATTATCATTTTCTGTAATAGAAAATTATTATTGATTTACCCTTTCTTCACTTAATCATAGTTATATCGCTACTTCATTGGCATTAAATTTGTTTTCGTAGGTAAAAGCGCGCACTTTGAAACGTTTGTGTTATTCAGTTTTCTTTAATTATTGTATTCGTAATATGCGTTCTTTTTTTGTCACTCACAGTATCTTAAATACAAATAGACGTGTTGCCACTAAGGCTGACTGGAAACCAGCGCTACTAAGCCAAGAAGCCACTTTGCATTACGACCGGATAGAGTACTTGACATCGTGACGCCTAGTACAAATGTAATTGTGATTAAAGAGAGTTAAGTCAGATCGCCGAGCTCACTTGACATGTTCACGCTTTATTTTTTATATGTCAATGCTGACATAAAATTCTGAAAGTTTTATCTTCACGCAATCTCCTTTACTGGTCTAGGCTGAGGTCTAACCAGTGACGTCCCAACAATTTCTCATCGAAGCTTACCCTGAATCCAATTATTTAACTCAATACTTTTTCCAACCATGTAATTTTCTATACAGATTATTACAAAAGGCGACTCCATTAATTACCTACATTCAATGACCGACTTAACGATGGCCGGTTTGGCAAACACAGCAGCTCTGTGGTCATTGTATGGAAAGACAGAAATGGCGTCTATAAGCTGCCAACTGCTTCTGAATCTCAACACAAGTAAGTTTCCTAGTCGAAGTTGAATAATAGTGTTTTTTTTTGTAAAGGGTAAAAATATACATTTTGACGACAAACTGCACTCTATGCCTATATAGTAAAAATCTGAGTGTTGTGCGTTTACGTAGAGTGCAATGTGGGTGCGAACAGCGTGTGGCACTGGTCGGAGGCGTGCGCGGTGGCGGGCGCGGGCGCGGCCGGCGTGGCGGCGTGGCGCGGCGAGGGCGCGCTCGCCGCCGCGCTGCTGTCGCACCTGCACCACCTGCCGCCGCCGCCGCTGCGAGCCGTCGCCGCCAGGCACCGCGCCGGCGCTGCTCTGTTCGCCGGTGAGTGAATGGCGCGATGTAGTCGCACCTGCAGCGCCCGAGGCCACCTCCCCGCGGTCCGTCGCCGCCAGGCACCGCTCTGTTCGCCGGTGAGTGAATGGCGCGATGTGGTCGCACCTGCAGCGCCCGAGGCCACCTCCCCGCGGTCCGTCGCCGCCAGGCACCGCTCTGTTCGCCGGGTACTCACCTCAAGTCACTCGATTTGGCTATATAAAATTATTTTGGATTGTCTGTAAGTTTCAATAATTTCGGTAACACATCTGAATA
The DNA here is from genome assembly GCA_029286605.1 of Sericinus montela. NCBI lineage: Eukaryota > Metazoa > Arthropoda > Insecta > Lepidoptera > Papilionidae > Sericinus > Sericinus montela. The sequence continues at coordinate 12,548,967 of JAGSMR010000012.1, read as the reverse complement.
ATAAAAGTCACGTAACCACCACGGTCGCCTGGGCTGGTTAAAAACCTGCCCCAATGTGTCATTTAGAGTTTGCGTGATAAATTCAGATCGGACACAGTTTCGGGCTTAATACCGTTAAAAATAAGTGTATGAGTGTTTATTTCCAGGTAAGTGGGAGGAAGCTGAACTAAACATACGTCAACTGGCATCTTTCGATAGATGGGAGAGTCAACTATTGAAAGCAGAGATGTACTATCTTAAAGGCGACGCTACAGATGCCTTGGAAACACTACAAGATATTTTGAACTTCTGTAAAACGGAGGATGACAGCCTTCACTTTGCATCTTTGCGCTTGAAAGCAATGATATTAATGTCACAAGTTCAACTTTCTTATAGTAGTAGTAAATCGACCAACATTCTGCTGTTGAATGAAGCGTTATCTTGGGCAAAGAAGTTTCACTTGCACTATTTGGCTGCCACCGTTGAAATGCACATCGCGAATGTACAGCTTCATTTGGGATGTGCGAAAAATGCACTGGTGTTTGTAAAAAAAGTTTTGCCTTTGATTATGGCCCATGGAAGCGCCTACGACGTAGCAAGAGGTATCTATTACATGATTTGTCATTTCACCCGAATTATTCTTATTTAAATTATACAGGCTTTCTAAAACTATTATTTGTCGTAGTCATCCTAGGGCTGGCATAACTAACAACACTAACTAGAGTTTACTACCAACTAGGCTATCGGGTTGTCGATTTTTATTTGATTGAGAAAAAATCATATAATAATTTTTTAACTTATATAAAATACCCGGTAAATATATTTCTTTAAACAAGTTAATCTTGTATATTAAATACAAACGAAATCCGGCTAGAGTAAAGGTACTGAGTTCTTATACCCTCTAAGTACTAAAACCCTGCTGGTTGTGTGTGTGAAGTTGCAGGTTGACTCTTTCACGAGAACGCTTTCGCACATATCCGTTACCCCACCCACGCTGAATTTCCATTTTTGGGAGAGAACGCATTCTCTTCCTCTCTTTGACTATACACGTCGGAATACTGACATGTCTTCTTTCTCGGAATTCGATCACACATTAGCAAAATCAGTTCCCGAGTTCGAAGAAGGATGCTTTTACCATTGTCAACCCACTCTCCGCCCTGAAGACCTACCCTTAGCCTACAGAGCATGAAAATCCTTGATATAATAATCCTTATATAATAATCATATTGTTATACACTCAGCGTCACAAAAATCGCACCTCTCCGAGTTTGCGCGAAAAATGGCTGTAATAGCTAGAAAATTCCTGAAAGCTAATGAAATTTCCTTTCCAATGATACCCTCAAAACCACAACATTGGCAGTGGCCTGTTGTGTTAAAATAGTATTTATATTATTTTTTTCGAATGTGCGATTTTTTTGACGCCGAGTGTATAACATTATATGTCAAATGTATATGACAGACGGACGAAGAATTTCATGATTATTAATTTACTTTTAGGGTTATTGCTTTACACCAAATGTCGTATTGCCACCGCTCCTCCATCTGGCGAGGCCCGAATACAAGTGTTTCAGTCTTGTTGTGAGGCTTTGGAATCTGTTAAGGAGAACTTTACAAAAATTGGCGCACAATTGCGGTTGTTGCAAACGTGGTATATACAGGTATTTACTACAAATATTATCATTCTGATCAGATATAAATACAAAAATCTTTACAGTTCGTTTCATAAGGTTAAGATTTAAGGATAAAGAAAACCGAAACTATATTCCGATTAATCTCTGTCGCTGAATTTCACTTTGATGCTTGGCATTTCACCACAATGCGTTTTTCGCGGAATTTTCTGCCACGCACTTGCACTTTATGGAATGTGCTGCCGTCAGCGGTTTTTCCGGACCGATACGACTTAGGGACCTTCAAGAAAAGAGCCTATACCTTTCTCAAAGGGCATCTGCTATTCCTCTGGTATTGCAGATGTACATGGGCGGCGGTAATCAATTATCATTACGTGAGCCATCTGCTCGTTTGCCGGCCACACATCACCACAAACGACATCCATTTTTACGAACTTTAATGTTTTTTATGGTGAAACTTATATATTTTATTAAATATTATTTAATAATGAAAGTGAAACCTTAATAACGCAGAATACAAAAAGTGTTAAGTTTGTGATATTTCGGCTGGCCAATTTACTTGTTAGTCACGACAGCCGAGTGGTTGGGTGGTCGGAATTTCGAGTCAAGAGACCCGAGTTCGATCCCCAGGTGGCAGGCTCGTACCGATGGGTTTTCAAAAACTTATTTACGAATTATATCGTTGGCTTGGACATAAAGACGACGACGGGCTCACCACCTGTCACGTTGTCCCAAAAATATCTTTGGTGGAAGGCGGGTCGAAGGGACTTAATTATCTAGACTAAACCTTTGTCTACCCTTGTATTGGGAATTGCGTGAAGATATTTATAATTATTTATTTAATTAACTTGCTTAGTGAATAGCGACTGATCGTAAGTAGGTTGTTACGACCAAATAAATTTAACCAAACATTTTTTTTAACTTGGTAATCTTTTTCAGGCACAGTTATATAACGACGTGGGTAATATAGCTGCAAGAAATCAATGTGCATGGATGTACAGACAGCTCGAAACTCAAAATCCTGTTGAGCTTTCAAACATGTTACACATAATGTATTAAATGTATTATAAGAAACTACTTTTTATTTTTTTTTTGTTAATTACACAATACCCGCATTTATTCATATATTAGGTAGGTACTGATTATTATAATGCCAGCTAATACCTACACTGAGGTTATAGGATTAAAGCTTTCACGAAAGTGGCTGGCAGAGTAATAAGGTATCAGTGTAAGATGAGAACTTTATTCTTGTATGGATTTCGATAATCTAAAGGATCTCTTTAAAATCTTAACGATGACGGGCTTCACCAACGTCAATAGATCATAACGCCGTGTTAGTTCACTGGAAGACGTAGGCCTCCTTTAAGGATTTAATAAAACTGCCACGCTTGGCAAACGAATTGGTTATCGCAGTACTGGAATCAGCACCTTAGATGCTGGTACACGTCTTTAGTCTGCTTATTTTTAATCTGGTATTTCTCAAGATGCATGCACTTTCTATCTGCCAAGATGTTTGGTACTGTGAAATCCCTTTGAAAAGCTTCTATGACTACGTTATACAGTTTTACGTAAGCACTTTAAGGCTAGGCTATACGGTTCGCAAAGCCTTTTTTGTGATAAATAATATAGATTGATAGTAAGACTAAGAACGAAATATTTGAGATTTCCATAAAATGATAATATCCATATAAAAGACTTATACCGTATGCACTCACCTATCATATCATAGGTTACTAATGATACGACGCGAATGATGGCCGGTTACGAACTGAACCAATGTTACGCAATATTCAAATGAATATTGCGTAAAGCTAAATTTGCTGACAAGTAAAAAGTGTATAGAGCTGGCTCGCACACAGGTCGTTGTGTATGAATCGCAATAAGCTCACCACGCAAACACTTCTTTTTTCTTCCTTGACATGTTTTATTCTTCCTCCATCAACTTCTCCTTACAATATCTAACTTTGCGATCTTTACATCCTATTATCGATGAGAGAAAAAGACGTTAGAACTTTTAGAAGGTAAGAACTTTTAGCACTCTGGTGGTTTTAAATTCGAGTGTTTTTCATCAGATCATTAAAATATCTAAACTTGCAAGTAGGGCTTTGCAGCATGTGCGCTAAAGAAAATGCCTAACTTCATCAGTTCACACATTAGCACATCACAGCTAGACTTGTTTATTTATTTCCATAGTATAATGTCATATGATATTTTGCTATGGGGACATGCTCCACTCGTTTCTATGTGGAAACGATATTTATTTTTTAAAAGATGCAACTGTTTACAATTTTAATTCAAAATTTTAAAAGATCTCTTAGGTCGCGTCCAAATCTGGCGATTGCACTGATCGCATTCGCCAGATTTGAACGATCTCATAAAACTTACTTTCTACCTTTTACATGACAATAATCAAAAGGCACGGTGTAGTAAATAGTTGACTAATTACCGTACGCTTGACACGTGTTGGTACAGACTTTGATCTAGACTATATTTATATTTTTTAACATTTTGAAGTATTTAAAATTTTACTAAAATCACCACCAATCAACAATATTATTATAATTTTAATGTAGAGGATAGTATAATTTTACCCAAATTACACTATAAATTACACTAGATTTCTTATCTCCTAAAATCTTGTCCATCCAAAGGTTGTCTGGAAGAAAACGCTTTGAGCAGTAAGGCCGCCCATTGTGCTACCGAATGTAATTTATAATTATGTTTAAAATGTCGGCCTACAAATGCTACGTACGCTAATACAATAACAACAATTGCTACGACCTAAAGCTATTCTTGAAGTTAAGCTTGATATTAATCATTAAGAAAAAGGGCAATTTTGGTTACAAAACAATTATTCTTTTTGTAATAGTAAACTTTACACTTTGTACGTGATATATGATATGTATATGATAACAAATCATTGAATATGTTAAACTTATGGTGACGGCTCGTAGAAGGTTTTAAAATCATTGCATGTTTTCAGAGTAAATACTAATTTGGAAGAATTTTAATTTTAATATTCGAATTTTTAATACAACTTATCATTCAAAAGAGCTTTCTGTATAATTTCTGACATCGTTACTTTAATATCTCTACATAAAACTTCAGCAACTAAGACTTTTGTGTCTTCTTGCACTTCACATGCAACATAAGCTCCTTCGCCCATAATATTCGAATCATTCCAACAATGACCAAGAGACGCTTGTGATTCGCATATTCTTCCTAGTTGCAACAATAAAGACGTAATATCCTCGAGAAGAGAAGGAAAAGCGGTACAAATTCTCACAAGTGACTTAAGAACAGGTTGGAATAGTTCTAAGCGTAAGTCACTTGGCAGAACAGATAAAAGAGTGGAAAGTGTGTTAACGCAAAGTCTGGCAATAGACATTGCTTTCGGCAATGCATACTGTATAGATAAATGAGACACAAGGTCAACCGCAAATATTTGCTTCTCTAGTGCGGCCTGACTTAAAAGTTCGGGAATGAAATCTAAACATATATGCATAGAAGGAATTCCTTGTACAGTTACTGGTAATAATTCTCTTGGATATCCCTGGAAATGAACAAGTTTGGCCAATGATGGTTCCGATATAAAAATTTGATGGAGAAAAGAGCAAATTATGCTCCTTACTTCACGTAATGACCACATCAGTTCTGGTTTAGCCTGATCTTCACTTGTTTCTAAGCATGCTTCCAATAAAATTTGTAATGCTGCACTTTCTTGGGCAGCAACCAAAGCATTTTTCAATTCTTCTCTTTCAGAATCAGATGTGAGTTGTCCACTTTTTTCAAGCAGAGGTTTGTCCAGCAAATGACGACTAAGTTGACTTCTAGAAGCAGCCAAGCTAGCTTCTAAAATCCTGAGTATTATTTTTAAAATTGGCCCACATCTAAAGACTCTTATATCACATCGTAAAACTTGTAATGGATCAACTAAAATATTTTCTTGGGTAATTGTAACATTTCTTCCATTTCCATTGATGTCAAGTAAAGCATTGATTGTCATAATCCATAGACACCGAGGTAGAACAGTGTTCAATCGTAGCCAGACTTCTCGATAAAGTTCTTGTATATGTCTTGGAACTTGGTCACTTAGTACACTTTTAAAACATTTTACGAATATTTCGGCAAAAGGCCATATGTCTGTCGGATTCTTACTAAGCATAGCTTTTAAAATTTTCCCTGTCTTGTATGGATTGTCTTCAATGCATTGGAATGCCTCATTGATAGATGGTTCTGACAAATGAACATCGATTTGATGACGACAGGAATCGCCAAAAACTTGGTCGTCCATCCAATCATCAACCAGAGAAAGTTGAGGAAAATGAGTTGCCAAAAGACGAAGCAAAGGACTGAATAGTCCGCCGTAGCTCATTTGATCTTTCTGTGCTTGATGTAGTAGGAATTTGATTGGTAATTCGGAGAGGAACGCTGCAGAATAACTTTTGATTTTTCTGCCATTAGCAATCAAAATTGCAGTGTTGGAAAGCCTTACATCCTCATACAGTAGCAGATAATAAATTAATAGCAATTGTGAAGCCAGAGTCGGTTTTTCTATGTGAATATCTACTGATTTTTCTCCGCAATCCGTTTCCATTGGAGTGAAAGGTTTGTTTTGAGAATCAAAATTCATACCGAATATTGAATTTCTAAATACTTTTCGTATCTCTTCTTCTGTTATAGGCTTATTAACATATTCATTGGTACCCTTATTACTAATGACAAGAATAGAATTAACATAGACTTCAACAAGAGCAGGCATAACAGGATGTAAAGGTGCTGTACAATTGCAGATTTGTTTGTATATCCAGTTTTTAATGGGTACTTTATGTTTAGAAAACGCACGAGACTTAAGTAACTGGTGGATACAGTGTACCGGTAAATAACCTGGGATATTGCTGTTAAGGTTAACAGTGACTGGAACTTTAACTGCATGGGCGGTTACCACCTGTAAAAGAACGTAAATGCATATTAAATACGACGAGGTTGTTATTTAGTAGTTATTTAGTTTTATATGGCTAATAATGTACCTGTTCCGTGAATATTTCTTGGGTAAATGCCTGTTTAATGCGCGCCAAGCCATTTGGACGGACGGGTACACGCATACCAAGAGTGGCACAAACTAATTCGCCTACAGCAGCAAGTTGTCCAGAATGAAAATGTATTGCAATTAATAGCAACATTTCTCCAAAAGACGCTGTAACGCCAGAATTACTGCAAAAAACAAAAAGGTTCATTTTGATATAAACAATACAATAAAATGAAATTGACCACAATTTTATTGAATGATTGTACCTTTCAAAATAAGCTTCTTCTTTTACCAACCACTGAACCCACTCTATTGCTTTTTTCTCATGTTCCGAAGCAGCTGAAAATATATTTATTATTATATATAATTCAAACAAAACTAAATAGTTTTTATTTTCACTTCACGCATTCCCTGAAGTGTTATTTCTCCATAATCAATTTATTTTATTACTTGAAGACCACAAAACTTCAAGTATGTTTTTTTCTTTAATATGTGTATTAATTAAAATAAAATATGTTAATATATATAATATTTATATTAATATGTTTACAATTTCAAATAGTCTTTAGAGAATACAGTTCTCAAGCAAGTAGTATGCTGTGCATTTGCCAGATTAGAACACACTCTTAGGGGCTGCTGCCTTTACTAATCTGTGTTAAAATATCTTAATTCTTACCTACTGTTTAAGATCAAAGTTGGTAAAAATTAACATAATTGATACTCATAACATAAGTTTTGTTTATTAATTTTATAAATACATAATATATGTGTCAGATAGTTAAAAGTATAAAATGTTTAAATATACAATCTGTAAAATCAACTGCCACTAAAATTAATTCTGTGAATGATGCAATTTTTATTGATCAGTTATATTTTATATGCTTCAAAATGAAGCATATAAATTATGCTGAACTTATTGTTATGATAGAGATTTTTAAAAAAATCAACAGTCTGCTCATGACAGTATATTTATTTTTAAATTGCTTGTTAATTTAATAATTCTGTGAATATTTAAAAACCAACTTACCCATTAACGATGGACATGCCAGTATCATACATAGACTTAAGGAGACAAAACGAACACCTGCAGGTGTAGGAGGGGGCTTTTGAGTGACCAATCTCAAAAGCCCTGAAACTTCATCATCTTGAAACTTAATTCCTGCAATTCCTCTAAGTGCACAATATAATCTCAATAATGCAGATGCATCAACACCAGCTGCAGCATCCTTTAATCGATTAAGAAGTTCTTGTCGCAACTTTATCAATGCTCCATGTCCATCTCCTTTGCCCCTTTTATGAGAGTTTCTGACGAATGTTGCAAACCATCCTCTTGTAGATTGATCAGAGCCTAGTAAGAGCCCTGACATAAAAGAGACCTGAAAATTAGTATAGAAAAAAGACATTCAACAATTAAATGCTATAACTAACAAACACTGTATGCTTTTAGAGTAATATATAGAAAACTGACTCACCAAGTCATCTTGATGATGAGTTAAAGTAAGATTTATAATTAATGCCGGTAAACGACATGCGGAAACTGCTTTTGCTCTAACAGTAGCAGCTAAATATGGGCACATAGAACACAGACTGAATAATGCTTTTGCTCTAATCCCACCTTCCTCACCTCTTTCAGCATTCATAATTAAAGACTCTGCAACTGGTTACAAAGTTATATTAATAGGTGAAATAATAGCTGGCAATTACAATTTCTAAAATGGAAAATATTTTACCTTCATATAATGTGTCTGGCATATTTGCTACAACCCATGATATAATAATTGGACCTTTATTAACATGCAGCAAAACTTCCACAACATCAGAAATATTTAGTAAGTTAGGTAACTCAGCAAGGCTAATGCAAATTACATCAGTTATTTCTTCCAAATAAACATCATTATCAAATAATTCTGAAGGTTTCACAGAGCAATCATTGTTAGTATTTTTGTTTTGATGATACTCAACTATTTGTGCCTGCATTTGTAATATTTCTGAAAGTACCAGGCGAACACGTCTTGCAGAGTCAGATTGTTCAAAGTCATTTGCTATTCCATTTACCAGGTTTTGAATCAAAAATGACTCTGTATTTTGTGTACCACATTTTTGTCTAAAAATGTAACAATACATCTAAATAAAGTTGTTAAATAAATAATAATTGCTATGAGAAAAATATAATTATTGATAATCTTCTAATATATAAAATTTCCCTGTCACAATGTTAGTTACCGTTCTCCTCCGAAACGGCTTGACCGATTCTCATGAAATTTTGTATGCATATTGGTTCAGCCTGAGAATCGGACAACATATTTTTTTCACCCCCCTAAATGTTAAGGGTAGTCCAACCCTAATTTTTTTATTTTTAAATATTATTTTTATGATATCATTAAAAAATACATAAAACCCTGAATTCTCACCACCTGACGATCAACCCATATTTGTGTATGGCAAAACACCATTTGCTGGGTTTATTATAATATTCTGCTATAGCTAGTAAAATTATAATATTCTGAAGCTGTCTCTATGCCTTTACAAATTTAAATACTGTTTTTGGAGTAACTTCCACTTTATCCTTGTAAAGCAAAGCATTTGTGGCCAAAAAACCTCCTTTACAGGAGTGGTCTAAGCCCTGCTGAGGATTTTAAAAAATAAGTATGTTAAGCGAGAACAACATACTAAAAAATAGATAAGTAAGTAATCAATTGAATATCAGTCAATAGTTTTTACATGGATTCCCTTAAAAATAAGCTTAAAACAGCCTAATAGTCTGCTGTAGCCTCACCTCATTTGTTGTTCTTTTTAAGGTCCTAAGGTAAATAATAATTGCTATGAGAAAAATACAATTATTGATAATCTTCTAATATAAAATTTCCCTGTCACAATGTTAGTTACCGTACTTCTCTGAAACGGTTCGACAGATTCACATGAAATTTTGTATGCATATTGGTTAGGCCTGAGAATCGGACATCATCTATTCTTCACCCCCCTAAATGTTAAGGGTAGTCCAACCCTAATTTTTTTATTTTTAAATATTATTTTTATATCATTAAAAAATACATAAAACCCTGAATTCTCACCACCCTACGATCAAACCCTATTTGTATATGGCAAAACAATGTTTGCTGGGTCAGCTAGTAAAATTATAATATTCTGAAGCTGTCTCTATGCCTTTACAAATTTAAATACAGTTTTTGGAGTAACTTCCACTTTATCCTTGTAAAGCAAAGCATTTGTGGCCAAACCTCCTTTACAAGAGTGGCCTAAGCCTTGCAAAATAAGTATGTTAAGCGAGAACAATATACTAAAAAACAGATAAGTAATCAATTGAATATCAGTCAATAGTTTTTACATGAGTTCCCTTAAAAATAAACTTAAAACAGCCTAATCGTCTGCCGTAGCCTCACCTCATTTGTTGTTCTTTTTTAAGGTCCACTTCCAGTGGATGAAATTCAATAGAGAGTAAAGAAACTATAAAATTTACTAAATCAATGCCTGAAAGAAGTGTGAGTATGTCTTTTTTTGATTCTGCACAGTATCTAGAGACATCTAATGGTGATATTAATGCCATCCGAACAAGGCATGGAATTATAGGTCTTATTTCTTCAATAGAGCATTTGATGAGTGTATCAATGTCCACATCTTTGATGGCTTTAAATACATGAGGTTGAACTTGTTTCATAAAAATTGGGTCCATGGTAACTATTTTTCTTGTGATATCTAATTGCTGATCAATTACTTATTTCACACAAACATATGACAAATCTTGTTATATTCCATTTGCAGCAGAAGTTCGTAAAAACAAACTTGTTTCATACCACAGAGTACATTTATATAATGACACTACAGACAGTAGACTAACTAGTATTGCTAACGCAATGAATAACACAAGCTAGGATTGTACTATTCAGGCTATTAGCAATTTTGTAATAAGGAAATGCAAGCAAAAAATGAAAAATATTAGTGTTATTAAAGCTCTTAGTTTGAAAATTACAAGGTCTGATCTCTTAATTTGTAAATATTCTAAAAGTTAAAATTTGCTGCAAAACTTCTTTTTTTAAATCAATAAAACAGGATTTCGGTTACACATTGAATTGATGAACCTTAAAAAATTAATCGCCTTCAAAAAGAACACAAAGGCTTTCTATTCGACAAAGGCGGAACTCCAGAATTCTACTTACATTATATTCCATCTTAAACGATATCTCTTCTCCAATTTACCTAAGGAATAACTTTTTATATCTTTGTTTAACTCATAACTCCTTCATCGAACTTTAAATAGTCTCAAGATAGTCATTCCCCAGCATAGCACTGGATTAGCTACGCCTTAAAAATAGATGTTTTCAACGTATTAGAATGAAGACCATATGTATATTGAAGTAAATTTTGGTAATTTACTATGTATATTGAATATATGTATATTGAAGTAAATTTTGGTACTTTTTATTTGAATTTGTAATACTTTTACTTAATTTTGCCTCAACTTGAATCTAATTTTACGTGATTTTACCTTACGTGAAGTAGAGAATTGTGCTTCTACTTTTCGTCTGGTGAGTAAGGTAACCCGAGATCCACACGCACCATACACATTTATTTTACCCTACGTTTCCTTTTTTGTTCCCCTTGTTCAATGCTTTTTTAAAGGTCGACAAAATTCCTAAGACCTCTGATGCTACTTGTGAACAAGGGCTTCGGAAATTACCATTATGTGAATCGATTGCTCGTTTGCACCTTGCTATATACATAAAAAAGTAGCAGACAAATATTTGCCAAGGAAACATTAATGAAAAGCCGTGCCTATAGATCAAGAAAATTACATAACAACTCATACAACTACATACATAAAATGCCTGTGAAATTCCAAGACCTCTCCGCTAAGGAAAATTTGCCGTTTGTCATGAAACTGGATTAGCGAATGGACAAGCGCTTTATCATAATCCTCGCAACTGAGTCGGTGCTGCCGGTCTCCGGTCTATTTAATTTTGGTGTGATATTTTTTGAGATGATTACACTGCTATCCTTCAATAGTCTTTTTTCATAAATCACATGTATCGGCATTAATCACTAATAATTCACTAATTGACGACCTCCGTGGACGAGTGGCATAAACACCGGTTTTCAAAGTGTAGCCATCTCGAGGTCCTGGGTTCGATTCCCGGTCGGGTCAATGTAGAAAAATGACTTTTTCTACATTTTCTTGGGTCTGGGTGTATGTGGTGCCTGCATTGTTTCTGATTCCCATACCTCAAGTGCATTAGCATCTTACATTGGGATCGGAGCAATGTATATGATGTTGTCCCTATCTATATATGTATTTATTATTTATTAATTCACTATGCTCTCTTTCCTGTCTCTTTCTTGCGGTAGCTGCTGCTTCTGTACTTCTGATATGGCTGAGATGGCGCCGTAGCGGTAGAAGAGTGTGCATATTACGACCCGCAGTTCCATCTGTCTTCCACAGCTCAATCGTGGTTGTAAGCAAAAACTTTCCCGTGGTCCTTCTGACTCAAAAGTTCTTAAAAAAAAAAAAAAAAAACAACAAACAAAAGTGTCTAAGTTATAACTAGACAATGCAGAAATTTATCAAAAAAAATCTTCTTTGGTACAATATAGAGTTTTATACAATATAGCATTTTATACAATATAGTTTTGTTTACGTTGTCCTTTCAAACTGATAGAAATTAAAGGAAAATTTATCAGAAAAAAAGAGAGGTCTTTACTCGCAAGAAGTCTTAAATAAATAGGTTTCTGAATATATATATTTATACTCTTAATATTTTTTATGTTATGATTGATTGTTTACTTTCGCATTTTCATTTATGATCCAATTCTCTTAAAACTTATAGTTTTAATGATAACATAACATGACAAAGACCTGAATTTTATCTTATATTTAAGACGGCAGATAGTCGCGGTTTACAGCAACTTCCTTTTTTTCCGGCTTATTCCTTAATCGTACGTAACGTACGAAAACTCTATAAATAGCTTTTTATTTATGATTTATTAGTGAAATCTCTGGACTGACTTTATGAGGGTCTGATGATTGATGACGTTAATTTTAGCCACAAAAATTAAAAACTAAATCTTTTTAATAAAAAAATTAACAGTCAAAAAAGATGAAGGAAAAAACAAGGAAGTAAAAAGCAAAGAATAAAAACAGCTTCTTTTGTGTATAGTTGTACACTGAAATTACCCTTTATAACGTTTTTTTAAAACTTTGGTTACTGCCTTAGATGAGGTTTGCTGCTGTAGAAATAGAAGTATTCGGAATAAACACATAATTCGGAATTCTTGGCGTTCTTGGCGTTCGGAATTCTCGTCGACATATCGAGCTACGTTCAGTTTCGCGGTCACTTGCAAGGGAAGGCCAAATTGGCCTCTAAAAAGCTTGGCGTGCTCAGTAGAGCGCGACAGTACTCTATGCCGGCCCACCGCTTGCAATTTTATGAGGCGCAGGTTAGGCCACACATGGAGTAATGTTGTCATCTCTGGGTGGGGGCACCCCAGTGTCAGCTCCTTCCATTTGACCGTATCCAACGAAGAGCGGCTCGAATCGTTGACGACCACGTTTTATCTGATCGGCTAGATCCGTTGGCTTTGCGAAAAGATTTTGCATCTTTTTGCATGTTTTACAAGATGTACTACGGAGAGTGCTCCGAGGAATTGTTCGGATAAATCCCAGCCGCTGAATTTCACCATCGTCCCGACATAGTCAAAAATTCCATCACCACTTGGCATTCCACCACAGTACGTTTTTCGCGGAAATCTGCCACGCATTTGCACTTTATCGATTATGCTGCCGTCAGCAGTTTTTCCGGACCGATGCGATTAAGGGGCCTTCAAGAAAAGAGCCTATACCTTTCTCAAAGGTCGGTAACGCATCTGCTCTTCCTCCGGGATTGCAGGTGTTCATGGGCGGCGGTAATCACTAACCATCATATGAGCCACCTGCTCGTTTGCTACCCTATAAAAAAAAACATAACCCATATAATTTAGGCGACATTTAACAAAATTACACATACATATGATAGGTAAAGACTCAAAGGGGTCAACTTAGTCGATAGAAGTTTTTTCGTTTACAGAAATCGTATTTCGACACGCAGTAGGCAGCGTCGCGACATTGTGAATCTCATATACTCTAGTAGTGTCGTAGCACGTCTGATTTAGTACTTACCGGCCCTGCTTTCGCCCTCAACAACAGCCATTGATTCTGACAAGAGTCCTATGCAAAACTTAGATACAACAAAAAATCGCAAAGAAAGATAGAGCTACCGACCGACATTCATTGAAATCCTGCAATACCTGGGACTAGTATTGTCAACTCAGCTTGTTGATCTCTTTCCCTATGTCGAATATATTAGTTCTATTACGATTATCATTCTTACAAATTCGTTCGCGCATAGAAGTGAGCAAAGCCTTTACTATGGCGTATTTTCTAACCCATGTAATTTTTTAATGTCATGTTCGATTTCTTCCAAAAACCTTGCAACGAAAAATCAAGTCTCAAATCAGAAAGTTATCACTTGCAACAGGCGCTGGTTAAGTAGTTCGTGATTCTTGTTTTAAGGTTTTAAAGTACGTATGATGACAAGGGAACTCTGGGATGCTGGAGTTGAAATACTACCGAGGTTATTGAATATGCTTCTTCAACTATTTGGGCTGTGTCTCCGGACATAAAATGATAGGTAGTGTATTCGCTATTAATTCTTAAATATAAACGATTTTCAGATTTTATCGCGTTTTTAATTAGTTTTTAACAAACTATTTTTACTTCCCGACGTTTCGGATGCTTTACAGTACCCGTGGTCACGGAGGTCTCAAACAAAAAAAAAACGCTATTTATAGATTTTAATCCGAAAATATTATTTTAGGTGTGTAGCATTCGCGAAAATACAAAAAATCGCTATTAATAGTCAACATTACGTATACTTTCAGTACAGTAGCTTGAAAATTTTTCAAAAATATATAGTTTTGAAGATATGTCTTATCATCACTCTGTCTTACACGTTTCACACGATTTGGATATGTTACATTATCTGGTTCTGTAGATATTGTAGCATATCGCGCACGGCTGAAGAGACTAGCACAACAAATAGGTCCAGGATACTTAAACAATCATATGTTATAACTTTTAGGTTTTAACCTGTAAGTTAAGTGTGTATCCGGAAATCCTATAAATAATAATAAAAAATAACCTTAATTAATATCTTTACGCCATTCCCAATACTGGGGTAGTCAGAGGTCTAGACAATAAAGCCCTTACGACCCACTTTTCACCGACGACATTTTTTGGTACAACGTGACAGGTGGTGAATGACACATAAGTTTTTGAAAAAACCCATTAATACGAGCCCACCTAGTGATCGAAGTGACTCGAATTTCGCTCATCCTGTCGGCTATAGTGACTATTAAAAATAGCCTTAAACATAATTTATTACATCATATTTCATCGGTTAATATATCAGAATTTTTTCTTTGAAATTAACGAGGGATTTCAATCTGTCGTCGTTTAGTATTAAAAGTTAACCCCGGGCACTTTGCTCGCCTGCAGCTGATGTGATTATGATGCCATTACATTGTGATACCGTCGACGTCAGTCGAAAGGGATCACGGAAAATGACCTACTTTTGTAAAGTAGTCGTGAACATCGTATGTAGTCTTAGTGTTTAGAAAACAATATCATGTTACTAAGTAATTGAAGTAATTGAAAGTTGAATAATTATCTCGAAATGGTTGCAATGCAATGTGTTTTTATTCAATACTAATAAAATGTTAAAAGAATCGACGTAATGGTTTGGGTGTAAGGTAGTGAGCGTCCGGGTGGGATCGGGCGGCTCGGCTCTCTCTCCGGGCGGCTCGAGGGCGGCGGCCGCGGCAGTCGCGCGCGAGCACGTGCGCGCAACGTCCCCGCGCCGTCGCGATCCTTTCACCCGCGCCCTGTGACCTCCGACTCGCTCAATATTTCCCTGCGTTCATATTTACTGAAAGAAAACCTATCGTACACATAAAAACATTTTTTAATAACTGAACACCGAAAACCAATAATAAATTATAATTGAATCGAATCGTCAAATAATTGTTATTAGTGCTTAAAAATCCATCATTATCGTAAAATTACTTTAAATTATTATAATTTCGGCGGGAAATATAGTCATATTTGTAAAGGTTAAATATTATTAAAAACAAAACATTTCGTGATACAGTGAACTTTGCCTTTGTGCAATATTTTAATTCATATTTTAAAAGCTTGTTGGCATTTCTTTGATAATTTTACTGTTGACTGACTTTGTGATTTTTTCTTTATTAGATCGACAATTTTTATTGCAATATATAAGAACATAGTATAGTAGAATTATTCAATTCGTTATTTTTACATACAAATCGTAATGATAATGTTACAATTAAATAGTTTATGGTTATTGACTACTGCATTTACTATTTAAATAAGATTCTCTCAAAGGATAGCCAATATAAGCATAAACCTTATATTATTATATATTTGACCTCTTATCACTATAATCTGGTGGAAGAATTTGCATTGTTTCAATTTTTTTCAAACTTTCTCTACACTTGAATGGTTTTTATCTTTTATATAATTAAAAGACTAGATAAGACTAGAATTACAACATATTTTTTTAAAAGTCGCTTTTTTCGCTATTCTATAATATTATACGAAAGGTATTTGAAATGGTCAGATATTTTGGAACATCTGTCGACTGTAAATCTTTCGAAACTTTACACGAATGCATAGGCACATCGAGTATTCCTATTTATATTGTATAAGTGTAATATATTGATTTCTCCATAACAATAGAGTAGTTGAATTAAATCTGTCAAGATTATAACCGGATATTCAAATATCTACTGATATAGGTTATTAATATTAATATTGTTAATTGTTTTAATAATATATGTACAACGAGTGCATAATCGGATTAATGCGTAAGGAATCGGATAAATAAATTTTATATATTTTGTAAGGTGCAATGAGTAAAATTAAGTACGACAAATACTGTTTAGTTCATGAAGCATTTCTCATGGTCACGTTACGAACGCGTCACAAGCTATGTAACGATTGTCAACAATGAATTTAGTGATGTCGGTAGTGTTTACGTACACCTGTGCACAAAAACATGCGACTGACAAGCCTAGTAAGACGGCTTCGTTAATGAACGAATATCGGAACAATGTTTCAGCGTGTAATTTATTCATTACACATACGTCCTCGATCAGGCAACCGCTAGCGGAAAGTCTCCGTGAGGTGCTGGCATTGGTTTAGTAAAATTTGTTCACTATCGAAGCTGAATTACACGTAATGGTTTTATCTTTTCTTAATCGTTGTTTTACTATTATTTTTAATTAATGTGATGATTATTATAAATGAAATGAACATGTCCTTATTAAGAACTTAATTTTTATATCTATGCGAATTTCCCAATACTGGGATAGGCAGTCTAGACAATGTAATTGTTATAACACTCGAAATTTATTTTAGACAAACAGGTGGTGAGTCTATCGCCGGATTGGTACACTATACATGCATATATATTTACAAAGATAAATATTGATATATACATATAAGCATTTCCTGACACAAAATTGAAGCCAAAAATTTTATTTTTTCTTTCATATTTAAACCATTTTCATTTCTCAAAATATAATTTTTCTAAAAATTAGGTACCTAATTATTTTAAAATTAGTTACTTTTAGATAAAGTTACTCATTTTAGGTATTTAAACCACAGAAAATAAACTTTAGATTAATATTTAGTAGTCTCGGCACATTATCTGAGGACGAAAGCTTACATATAGCTGAAGGGGTTCGAGTGTTTAGTCGTTATCCTTTTGGTAGCGATATTGACAAGTTGGATGTGTATGGGTTTTATGGTAAAAAAATTTCAGCATGCTTAATTAATTTACATTATCAATAAAGTCTGTATATTGTGCTATTTATTCACCATCTTGGCATTGTTTGGTTCTGTAACTCACTCATCTGTAGTATTGCTCATTTAAAAATTATGAAAAACTATTAATAATAATATAGTCTGAGACTCCATTTGTTGCTTCTGAAAGAAATGAAAACTGTACACATCTTTCTTCAGTGAAGTGGGGTTACAATTGAACTGATTTGATCGTCGATTTAAGTTATTGCAGGTGTCCATTGGCTACAGCAGCCTATTATCATTAGAAGCATTTTTAACTCGTTTAAGATAATTTATTGCTATAGTGACGATCAGTTCATTTCTTGCAAATACGAGTCAAGAGACCTAAGTTCGAGGCTTATACCAAAGGGATTTTTAAAACTTACGTATGATTTATATCATTGGCTTGGACATAAAGACTGCGACGGGCTCACCATCTATCACATTTTCCTAGAAAATTTCTTCGGTGGAAGGTGGGTAGAAAGAACTTAATTGTCTAGACCTCTTTATACTCCTGTATTGGTAATGACGTGAAGATATTTATCTCTATACAATTTTTACTCCTTGCCTTCGATGTCATATGGTATAGAACTGGAACTTTTAAGCAAAAATATTATGTTAAAAATTCATGGTGGAAAGGCAGTCTATTTTGTAACTAAGCTACGATGTCATAATTTTGAGTTCAATCCTAAAAATTGTAATTTATTTTTATAAGGTCTTTAGGCAGCTCTGATGTTAATGAAAAAATTATTATTTTATTTTCATAATCATTCTGTGGTTTCATCAATTACTTATTTAAAAACATAAAAATAAAAAAGGTGGATGAATTTGGTACATAAGGAATGATAATCAAAGTGTACGTTAGCTTTTTGTGCTAGTTGGATTTGACTGAAAATATATTTGTAAAAGGGCCTGCAGGGATAAAATGACAACTCATAAAGTGAAATTACTTGATGAATGTAAAATGGAAAAGCGTTAATAGCTATGGAGAAAACAATGCAGGCACAATCGTTAAATAAAAACACTTGTTGGGTGTGTTTAGTGCCGCCATGGAGCTTTAAAGTTTTATCAGAAGAGAAATTGTACTTGGCCTATACTAAACAGCAACGTCAACGAGCCGTATTACGTCTTCTTGCAACTGGAATTCTGTTCCAAATCTATGCCGCGATTGTGCCTGGCGAGACCAACTTGATATTCGCTTACATCTTGGTGGGTGTGGCACTGATGCTAAATTTAACACTAATGGCAATATATGTTTTTGTCCGTCAAGCTCGTTATACATTGAATCATGTAGGGTGGTTCATCATTTGGGCCCAACTTCTAATAAGCGCGTCGCGACGCATCGGAGATTCATATAACGAGCTTCTTGGGTGGGCAGTCGTGATACAATATTTTACTATAGCAACGTTACCATTTCACTGGGTTCTACTCTTGCTCTACAGTATTCTCTCATCGTCTGCTTACCTCTTAGTACAGTACTACATTGCTGTAACAACTGAAAGCAGATTCGCTGAAGATTTTTTATATCAGGTGCGTAATAATTTAGTATCATTTCTTTTATAATTCAGATTGCTAGAAAGGGAAATAGATGAATTTTGGTTTCTGAAATTCAGAAAAACAAATCCTTATTTTAACATTATTACTTGTACTGTCCTTAAGTAGACTAACTTAAGCAGACTCGGGGAAAACAATTTATGTAAAAATCAATTGTATGAAGGTGGAAGTTTTAGAGATAATCAAATGTTGTAAATAAAAAATTAATGAAAATGATGATAAAAAATCAAATTTGGAGTACTAACACTTAATAGTTTTTTTTTAATTTTATTAGAAATAAGGCCTTTGTCAAACAGTATCCATTTACAGGCTATACTCTAGTTAATTTACTTTCCATTGACGATCTTCGTGGTCGATTGGTACACGTATCGGTGGTGTGTTCATGGTGTCTGCAGCTCTCGGGTCATAGGTTCAATTCCCGGACGCCCAAATTTAGAGAAACACATTTTCTACATTGTCGGATCTGAGTGTTTGCGGTTACCTTCGTTGTATCTGATTTTGTAACACAAGTGCTTTGGATACTTACTTTGGGATCAGAGCAGTGTGAAGTGGTACCTATCTGTGTGTTCATTATTTGTTATTATTACGTACTTGCTTTTTTACGTTACTTCATTTTACTAAGAAATTTATATTAAAGGAAAATTTATCTTGGCAGCAATTAACAAATGGTGCCTTACTGCTTGGAATAACGCTTCTGGGAGGACTCGCGTATATAGTAGGAGAACGACAACAGAGAAACTCTTTTCAGGAAACTAAACGAAGCTTACGTGATAAGCTTACCATTGAACAACAAAGCAAAGAACAGGTGCGTGAAAGTTCTATCACTCTTTCATCATCAAAAGGAAGACAGCATTTCTAACGAAATTTATTGTTTTATTTTAGGAACGACTTTTACTGTCTGTTCTTCCTGAACACGTAGCTGTTCAGATGCGAAAAGATCTAGGCCTTATTGATACTCAATTTAAAAAAATTTACATGTCTCGACATGAGAATGTCAGGTGAGTGTCAAAATACATGTTATTTATTACGATCACCTATTCTGCTACTTAGAAGAAGTATTAATGTTTTTTCTTATTATTTGTGTGTCGGTAGCATCCTGTACGCTGATATCGTAGGCTTCACAGCTATTTCCTCTACCTATTCAGCACAAGACCTTGTTGCAATTTTGAATGAGCTGTTTGCGAGATTCGATCGTCTTGCTGAGGTACTTTTATGCAACCTTTGTAGATTTTTATTTTCAACCGAAATATAAATTTAAATATTTTTTTTAAAGAAATACAATCAACTCCGAATCAAAATTCTCGGCGATTGTTATTATTGTATCAGTGGTGCGCCCCTGGAGCGGCCGGACCATGCAGTTCTTTGTGTTCACATGGGATTATCAATGGTTAAAGCAATCAAGTAAGTAATACGTTTTCTAATTATTGTATTTTTTTTTCGTTTATTAAGAAAAACAAACAATTATACAAGAATATTAATTATATACTAAATCTTATCTACACACTTATAGTATAGGTACAATCTATACCGTTTTCCACAAATTATGTTACTTAAACAGAAACTTAAAAAAGTATTAGTTATATAAGTATTATATTAAGTGTTATAAATGTTATAAAGCTCTCTATTATTACCATTGTATTTAAGTCTTACTTCTTAACAGATCAGTTACTATAAAATAAAATAAATAAATATCTTCACGCAATTCCCAATACAGGGGTAGACAGAGGTCAAGACCCACCTTCCACCGAAGATATTTTCGGGACAACGTGACAGGTGGTGTGCCCGTCGCCGCCTTTATGTCCAAGCCAACGATGAAATTCGTACATAAGTTTTGAAAAACTCATTGGTACTGCCACCTGGGGATTGAACTCGGGTCTCTCGACTCGACATTCCGATCAGTTACTAATTTTTTGTATTCTTTAGGATGGGTTAAAAATATATCTATGTTGCTAAGTTCATTGTTATACAATTCTCATAGGCGCCTTAGAGGCGCTCGCACACCAGCTCGTGTGTGGCAATTTCTTGTATGAAACAAACGGTGTAGGCGCATTTCGCGTTGTTGCGACCTAAGTACCCTAAATTTTATTTCATTTACGAGATCAATACAGTTAAACTTATGGTTACATATACCTTGAAGAGTTACAGCAGCAAGGGGTCTAGAAGCAAGAGATAAAAGATTGTACTTATCGAGTAATCGGGTGTAGGATGCGTATGAACGAAAACATCTATAATACATTGTGTATAGAAATCTACGCTGTACTTGTTCAATTTGTTCAGTATATTTGTTGTAAACAGGATCTCATATTTGTGAAGTATACTCTAAGTATGCTTCACAAATATGTATTAATCAATTATGCAACTAAACTTTTAGACGACTTCCTTATGGACGAGTGGCATATGCACCAGTTTTCATGATATCTCCAGCTCTAAAGTCTCGGGTTCGATTCCTGGGCGGGTCTATGTATAATGTTATATTACATTTATCGCTCGTATGTTATATTTATATATTATGTTAGCTACAAAATTTAATAAACATGTATTAAGGCACCTTACAGAATCCTTAGTACTAGAAAGATTAACAAATAAACCTTCCGGGAGACAAAAGATGATTCGTATTTCGCACTTTCGCACTCGTTGAGCTTGTGATTCCTTGGTGATGACAAAAATATTATAAGAGATTTATGTATCTTAAGATCTCTAAGGGTTTTGATACTAATTAAACATATGTAAACCTCTTTGACAATGAAAAAAGTACAAAGGAAGCGACTAAAATCAACCCAAATAATGTACCGAAGAAGTACAGTGAACAATATTTTTCTTATTGTAATTATCACGCATTTTCCTAATATATAGAGATTTAAATAATTAAGCCCTTTCAACTCTCCCTCCTTTCATTGAAGCTTATTTGGGATATTCCACGTGATATCGTACTAGCACCGACTAAAATCCGAAGGTGGTTTACACCTTTGTTATATCGGCACGGTCTTTAACCATCTTAGTAATTAATGCTTATTAGAATATTTCATTTAAATTCATAGGAAATTTAGAAAAAATTAGGGAGAATGGCCTGTGGCCGGATGGACTTTAGTCCCTTCGGAGAGGGCCAAAGCTACTTGAGTCGATACATCAGACGTACGACGATACATGACGACGCAAGTACGAGTACGTAGTAAATGCGATTAATACTTGGAAGCCACAAACTTAGGGAGGCCCATACCTAGCAGTAAGTAATGATGAGCAATGGCAAGATCTAAATTTGACATGAGCGAGGCTTTCTTCCCGCGCGACATTACTTTTTCATACATTCAAAATCATTAAGTGCCCGGTACAAAGGCATTAGATGCCTTTGTACCGGGCAGTACCTGTTAACATATTGTGTGGCTGGTTAGTGGCTTCTGTCACCAGCTCCTCAGTATCCTTTTATGATAAGTCATAGAACAGACCGCTTAATTCTATCACAAATGAAGAGAATTACTCAAAAACTGTTTGTTAGACGCCGACTGAAAATTTTTATTTACATTAGTTTATTATATCTTATTACATTACTTAATTATTATTTTAGAGTTTGTGTTTTAGTTTCTTTTTGTGCGGTTTAAAATTTTGGTCAAAAATTTTCATAAATATGAAAAAAGTTATGTTTACCATTTCATTTTATAGAAAGCAGGCATGTGCACCCAGAAGCATATATATTAATATCGTAATTAATAAAATATTTTTTGTGGGGCGAAAAACAAATACTACTACTTTTGTTACTTTGAATTTCTATGATTTGTTGATAAGTAAAATTTGTGTTACAAACTTGAGGTACATGTGATACGTCCAGTTACAGATTTGGGCTGATTTGCATGTGTTTGCTCGCCCTCTCTGCAGATGAAATACTTCATGTATTTCATCTACAGAGAGTACTCAATTAAATTTTATAAATATACCTTCACGCAATTCCCAATACAGGGGTAGACAGAGGTCGTGTCTAGATAATTAAGTCCCTTCGACCCACCTTCCACCGAAGATATTTTCGGGACAACGTGACAGGTGGTGAGCCCGTCGCCGTCTTTATGTCAAAGCCAACGATATTCATACATAAGTTTTTGAAAAACCCATTGGTATGAGCCTACCAACTGGGGATCGAACTCGGGCCTCTTGACTCGAAATTCCGACCACCCAACCACTCGGCTATCGTGGCTATAACAATGTATATGGCTATATACAATTTTCATATTTGAATATTAATTGTGACATAAATTGTTGCAGATACGTGCAACAAATAACCAATTCCCCAGTCGACATGCGTGTAGGAATTCATACAGGGGCAGTACTTGCTGGCGTCCTGGGTCAGAGGCAATGGCAGTTCGATGTGTACTCACGAGATGTTGAGCTCGCAAACAAGATGGAAAGCAGCGGGATGGCCGGGTAAATATAATAATAATAATAAATTGGTCTTAATAATAATAAATAAAATAAAAAATAAAATATCTTTATGCCATTCCCAATACAGGGGTAGACAGAGGTCAAGTCTAGACAATTAAGTCCCTTTGACCCACCTTCCACCGAAGATATTTTCGGGACAACGTGACAGGTGGTGAGCCCGTCGCCGTCTTGTCCAAGCCAACGATGAAATTTGTACATAAGTTTTGAAAAACCCATTGGTATGAGCCTACCAACTGGGGATCGAACTCGGGTCTCACGACTCGCAATTCCGACCACCCAACCACTCGGCTATCGTGGCTATAACAATGTATATGGCTATATACAATTTTCATATTTGAATATTAATTGTGACATAAATTGTTGCAGATACGTGCAACAAATAACCAATTCCCCAGTCGACATGCGTGTAGGAATTCATACAGGGGCAGTACTTGCTGGCGTCCTGGGTCAGAGGCAATGGCAGTTCGATGTGTACTCACGAGATGTTGAGCTCGCAAACAAGATGGAAAGCAGCGGGATGGCCGGGTAAATATAATAATAATAATAAATTGGTCTTAATAATAATAAATAAAATAAAAATAAAATATCTTTATGCCATTCCCAATACAGGGGTAGACAGAGGTCGTGTCTAGATAATTAAGTCCCTTCGACCCACCTTCCACCGAAGATATTTTCGGGACAACGTGACAGGTGGTGAGCCCGTCGCCGTCTTTATGTCAAAGCCAACGATATTCATACATAAGTTTTTGAAAAACCCATTGGTATGAGCCTACCAACTGGGGATCGAACTCGGGTCTCACGACTCGCAATTCCGACCACCCAACAACTCGGCTATCGTGGCTATAACAATGTATATGGCTATATACAATTTTCATATTTGAATATTAATTGTGACATAAATTGTTGCAGATACGTGCAACAAATAACCAATTCCCCAGTCGACATGCGTGTAGGAATTCATACAGGGGCAGTACTTGCTGGCGTCCTGGGTCAGAGGCAATGGCAGTTCGATGTGTACTCACGAGATGTTGAGCTCGCAAACAAGATGGAAAGCAGCGGGATGGCCGGGTAAATATAATAATAATAATAAATTGGTCTTAATAATAATAAATAAAATAAAAAATAAAATATCTTTATGCCATTCCCAATACGGGAGTAGACAGAGGTCAAGTCTAGACAATTAAGTCCCTTTGACCCACCTTCCACCGAAGATATTTTCGGGACAACGTGACCGGTGGTGAGCCCGTCGCCGTCTTGTCCAAGCCAACGATGAAATTTGTACATAAGTTTTTTGAAAAACTCATTGGTACTGCCACCTGGGGATCGAACTCGGGTCTCACGACTCGCAATTCCGACCACCCAACAACTCGGCTATCGTGACTTCAATATAAATCAAAAAATAATAATAATAATCCCTATATTATATATGTACCTTTATATTAATATTACAAAGAAAATATTTTTTTTCTTAGTTTGAAAACTCTAAAAAAAAAAACAAATCAAAACAGTACGTTAGGCAGTGTATTCATCTGGAAAGAACATAGACTATAATAAAATCCTGACTTAATGTTGAAAGGTTTCAAAACCTTTCAACATTAAGTCAGACACGAGCACGAACGCACAGAACACGAGACAAAATTTTTGTGGCGTCCAAATATTTAAAGTTGCTTGAAAACGATGCATTCACAAATCTCCGCAATTTCGAAAATCTGTGTCTTGAAGTACAAAGACTAAATATAAGACATTAATACTAATACCTATATTAATAAGTAACTTATATTGTTTTTATAAGTAACTTATATTATTAATAATTCACGGTAGCCGAGTGGATGGGTGGTCGGAATTTCGAGTCGAAAGACCCGAGTTCGATCCCCAAGTGGCAGGCACGTACCAATGGGTTTTTCAAAACCTATGTACGATTCATATCGTTGACTTGGACATAAAGACGGCGACGGGCTCACCACCTGTCACGTTGTCCCGAAAGTATCTTCGGTGGAAGGTGGGTCAAAGAGACTTAATTGTCTAGACTAGACCTCTGTCTACCCCTGTATTGGGAATTGCGTGAAGATTTTTTTATTTAATTTTTTTATTATATTATTTTTAAATTACAAATTAAAACAGATACGATAAGACTCGATAGCCGTGTTGGTAGTGACCCTATCTCCATAGCTATGGGTTGCGGGTTCGAATGCTAATTCCGAACCCGCATTGTTTGTGTGATGAAATTGAATATTTGTACTCGAGTAATGGACGTTTTGTATGTATTTATAAATAATTAGACATATAAATATAAACGTCTATCTAGAACTCTGCCTAACCCAGTATGAGTAATTGCGTGAAAGATATAAAAAAATGAAGAACATAATGCGATTACAGTTTTCTGATATTCATTAATATAATCCCTATTTAAATAAGTATTACATATAAAAGTATTTAAGAATTCTAAAAATTTGTTTTGTGCTCATGTCCTAGTGACCTATTCCACTTGGTTTCACTAATATCCGGAATGTATAGACATGACACCTTCACAATTTTTAATATATAAGTTGATTATATAGCACATAAAATGCCACACACGCAGACATTAGACATAGTAAAAGAGGTTTTGTAGATAGACCCGACAATCAAATTCGGGACCTCAGAGCTGGCGTCACTATAAAAACCGGTGCGTTTGCCATTCGTACGTTCCATTCGATGCGAAGATGAGCTGATAAACACGGAAACTACATAGAAAAACAATAAAAGTATTAAAAACTTTCTCTATTGAGCTGTTTTTTTATTTTCTTAGGACTTTTAGTGCGACCTACGTAGACACATTACATTTTCATATTGAGAGACCGTGGTTAAAATCTTTATTACTATAAATTTTCCACTATGCTCTCGAATTTAGATTACAAATAGCTCTTATTGATTTTTGCAACTGGATCCATGTAAAATACCATACGACACTAGGTAATGGAAATACTTAAAATAAAACATTCTGTCTACGTCAGTCAGACATCTTATTTTGTTATCAGCATATGCTGCAGATGTTATACATATATAGATTGGGACAACATCACATACACTGCTCCGATCCCAATGTAAGATGCTAAAGCACTTCAGGTATGGGAATCGGACACAACGAAGGCACCACAAACACCCAGGCCCAAGAAAATGAAGAAAAAAGTGGTTTTTCTACTTTGACCCGATCGGGAATCGAACCTGGGACTTCGAGATGGCGACACCTTGAAAACGGGTGTTTAAGCCACTCGTCCACGGAGTTCGTCAGTTTACCTTAACTAATACGGCCCATTAAAAGTCCACTGGTTTTGTTGTAAAAGGGTTAACAATGCTTCATGAACGAGTATGTTACCATAAGGCGCCAAACAGAAATGCATTACATGATATAAATTTATAGCATAATGTGTTGAAAGTATTACCTTGACCGTATTAAACGACCCTAACAAATAATTTCCTATGTTGAGCATGTTGGCATGTTTATGAGAACTTGCGAATATTTATGAAAACGTGTAACCACGCACTACAATTATTTAAGACTGAATTATTTTTAGAACACGACTTAATTTATTTTTCTTTTGCGTATGTTTACCAAAAAACATGAAAAATGAAACAATAAATTTGCTCTTTTAAACAGCACCATTGTTGCCTATAAAGTAGTTATATTTATTACGAAGAACAATTTGCAGCGTGGAATATTCCTGTATACAGGTGTCGTCAGAAAGACTATAATACATAATGATCTATAATAAATACATAATGATCTGTAAAAGCCCACTGTAGAAGAACAAAGGCCTCTCCATTGCGGGAAGGGTTGCTAGAAACGCAACTCTTGGTAAGTGTATTGGCGAAGGCAGTACAAGACATCTCGCAACTTAGACATTAATGAGCTGGAGTGTTTTTGGAGAGGGTTATTCTGCTCTCTGTTGGTAGCCAACTGTACTTTCAAAGCTTGTCCTATTGTCGCCTTACAATACGATATCACACGGCTCATCTTATGCTCGGCTTTCAGCTATCTGACAGTGAAGTTCCTTTACCATTCCCAATACAGGGATAGACAGAGGTCTAGACAATTAAGTACTTTCAACCCACCTTCTGTCGAAGAAATTTTTAGAGACAACGTGACTGGTGGTGAGCCTGTCGCCATCTTTATGTCCAAGCCAACAATATAAATAGTACAAAAGTTTTTTAAAAAAACTCCGTGTATTGGGGATCAATCTCGGGTCGGAATACGAAATCCGATCACTCGGCTATCGTTATTTACGTATTAGTTTGATGGTACATATTAGAATATTGTGTTTAAATTAATGATGTTGATGATGCAGTGCTAATTACATCATTAGCAGCAGAACTACAGACATTTGTCACGTGTATGAAAGGGGAATGTAGGGATAAAGGTAGGTAAATGCTATCAAAACTAAGGTTCTGATATTTGAAATGAATAAGAGAGAAAGAATTTTTTATCAGGAATTGGTAAATCAGAAATGTCTAGAACAGATGAATGCAATTGTATAGTTGAAAATCGCTATTAGCTGGGATGGCATATGAGAATAAGTGATATAAGAGGGCACCACTGGAGTAAAAACTTTTTGGTCAAAAAGAAACCCAAATTGTTTTACGACTGACGGAGTTGTTGCCCATGAAAATACATTAAAATGCCAATATTAAAGAGAACACAGAATGTTTAGTTTATGCTATTCAACTTTATAATTCAAATAATATTTAGGTGCCATAAGTTAATCAGCTGCTATAGTTTATTTACTGCAGTGGTATGCTGTTACGAAAACGCGTTGAAAAGTATTCAATATTAGAACTCATTGCAATCGTTACAAAATTATATAATTTACTGTAGGTAAATTGCAGAATCTCTCAACTTTATAAAATTCTTTTAATAAAGTAAGTTAACGAAGTAAGTTTTAGGCATTGTTTTTGATACTAGACAAATTACACGACAGCGTTCGCTAAATTTCATGAATTCGACGCTACCGGCATTCGGTGAGTCTCTCTCTACTTCAACTATCGATCTTCGCCTTGCGCATCCAATGGCAGTTTGAATATTTCATGATAAAAGTAAGGTAACAACAAGAAATCATTTCTTTGCTCTTTTGAGGAAGAAAAGTTTCAATAAAATCACCGTTAAATGTCCTTCAAAGAATTTCGTTTACTAAAAAGACGCATTCTATATTGTATGTAGTTTATATTATTACAATAAATATCTACACCTGTTTAATTTTTTGTAATGTGCTGTTAATCTGCCCTCCCTTCCACCATAGGTGAGGCGAATATGCGTTACTTTACTCATTCCTGAAGGTTGTATGAGGCCCGAAAGTTTATACGAATTCGAATTTCTTATAAAAAAATATCTTCACGCAATTCTCAATACAGGGGTAGACAGAGGCTAGACCTCTTTATGTACGAATTATATCATTGGCTTGTTTGATTGATTTGATTGGTTGTTTTTTATGTACGAATTATATCATTGGCTCTGACATAAAGACGGCTTCGGGCTCACCACCTGTCACGTTGTCCCGAAAATATCTTCGGTGGAAGGTGGATAGAAGGGACTTAATTGTCTAGACTAGACCTCTGTCTACCCCTGTATTGGGAATAGCGTGAAAATATTTATATTTATTTATAGATATGATATGGTTGATCTGAAGTTTTGTGAATTTGTAATAAATAAAATTTAAATTAAAGAACAAAAAAACCTGCTGCCTTACTAAAGTTTTTTTTGGGCAAAGTGATTATTGGTGAGCTTATCGCTGTCTTATGATATATTTGTGTTATCATATCTGTCTTATCCAAGCCATTAATAAATCTATAAATGAGCTTTGGAAAATTCTTTTGTTTAATTTTAATGCGTTATTTTCATTAAAATGTATTTATTACACTATAGACCATGCAAAGCTTTGTTATAACGAGGTATAACAAATGTAAAATGAAAAAAGTCACGATAACCGAGTGGTTGAGTGATCGGAATTCGAGTCGAGAGACGGGAGTTCAACACTCAGGTGGCAGGTTCGTACCAATGGGTTTTTTCAAAACCTACGTACGATTGATATCGTTGGCTTGGACATAAAGACGGCGACGGGCTCACTACCTGTCACGTTGGTTCAAAAATATCTGCAGTGGAAGGTGAGTCAAAAAGACTTAATTGACGAGACCTCTGTCTACCCATGTATTGGGAATGGCGTGAAGATATGTGTGTGTAAAAGAAGTAACAAACATTCTTTCAACATCTCTATCCATAATTCAAAGACTGTGGCCCGCTCTTTCGCAATAAAATCTTATTAACTTATTACAAGAAAGTTAAAGTTAATTTATCAATATTGTTAAGATAAAAAGACATTTGCAACTGTGACTCCATTACCTTTATATTCTGCAATTCCGATGTTCTGTTCTACAATTTGTCTTAACGCAATTTTCAGGCGTTGTGCCCCATATCGAAATTCTGCGTTTTGCGTTCTTCGTCCATTCTACTCGTATCAGTCAAGGGTTCTGTTTTAATCATAATTGAAATAAAAAACGTAAACACACTTTATGTAATTCATTTGTTACTTTTATTTTTCTCAATTTAAAAAACCTTCCATTGCAAAGTAGTGATTAGATGTATACTCATTGTGTTCAATTTTCAAATTCAAACTCAACATTAATGTACATTTCAATAAATCTCTATAACTCTTACGGTAAACTAGAGCTATCAATTTATAAATGATCCGAGCAACAAAACAAATGCGGCTAGGATGAGAAATGGAAGCGCATGAGTACGCTTCCATTTCACAGCCTTGTCGGTCAAACCTAAGTCTGAACTATTTCTCCATTCATATTTAAATAGTGTAATTATTTTTTTAGGAGATTTGTACTTATTTTTCACTAGGTAGGCGGCATATTAGGTCCTAAGCAATTATTAAAAAATTAGCGCGCGTTTTCATTGTCTTTGCACGCCTTTTTTTAATTTACTAGTATACTTTCAATTACTTAAAACATATTTCTAATAAAATTCTGTGGTGTGGTTACGGTGTAAAAACATACCACCCTCTTTCAGAGGTTCAGTCTCTTACAGTGCATTCAGTTGAGTAAGTGCGTGCATCTGTGGGAGGTGGTATGTGGTGGGTGGTATTCTTTTTCTTCTTCTCGGAAAAGGTAACAGGGGCGATTTAAATTGCATTTCTAACGGTGCAATATAATTTCGAATCAAGGGATTCGAACCTCGACAGGTGTGATCAAATCAAACCATTTATTAATGGAAGTATGATCATAAATCCGTGTATCTGCTTAGCAATGAGATACCTCTAACGGAAAAGAGACTGGCTGGTAAGAAGGTATGCTCTTCTTTGGGCAGCCTTCGCGGCCTTGCGGTTGAACAATTAACGCGAAACATTTACAATTTTTCTGAAATAAAAGAGGCCTATAAATAAAAGGCGTGACAACTCACACGCTTTTTGTGAAGATTGATTCAAACTTACTGGATCGCGTTGTTTAATTTTCTTGTAATTATACACATGGTTCAGCAATTCAACAGTAGGTACAGTCAACAGTAGGTACCTCAGCAATTCAACAGTAGGTATAGGTTAAAAAAAGTTACTTTTTATAACATTAGCTATCACCACAGCTTAATTTTAGGACAATATGGCAGGTGGTAAACCTGCTGAAGTCTCTTTATCCAAGTCAATAATATAAATCGTAACTTCATGAAATAAAGATAGAAAATAGAAGAATATTTTAATGTGATTTCCAGTATTTTCGTAAATGTAGATTGCCTAGCGTAAATGTAATAACCTCAAAACGCGGCATTTTAATACGGCATTCTCGCCTATGTCCACTAAAAATGGACTAATGTAGTCATTTAGAATTTCATTGACATATATTTTTGCAGTTAAGGTTCCTTTATCTATAACCTTTAGCTCTGTGCAGCTTTCAGAATAAATCCCAGTCCATACGAGAAAAGAGCCTCCGCCCTATGGTACTTTTTCTTCTATACAGACTTGATTATAGCGCTCTCTCGGTCTTCTTGACACTCTTTTCCTCTCGTCGTGCATTTATAAACAGAACCTAGACTTCTTAAGACATAACTCTTGACCAGTTATTAAGAGTCCAATTCTCGTTTTGTCTACCATAACTCAGCCTTAAGTTTCTGTGGCGTGTTTCTAGTTTTGGGCCATTTGCAGGTATTAAAGGGTTTAAATTTGATTCAGCCAGATACCACCTTACTGTATCCGTACTCAGATTGTTTTTTCCAGCTGGTAAATTATTCTTCACTATATTTTTTATTTACTAAAGATGATTTTTTACTTCAACAACCGTAAGAAAGTTATTTTTTAAATTTTTTGGCACTGTATAGCGATCCTCCCGCGCTGTCGTGTACCTTGTTTTATTTCTTTCTGGCCTTCAAAAATAAGATCCAGTTTCATGGAAACGCAAGAGTCCACGACCACCTATAGAAAGAGTCACACCAACAAATCTCGCTGTATTTGACGAAATACAGCGGGAACTGCTGTAGTCAACGAACTGTGCCTGTGATTTGAATTTTTTGGTAATAATTTTATGTCCATTTCGTATGTTCATTTTGTGGCCATTTCGAATGGAATATTTCTCTTATTTTTTACTAAGACGAATAAATATTAAAAAAATGCATTTTCATTTGAAACTGTAATAGCCGGACTAGGTATATATGTATATTTATAAATTACTGATTCATGTTGCATATTCTTTAAATTCATATACATAAAATAATATACATATATAATTATCATATAATATTTATACAATATTCTGTATTTTACTCTATAGTTCATAAAGCTAGGTCAGGTACTTTTGAAGATATTGAAGATTTTCTAATCGACTCTTTTTCTTTGCGGCTCAGGTTATATTAATTCGCGAAGTCTGTTACTCACAGACTCCTAATTCTGAAGTATTCGGCATAGCCGGAGGCTTGGGGGACTTCAGCAAAAATATTCATATTTAATATACAAATATTTGCCAGTAGCATCATCCGTAATCCCAAGCTTCGAAAGCATTGTCGCTACCAACTAGGCAATCAGGTCGTCCGAAATTATTATTATTCGTTTTGTTTTTAATTTTCCGTGAATAAATATAATTCATTATTTTTCAGAAATTAGTACATATTGTAAAAATCGATCACATTACTTTTACTGTAATGAAGAAGAGAAGCCTTTATATTATAGATATAAATACTTATGTTAAGGACATTAAACTACGGGAATAATATAAAAAATAATATCCTAAAAAAGATTGACTAAAAAGGTGATACATGCACAGTTTCTTTATGCTACATCAACATGCAGCAACTCTAACCATAAGCATAGCGTAGCGCGGCTAAAGCTTAAAGGAAAACCTAAGCACGACAATTTTCCTTGTAAAAATTTATCTCACATTACCTCAAAACTAATTATAATGTTCAAAATTAAATTTATTCTGAAAATTTTGTATAAATTGTGATATAAACTTTCTAATTTAGTGACTGCATAACATACAACATTTTAAGACAGAAATTACTTCATCAACTTCAACAAATCAAAACTGTAAAAGAATTATATGACATATATTTTATCATCTCTTACAGCGTCAGCATACATTTGTGTTACTTTTTATTATTTAAAATTGGTTTTATATATTTGATATAGCAAGTATCGTTTTTAATGTACATACAAAGTATAAGTAATTTTGTAACTTTGCTATATACAGAATATTTAACAATACATTTTCTTAATACATTTCTCCTTCGTCAGCACATAACGATATAGTTTCAATACCACCCACACTTAGAATTATTGCACTACTTAAATTTAGAATCTTCACCAACCACTACAGTATCACTATTACATAGTGTTCTAAAGATTCTGAACATTTTTTTCTCCTAACATACGAGGACACTTGGCTTTCTTCAATATTTAGGCACCATAATAAAGACGTTTCCACATAATAATCCATAATGAATATATTGTGAATATTCTTGCTCTAGCCAGGTTTTTTATTACTTTCTTTATATCTTTGTTTCCTTCAGCAGTCGGCAGCCTGGTGTCCTAAATTGTGACAGTTAAAACATTATCTTTCATTTACAATAAAACGATTTTCGGATTTTATCTTTTTATTTAGTACGGTTTTTATTTCTGTTTTTAAAAACTATTTTACTTCCTGACGTTTTCGTCGGTGGTTACGACAGGGACCATACCCGCATGCAGTGTTCGTGAAAATACAAGAATACATTATCATTCCTTTCTGCAAAATGCTCTTCTTACATTTGTAACGTACACTATTCTCGCCTTCTTCTTTGAAATTGTCAATATTTTATTGTTATTTATCTTTGAAAATTATGAAACTTTCAAATTATGCTTAATCACCATTGCCTATTTAATACATTTCTTAAGTTTACAAACTCATTACCAGTCCGATTTGCTAATTATACATTAATAAAAAGTAAAGGTATAGTTTTGATTAAGCATTGGAAATTAACTTTCTCCATTTATGCGCAAACGGTGTTACCTCCCGTATATTTCTTATATTGCTATAGGTTTATTTCTCTATATCACTGTTTCTAACTGAGATTCTAGAACCGCTTTAATTTATTGTGGTCGTATTCACTACAAAGAGTTTTTGTATTTGAGCTTCTTGGAAATTGATTAAGTTAGAGACATGCTAGGGGTGGCATGCATATTCAACATGACTTACATTGCTGGAAATCAGCACAGGTACTTTAGGTTTTATGTCACATTTTACTCATACTTTTTTATTATCTTCGCACATTTTCGCAGATCTGAGTTAGACGGAGATCTAGACAATTAGTCCTTTAGACCCACCTTTACCGTAACTTATTTTGGGACAACACGACAGGTGGTAATCCGTTAAAACATTTATAAAAGAATTGATATTATTATTTTATTTAATTTTTTTAGGAGAGTTCACGTATCGGAAGTGACATTAAGTTTCCTTAATGACGAATTCGAGGTTGAGCCTGCACATGGAGAGCGTCGTGAAGAGATGTTACGCCAGGCCGGCATTAAAACTTATTTTATTGTACGGGTGCTGAAACCGGTAAGAGTTTCAAAGATAAACAACCATTATGTCTTACATTTAACGTCTGTTTCTATATATTTTGAACCGTAATGGATAGGGTATCCATATACTTCTATTATTGTGGAGGATTTGCAGAGATATTACAAACAAAAATAAGTAAGTATAAAGTTTTAGTGAAGTATTGGCTCAAAATTCTGTATTAAACTTCTTCCCTTGGATATTGGAGGTAGTTGGCGTTTAAGAAAAAGTCTTACATAGCACAATTGTTACCGACCAATGTTGCCTGAAAAAGAAACTGTGAAAGTTAGGTCGCTGATTATGGAAACAGCGTTTACTGTGCTACTTTTGTTGTGAATTAGAGTTAGTAGTTTAAAGCACTGTGGTACTTTGGTTCTGAATTTGCTTGGGGACATCGTGATTATAACTCATTATTTTACGTGTCACAGGCAGTTTAGTTTAGCCGACTAGAAATGATTACTACCCATATCTGCAAGGTCGGAATGCCACCATGGCCCGTTAATACTACAGAAAAATCGTGATTAGTCGTTAAAGTATAACCTCTGGTATAAAATAATAATATAATAAAATCCGCCCAAAAGTCTCCTTTTATCATTATTACATGATTTAATTATTACAGTATCAGGGCGGTAGCGGCGGCGCAGCGGTTGTAACTGAGAATAAAAGTGTCCGAGAAGGCGACGCAGTAGAATCAGTTGAGGCCGGCGACGCCAATGACAGTGTTTCAGACCTGCGGGATGAAGACGAGGACTCAGTAAGAGCAACTCTTTTTATTGTAACTTTCTCAGATGCCAATTGATACCCTTAATATATGTATATAGAACTTTACGATTTTAAATTTGCTGTCATCAATAGAATTATTATTCATTACACCATTCGCTTAAAAACTATAACGTATGAGTTAAAAATGTTATTAGTTTCTATCGGCGACCTCTCTGACCTGAAATCTATATCACAAGAGTTCATAAAAATCTTTTGCTCATCGATTACATAGAAACGCTTCGTGCATTATCCATAGGTTCTATCACCGCAAGAAGAGGGCAAAGACAACGAAGATTCAAAAATACTTGCTATGTTAGAAGAAGAACTCGTCAATAGAGATGATGATAAGTAAGTTCTTTGTGATATATTAGGTGTATTTCATAATACTATTTGTAGCGTTCTTTTTCTGTGTTTATAGGTGTAATTTTTCAATTAGCTACGATTTATTTTTCTTGGCTTCCTTCATGTGCTTTTTTCTTGAGTTTATAAATTCTGCTAATAACCTGTGTATATGTATGTAATGTAACCTATGTATGTATTACCAGATTATGTTTGACTCGTTTAGTTAAATGTAAATACTCAACACCGAAATACGTAATGTTTTAGTTACTAAGGAATGTGTCCGATTTGTGCAGGGAGTTAGCGGATGCGACAAATATGTGTTTGGCGTTCAAATCTGGTGAGGCGGAAGCTACATTTGCTCGGCGATTAGACGTGTGCCCCTTGACAGCTGTGGCGCCACCCCTGCTCCTGCTGCCGGCGGTAGCCTTGCTCGCTAGCTTCGCTGCGCCATCGGCTTGGCCATTGCACGCCGTGTACCTGGCCTTAGAACTTGAAACCGGTTTCGTCAATGTCCTATACTACGCGTGCTACAAATATGCTCAATATAAGGTTCGGTGGGTTCGTTTATTTAGTGAGTTATGACAATTGCTGTTTGCTTGATAATTATTAATCAATTATAAGCCATTATTAGTATTAAATTTGTATTAATATATGCAATTTTCAACTGACTTTGGATAATAATCTTTGCAACGCGCTATCCTATATTACTTCCGCTATTCTATAGTACTTCGAATAAAAGAAATACTAAAATAAAAATCGGCCCAGTGGTATCTTAGTCGTAAAAAACCCTAAATGGCTTGTTTTTTTAAATGTTTGGTTTGTTCGCCTCTACGTAAACTGGGATAAATTAGCAAGAACGAAAAAATAGTATTATTAAGTTATTTTTCATGAATTTTTAGTAATCAAAAATATTGTACTGGAATAGGATTAGCCTGCACCTTAACAATTATTATTACTATATAACAATTATTAACCCCTTTTTAAAACGAGTGGTGTCATTGCAGTTGTTTTAAAATGTTTTACATTTATCTATCAAATTCACGAAAAATAACAAAATTATTTCTTCAATTTCAGAAAAAGACGATCAGTCCATTCTGGAAAGTGACTTGCAGCTTTTTCAACGTAGCGATGTTCGTCGCGGCAAATGTTGCTACAATGGTATGTTGGCTTATCAACGCAAAAACTTAATAATTTTTAAGTGCGATAGAGTAAGTCAGACTTTTCAACATCCAGGGAATAGAAGCGATTATAAAATGAAAACCACCACTATAATGCATTGCAATTGTTCCTACATGTAATGCGCTCGGATATTTATAAGCAATGTACTTATAAAATTGTTAGTTCCGGCATTTTAATATCATTGCATGCACGATGCTGCACACTTATTTTATTTGTTATGATTTTGTTTTTATCAAAAGACTCTGTCGTGAAAAAGAGTTTGCCATAATCATTATGCTTGGCAAGCTGAAAAGAGATTGCAGTACCAGAAACCGAGCATGTTCGATGCCGCTGAACGCCACCGACTGCTGAATTTTGCACTGCTATTTTTTAGATGGTTATCTCTTTCGTTAGGCAATTGTGTTTTTAAGGTTTTCCTTTAGTTACCTCTTACGACAACTACGGGAAGAAAATATTCAATAATTTTCTTCAGGCATCTCTTTAATTTTATTTTATCGTAGTTAGAGTTATAAAAACCCTATTCTGTACAAGAAGGTCATTAAAATAGCAACGGAATTGTAACAGAAAGTTCTGAAAGCAGTAGATTAAATTGATTCCTGTTGGAAAATTTACTCTGCATATTTACTAAATTTTTGGTAATAGACATGTATGAATATTGATCTATGTAAATATATATGTACTAAATGCGAAATTTACCATCACTACTATAAGGTTATTGAAGAAAACCTATACGACCTGGTTGTGTCTGAGAAATAATAAAAAAATATGTTATTTCGAATTCTCGAAACTAATCAGACACTTATAGAATTGACAGTGTTAATTAGTCACGTTAACTTATAGTTTACTTTTATTTAACTACGACGTATGTTTTACAGAACATACATATTATTATTCATCGTTACTTATTTCTCGATGTTACTATGTTGAAGGTAATTTGCGGGGATTTCAATATGGTGCTTGTTGAAGACGGCTTAAGAGAAGATGCACCAGCTCATAGTGGCGCGCGACGTTGCATGCATCCGTCTTACTATTTCCATGTAAATATCTTAAAATTTATAAGTTTTTGTATCTGTGTTGATTTTGATGAAGTCTATGTGTGAAATTGATGTTATGAAAGTAAATTGTATATGTATAGTGTAATGCTTATTGCATCATTGGAGGCAGAAGATCACAAACAGTAGTCTCTTATGAATATTTGAAACTGGAATTTGAAGAAAAATCTTTCCGTTAGAATGTTAATCAAAGTAAGGTTTCCGTATTTGGAGGGGACGAAGAGAGCATCAATTCCTTGAGCAGGAGAATGGAATTAGTGGAGTGAGGAACGCTTACAGATGACATGGAAGAAGGATTGAGATGTGGACATGTTTGTAACTCACGGGAACAAAGTCATTAGCATCATTTCTACGTTCGTTAAAATGCAGGGTGTGAAAGTGCACACTTAATAATAAGGTACGAGTATATTATAAATCGGTTTGGGTTTATTCACAGTTTGCCTATTAACAGCTTCAATAATATAAAGTGAGAAACAATCAAAGAATAATTGCACAAAAGGGGTTTTTACAATATTAATGATAATAGGTATGGTATGAATATACACAGTCAGGTCATAAGTATTTTCACACAGTAAAAACTTTTCTTTTAGAATGCTGGCCACAAAAAAGTTTATTGAATTTGAATTTCGAATTGTTCATGAAAATAATCCTACATACTTTTTAGAATTTTACTCATTTTTAAATATGGAGTGGACGCTTAAAGAAGACCGAGTTGCAGTTATTGCGTTGCATCGTTGCGGTTACGCGCCAATTCAAGTTTTTGCCATACTGAGAAATTTGAATATAACCAAAAGATTCGTTTATCGTACCATCAAACGATACAGTGAAGATTCTAGTGTAGATGACAGGTCAAGAAGTGGTCGCCCGCGGTCTGTTAGGACTCCAGCAGTGATAAAAGCTGTGAAGGCTCGAATTCAAAGAAATCCCAAACGTAAGCAGAAACTGTTGGCCCTTCAGATGGGGTTAAGCAGAACCACGGTGAAAATCGTGTTAAATGATGACTTAGAGCCTCGGGCATATCGAAGAAAAACAGGACATTGTTTTAATGCTCGTCTAATGCACCGGAGACTGAAGAGATGCCGCGCTTTGTTTAAGCGGTATGCGGGAAAAAAATAGAGAGAAGAGAGCTACAACAAACAAAATGATAAGGTGTACGCACACAGTAGTGAAGAAGCGAGAAACCGTATTCCGCGTGTCCAACGAGGTCATTTTCCATCCTCGCTCATGGTATGGTTGGGAGTTTCTTATTGGGGCTTAACAGAGCTACATTTTTGCGAGAAAGGTGTAAAAATGAATGCAGTTTTGTATCAAAATACAGTCCTGACGAACCTTGTGAAACATGTTTCTCATACCATGTTCAATAACAGGCACTGGGTATTCCAACAAGATTCGGCGCCACTTCATAGAGCGAAGAGCACAGATGACTGGCTGGCGGCGCGTGAATACGACTTCATCGGGCACGAAGACTGGCCCTCCTCCAGTCCAGATTTGAATCCGTTAGATTACAAGATATGGCAATACTTGGAGGAAAAGGCGTGCTCAAAGCCTCATCCCAATTTGGAGTCACTGACGACATCCTTGATTAAGGCAGCCGCCTATATTGAAATGGACCTCGTTCGTGCTGCGGTAGACGACTGGCCGCACAGATTGAAGGCCTTTTCAAAATCACGGAGGTCATTTTGAATAAACTTTAGTGTCATAAGAATCTATGTTTTGTTAAGTTCATTTTGGTATATAAATAATGAATAAATTTGTTTTAATTATTTTAGGTTAAACATGTGACAGGATTTATGACCTGACTAGGTATTAATGAAATACCACTAGGAATACATTAACTACACTACATATACATTTAAGAAGCAGTTGCCGTAATCGCCACGTTTGGAAAGCGGTTAATGTAGATGACTTATTTGATATACCCAGAGATAGTAAAAAGTAAAATAACAATAAAACATCGTATGTGCATGCCATTCTTCTTCTCTACCACTGTACACGTAACAGTGGTAGAGCCACGCATCACAGAATACCGGCGTGAAGTAGAAGTCTAACAAACTTCTGCGTTTCGTCTGGTGAGTGCAGGTAACCGGAGGCCCACACACCCCCCTCTCCCAATTCTGGGGCGGGGCGCACTCTAAGGCCGGCAACGCATCTGCTATGCCTCTGGTATTGCGGGTGTTCATGGGCGGCGGTAATCACTTACCATCTCGTGAGCCACCTGCTCGTTTGCCTCCCTTTTCTATAAAAAAAATTCCCCTACGTAGTAGTTAGTGGAATTCTTTCTGTCACAGAATACTTTTCCGTAGCAGACATAAAACACATAATACGATAATAGAGCGTTTCGCAGTCTCCGAGTGGAGTCAGTGAGTCAGTGAGCTAGTAGTTGTTTGATGGCGAAATAATTGAGGGATGAGCTAGATCTACTCACATAGTTGCTTGTGTCATGCTATTTAATGTTATATAGCTGGGAGTGGGTGCGGCGTGCTGCACGCTCTGGCCGGCAGCTCTGGGCGGTGCTGCGCGGGCGGCGTTCCTCCTGGCCCTTGCTATTGCACACGCGTTTCCGGCTGCGTACGCACCTGCTCTTTTATTCCCACGCAACCATTCCCGTGACCCGTACAGTTCGCCGATGACGCAGTACACCAATATTACCCTCTTCAACAATAACGTTATCGAAATGATGTAAGTATGCGATTCTTATATGTTTTACTTTTTCTATCTTTTGCAGAATAATTCCTATCATATTATGACAGTTAATTAAGAAATGTCATGGATATCATGTTTTGGATTATGATGGAGCTATGTAGTATGCTTTTGAGTCTTTTATTATTATAAAAATTTTGATATTTCTCAGATTCAATTCCTAGTATACATTGCATCATTGCTGTTTTATTTGTCATTAAAAAACAAATGTATAAACAGCAAAAACAAATACATGTTTATATTTTTCGAGAAGTTTCCTTAAACTATTTAAATGACTTTATTACTTGTCTTAGGGCCACATGCAGAAAAATTATTCAAATCTCAGTTTAATTAAATCTCGATTTTACTCTAAGGGCGGCAACGCATCTGCTATGCCTCTGGTGTTGCGGGTGTTCATGGGCGGCGGTAATCACTTACCATCACGTGAGCCACCTGCTCGTTTGCCTCCCTTTTCTATAAAAAAAAGGAGTTAACTTAATTCGTACGCAAAGCTAATATATATTTAAATAATATATAGTATACATAATTTATGTACCACAATTATACATACATGGATAATTGCACAATAAGTGAGAGTATGACCATTACATATGACCAGTAGGTTTAAACCGTATTATTTTATCGTTTGATTAAAATTGCACTTTTATTTATGTAATAGATCCCATAAAAATAAATATCATCACGCCATTCCCAATACAGAGGTATACAGAGGTCTAGTTTAGACAATTAAGTCCTATACGTGGACGATTGCCGTATACAATGATTTTCATGGTGTGTCTAGCTGTAAGGTCTCGGATTCGATTTCGATTGCCGGACAGGTCAATGTAGAAAATTACTTTTTCTACATTGTCTAAGTCTAGGGTCTGGTCACTGTGTTCGTATGTATGTATATATATATATATATATATATATATATATATATATATATATATATATATATATATATATATATATATATATATATATATATATATATATATATATATATATATATATATATATATATATATAATTATATAAAAAAAATATAAAAAATATATATATATATATATATAAAAAAAAAAAAGTCACGATAGCCGAGTTGTTGGGTGGTCAGATTTCGAGTCGAGACCCGAGTTCGATCCCCAGGTGGCAATACCAATGAGTTTTCAAAAACTTATGTACGAATTTCATCGTTGGCTTGGACATAAAGGCGGCGACGGGCTCACCACCTGTCACGTTGTCCGAAAATATCTTCGGTGGAAGGTGGGTCAAAGGGACTTAATTGTCTAGACTTGACCTCTGTCTACCCCTGTATTGGGAATTGCGTGAAGATATTTATTATTTATTATTTATTATATATATAATATGTATATATATATATATGCATACTTGTAATATATGCATATATACACATGTAATGTATGTATATATATGCATGTAAATAAATTTATAATTTTTTTATCGGTTAAGGGTAAAACGAGCTAAATTACGTTAATTATTAAATTTAAATAAATAAAATATAATTATTATAAATAAATAATAAAAATAAATATCTTCACGCAATTTCCAATACAGGGGTAGACAGAGGTCTGGTCTAGACAAATAAGTCCCTTTGACCCACCTTCCACCGAAGATATTTTTGGAACATCGTGACAGGTGGTGAGCCCGTCGCCGTCTTTATATCTAAGCCAACGATATAACTCGTACATAAGTTTTTTGAAAAACCCATTGGTACGAGCCTGCCAACTGGAGATCGAACTCGGGTCTCTTGACTCGAAATTCCGACCACCCTACCACTCGGCTATCGTGACTTCTGATAATTAATATAATTATTAATTATTCGACGCATCGTTATGAAATGCATCATAATAAGCCATATTATTTTATATGTAAATCTTTTTCCCTCCTATTCTTAATTATTAATTAATAGTCAATGTTTTAATCAATTATCATTTCAATTCGTTCGCCTTGATGAGACAAAAGTTCAATGTGTTACAGTTGGATTTTTAAGTAAATAATTTTATTATTAATGTTGCACATATAGCACATTTGAATATTCAAGAAATTTTAAAATTATAAATTTCAAACCAATGAAAAGTAATATTGCCAATTGACTAAGAGCGTTGTATATTTTTGTAATAGTCAACAGGTTTAATACTAGGACATTAAGCAAGTTATCTGTTGCGACTTTTATATAATGTTTACATTCTCATAGATTTGTGGTTATGACAGCCGATTTCGTCATTAAAATTTCTATTCTAATAGCTACTATTTAACTTTGTACCATCTTTACAATTAGCAATACCTGATTTAGTGTATACATGAAACTTTATATATATATATATATATATATATATATATATATATATATATATATATATATATATATATATATATATATATATATATATATATATATATATATATATATATATATATATATATATATATATATATATATATATATATATATATATATATATATATATATCAGCACTGTCAGCGCTGACTTAGTTGCCCTTTTGGTGCTTCAATCCTTTTTGTTTAATGTACATTTGTATAATGTTTATTTCTTTCTTCTTTCAATACTTATTTTTAAAATTATTTTAATTATAATGAAAAAGGTGCTAATATTGATTGCAGCTCACAAATCCATGTTGCAAGAAATATCGTCATGCTGTTTATCATAGTCATCGCTCTCTTTATGTATAATCGATATGTAAGTATGAAATAACTTTTTAAACAAAACTATTACTATACTGCTGTTATAACATTAATATTAGCTACAGTGTATCTCTAATGAAAAACATAGGTTATATATACAACAAATGTATCAACGATAAATGCCGACGAAATCCGATCGCAGTCATCAGAACGGTGCATCGTAATAATATTACATAATATAGTAGGCACAGGAACATCCGTACAATAGGCATCTACAGTCAGTGTTACATGTCAAAACATAGTCAGTACATTTTATTATGCTCATGAACTTTTTATCCCTATCGCAAGATATTTGTAATATCTGTCAGTCCTACTGAACATAAATTTTAACAGAACTGTAGCTATAAAGCCTCTTTATAAACATACCTTCAATGTTCGTTACAGCTACGTAAGTTTTTACAGCATCTCGTCGGAGTCATCCTACATAGACTTTGGTGTTGAAACTGAAGTTCTCAAAAAATTGGAGAGCTGTAGATAGATATAGACAATTTATAATTGAGCCCTGGACATTTATATTGTTTAGCGCTACCTTTGATTAATGAAAAATCGATATCGTATATTGATATCGTATTAATCTTAACCAAGGAATCTGCTTAATCAAAACTTAATTTCAAATTGACTCATCGTTACATTACTTCAAGGATGAATACCTTTTTTTATTTGCTGTTCAATATCATCTATATTTATTATAGAATATGTTCATTTCTTCGAAACGAATTTTGCTTTTTTACCTAACATTAAGACCAATATGGAAGAAAACTTAAATGAAATGTCGATAGAGTTAATATCATAATAGATTTTTCTCCACGGAATTTACCTTACTGTGGCAGGCAGAGATCTAGACCATGAAGTCCTTTTGACCTACTTTTCACCGAAGCTTATTTGTGAAAAAGTGGTGAGATTATGGCCGTGTGTGTTCAAGCTTACGGTCCAATAGAAATACTAAATTCCTTATTACTTAACTTTTAAAATTAACTTTTTAAATTAGAATTACAATATAATTGTAAGAGGAGAGGAGAATATTGTTAAGATTAATTAAGAGTATATTTTATTATATAAATACTTAGATAAGAGATTATGCTACTCTTGACAGTTGCGGTATGATACTTGGCAGGTGTGTGTTTGTGAAATGTGAATGTTTGATTCACATGTGAGTATTTTTGTGTCTGTTTGTGCATATCTATAATTGTATAGTTAGATTTTGTGTCAATCGGACAATGTAGAAGTATTACACGACATGATCCCGGCCAGCCTGCCCTCTTTAGGGCTGCAATTCTACACAGCTGCGTAACAGTGCCAAAGAGTTTCAGCGGGTCGGGAATGCTAGATGAGCCTTGAAAGATGAGACGAATAGATTAAAAATGAAAGAAAAAGAGTCAGATGTTGTTTGTTAGTGGGAAACAAACAGAAAGCGAGTGGTGCCGAGAAGTTCCTTGGTGGGACGTTTGTGATATGGTCCGGAGTGCCGTAGAGCGAGTGGGCTTTATTTTACCTCGACCGAGCCGTACCGAGACTATCTTTCGAACACCGTGTGAGCAAATTAGTCGAAGAGGGGACGGTCAAGTGTACCCGGATACCTAGATGTGGATGTGTGAAGAAATTGATGAATTTTAAAGAAGCGAAGGTTAAGATAAGAAAGAATCTTGCCGA
Organism: Sericinus montela; assembly: GCA_029286605.1. Lineage (NCBI taxonomy): Eukaryota > Metazoa > Arthropoda > Insecta > Lepidoptera > Papilionidae > Sericinus > Sericinus montela. The sequence continues at coordinate 12,503,994 of JAGSMR010000012.1, read as the reverse complement.
TCTGTCGTTTCTGACAGTCGGGGATTATACGTGTAGTTAAAATTAATTGTTTTTTTTTTATTTGTTTATGAAACAATTTCGTTTTATTAATATTTTTTGTTGATAATAGTTATGTGTGAGATTTTGTTTCATCAATTAATTTGTCTCATGAAAATTAGAAACCTTTGCCAACGCATCAGACAAAACACACCTTTTTCTAGATTGTGTTTGTATTTAAAATTTGTTAGTAGGATACTAATCTTATTTCGCAGAGCGAATCGCTGGAACGTGCTCGTCACTCGCGCAGCGAACGCATGCGCGTGCAGGCGGAGCAAGCCATCGACTTGCGACGTCGCAACCAGGCGCTCGTGCACAATGTGCTTCCGCCGCATGTCGCCAGCCATTTCATGGGAACCCGGCACCACCATCGCGACCTTTATAGCCAAAGTTACGCCGAAGTCGGCGTGCTTTTCGCATCTATGCCCAATTTTTCTGGTAAAGTTCACGTTTATCAGCTAACTTTTATCTAATAATTTTGCATTGTACTGAAATAATAGTATCATCATTTAATTCCCGATACTGGGGTAGACAGAGGTTCAGACAATAAAGTAATTTTCGACCTCGTCAGGGGTTAATTGGTCCAGCGTGTCAGGTGGTGTGGTTGTATATTTTCAGCGATAAATATTTATACTTATGTCTGCTTGTCCTGAAAGTTGGAGGGTGTATTCTTTATATGACGTTGGCCGGATGCCTAATGAACAAGAGAGAAGATATATTTTGTTGGTGATGACGACCGAGAAGTTCAATTAAGATACAATAACTTTCTTACTTACTTATCTTCACGCACAATCCCTGTCGGGGTAGCCAGAGAGAACAGATCGCCAAGTGTCACGATCCCTACATACTCATGTCTCTTTCGCTTCTTTCAGATTCATCATCTTCTTCATACATGTACGTCTAGGTATCCGAGTACTCTTCACCCTCCCCTCTTCGAGCAATTTGCTCACATGATCTTCGAAATTAGTCTCGGCCTACCTCGACACCTTTTAATATTAACTTTCGCGCTATATATTTTCTTCACCATTCGGTCTTCACTCATTCGCTCAACGTTCCCAAACCATCGAAGCACGTTCTTATCAATTTTGTGACAAGGTCATCTTTAAAACCTGCCATATTGCGAATCTCTTCGTTTTGCTTTCGATCGGCCATGGTAACGCCGCACATTTTACGAAGAGATCGTATTAACACTGCATTCAACCTGCTTTTATGCTTCTTCTGGAATACTCAGGTTTCGCTGCCATATAACAAAGTCGGTACCAACACAGCGTTATGTCTTGCAAGACGTGCACTTTTCATACGCCTTGCCTTTTGACTAACGCAGTCAGGGCATCTTTGAATTTGTTCCTGGCAGCGACACGCCTGTCCACATCTAAATCAAATCTTCCATCCCGGCTAAACGCACTCCCCAAGTATACAATTTCATTCACCTTATAAAATTCAATAACCTTCGTTATGTAAAACCTGGCTTGGTTAGGCCATTACAATAAATGCTACATACTAATGACGTAACAGTGTTAAATCTGGCCCTGGACAAAGACCTGCTACGCAATATACATTAAAAGTTGCCTTAAATGCTGAAAGTAAGCCTACAGATGACAACGGTGGACGGTATAATCCACCTACATCAAATTAAGTTGATTCAGGTACTGTTGGACATCAATTTCCTAAGTTTATTTTTTGCTAAGAAAATCAAGACGTAAAGAATGGGTTATATTAGGTACTCAAGCGCAGCTTAGAGTAGACAGATATATACACTTGCAAGACGCGATAAGGAGACAAAACGTTGATGCTGATCAGTTGGGTCAAAAGTTGGTGCTACCTTCTTCTTTTACAGGGCGGCCACGCTGTCAGCATGAGCGGACACTTGACGCCATTGCGAATGTGCAGCACTAGAGTCGATTACTTTATAACAGAGTCTTGCAATCCTCGTTAGGAAGAAATCACGGTTATGTTTTTGCCTGGCCAAAAAAATTATAATAGGCACGACATAATAGCCGTGGTTTAGTACCTCAAAGTTAAGAAAATAATGACAGTTTTAAGTAAATAGATAATATTTGGAGAGTTACGTTGTTTCCTGTTCTTTACCGAATGACAGAAACGGAGTCAGCTTTACATTTACATATAATTGTAGATGCTTATCCTCATATCGCCTGACAAGGTTATATAAATAAAATAAATAAAATAAATATCTTCACGCAATTGCTAATACAGGGGTAGGCAGAGGTCTAGTCTAGACAATTAAGTCCCTTCGACTCACCTTCCACCGAAGACATCTTCGGGACAACGTGACAGGTGGTGAGTCCGTCGCCGTCTTTATGTCCAAGCCAACGATATGATTCGTACATAATTTTTTGAAAAACCCAATGGTACGAGCCTGCCACCTGGGGATCGAATTCGGGTCTCTCGACTCGAAATTCCGTCCGCCAAACCATTCGGCTATCGTGACATGGTTGATCAACTTATATGTGCTGATATACGAAATCAAAATAAAGATCCTATTTTATACGACATAATTGCAAACCATACGATACACGGTCCATGTGGGAACCTTAGTAATAATTCTCCCTGCGTGAATGATAATCATGCATCAAAATCATGAATCATGAATCTAAAATATCCTAGTAAATTTTTGACAGGTGACGGTGGTTACCCACAGTATAAAAAGGAATTTCCGGCTGACACTTAAATTAAACATTGCAATAAATTAAACCCTAAAATAAATATAAGGTTTACATTATTTATTTTTAAATTAAAAGACTCTGTAGTAGACAATAGGTCCATATAATAAGGTTCTGTCACAGACACTTAGGTCACACACTAATGTAAAATTTTGTTATCCTTATAAATGTACAAAGCACATTTATAAGTACATTAATAAAGGCGGTAATCAAGCGGCTTTTGTGCAAGAAACCCAAAAGGCTGAAGTCAAATTACATAAGAGTGGGTGTTATTTCAGTAGTCCGGAGACAGTTTGGAGGCTTTTAGAATTCTTCCATTCATGAAAGGTTTCACTCACACACACACACACACATTTAACCTTATACATGATGTTTACATGTACACCTTGAAAAAGACCAATGAGTTTATTTTAATTCCGACAACCTCGCCGACAAGTCCACCAGAAACGACACTGTTAGCATTTTTTTTAATTTATGTCAAACAGATATCAAACATTATTTATTTTAATGTTTAATTTATTTTCTGCGCGAGGTTAGGGGAAGTAAGTTGATACATTATCCTTCGATGACTTGAAGGCAGTCAGCGTTTTCCACCCAATTTTTTAATTAGCTAGTATAAAACTTGGCTTGCTAGAGGACGACAAACATTGGGATTCCGTCCTAAAGGAAGCAGCCTCATGTGAGTCGATATTTAAAATGCGTGAAGATTTTTCAGTCAGATAATACCTGCATTGAATTTTGTAAAAATACAGGGATAGCCCAACAGAAGACTCGAAAGGCATAATAGGTGAACATCTAGCTAGATAAAATCTACAATAAATGTCTGGTCACAACAGGAGAAGCTGTAGTAGTCTTAGGAGGACAAACTGGTTTTTAGCAGTGGTAGAGCCACGCATCAGCTTTTGTTGTTGTATACATTGGCCGGCTCGACTGAGGAAGTATCATGACCTCACAGAATAACGGCGTGAAGTAGAAGTTTAACAAACTTCTGCTATTCGTCTGGTGAGTGCAGATAACCGGAGGCCCACACACCCCTCTCCCCCAAAACATGGTAGGGGAAATAAAAAAATCTACTCCAGGGGGGTACCAGCACCATCGGTACTGGAGAATCCCCCTCGTATTCTGGGAGGAGGGGGGCAAGTTCCGCTCTGTTCCTTCCGGGCAAGTTCGGCAAAGCCGGCCTTGCTTTTTCTTACTGAGACGCAGATATCCTCTCCGGTGGATACCTCTTGTCTTTCCTACCCGAGGTACAAGCTTGAACATTATCTTGTGCCACGGGCCGGGGTTTGTGTATACGTCAGAGAGGATATATGTTCTCAACGCCTCGGCAGCCTTGAAGGAACCTGTCCACCGTCTGTGGATGCCTCTATAGGTCCCACAGTGGTAATGCCGAAACTGAACGACTCATCGACCACATCCAAATGGCTGCAGATTCCGTGCTACAGCAGCTCCCATCCGCAGAGATCGTGGTACTCGGTGACTTCAACGCCCACCACGCCGAATAGCTACGATCTCAAACCACTGATCATGTTGGGAGATCTGTTATTAACTTTGCCTTAGCATATGATCTGACCCAACTGATTACTTCGCCAACGCGGGTTCCGGATGTCGAAGATCATACACCTTTCCTGCTGGATCTTCTGCTGACCTCTCATCCAGACAGCTATGTGGTCTCCGTCGATGCCCCTTTGGGTTCACCGGACCACTGCCAGTTTTGGAGTAAAGTGCCTATCATGTGCCCATTGCGGTCGCGATATGCAGGCCACCGCCGTGTGGCACTACAGGTCGGCAGATTGGGAATGAATGCGATCTATCTTTGCATCCTCCGTTGCAGATTTCGTCGCTGATGTGGTGCTTCAAGGAAAGGAACTTTTCGTTCCTTCCTCTGTGGTGCCCATCGGTGGTAGATCTAAGCCTTGGTTTGGTAGCGTCTGCAGAATGGCATCCCGTCAAAAGCAGTAGTGCTACCGGGCCAGAGTTAATGCATTGGCGTCCCGGAATTCAAATACTAGCGTTTTTAAGAAGAAGTATAACTCTGCCGCCAGGTCCTTCAAAAGAGTAGAAGCTGTGGCAAAGTCCGAGCACATTGGCAGAATTGGTGAGAAACTAGTTCGTCTTCCTTCGGGAACTCGTGCGTTCTGGTGCCTCGCCAAGGATGTCCAAGGGAACTTCAGTCAGCCATCACTACCATCTCTGCACAGGGAGGACAACTCGCTGGCCCATGATGCAAAAGAGAAAGCCGATCTTCTAGGTTCTCTTTTTGCGTCCAACTCGACTCTCGACGACAGGGGGAACTCACCGCCGACCATACCGTGCAGTGAGTACTCTATGCCGGACATCCTGTTTTTTCAGAGCTCAGTGCGCAAAGCACTCCTCTTCCTAGACATCCAGAAGTGGAGTGGGCCCGATGGTATCCCCCCTATTGTGCTGAGGATGTGTGCTCCAGAGTTGGCAACGGTTCTAACGCGTCCTTTTTGGGTATTCCTAATCTGAAGTCGTCGTCCCGATGACATGGAAGACGGCTTTGGTGCACCCGATCCCTAAGAAAGGCGACCGCTCAGATCCGAGCAACTACAGACCGATCGCAATCACCTCCTTGTTCTACAAAATAATGGAGTCCATTATAAACTGCCAGCTCTTGAGCTATTTAGAGGAGCACCAGTTGATTAGTGACCGCCAGTACGGCTTCCGTCGGGGTCGCTCAGCTGGTGATCTTCTTGTGTACTTCACTCATCAATGGGCGGAGGCAGTAGAGAGCAGGCGGGAGGCCCTGGCAGTTAGCTTGGATATAGCAAAAGCCTATGATCGGGTGTGGCACAAAGCGCTTCTCTCGATGCTTCCATCGTATGGGCTTCCCGGAAATTTTGCAATTGGGTCACTAGTTTTCTCACAAACCGGAGCATCAAGGTCGTAGTTGACGATGCATGCTCGGACTCCAAGCTTGTGAACGCTGGTGTTCCACAAGGCTGTGTGCTATCGCCAACCCTGTTTCTTCTGCATATCAATTATTTGTTACAAATTCGTAATATTCATTGCTATGCAGACGACAGCACTGGTGATGCCCTATATACCGGCCATGCCAATATTTCTCGGGAACACGTCGACGAGTACCGGAACAAACTTGTGTCTGAAGTCGAGATTTTGTTAGACAAAGTCTCGGATTGGGTCCGAATTAATTTAGTCCAGTTTAACTCTAAAAAGACACAAGTTTGCGCGTTTACCGCTAAAAAGAAACCCTTCGTCGTGTCACGTCATTTTGAGGGCACTCCCCTAGTTGCCTCAGCCAGTATCGGAATCCTTGGCGTCGACATATCGAGCGACGTTAAGTTTTGCGGTCACTTGGAAGGGAAGGCCAAATTGGCCTCTAAGAAGCTTGGCGTGCTTAGTAGAGCACGATAGTACTTCATGCCGGCCCATCGCCTGCAACTTTATAAGGCGCTGGTTCAGCCGCACATGGAGTACTGTTCGCATCTCTGGGAGGGGGCACTCCAATGTCAGCTCCTTCCATTTGACTGTATCCAACGAAGAGGGGCTCGAATCGTCGTCGACCATATTCTATCTGATAGGCTAGATCCCCTGTTTTTATGTGATCCCCTGTGCGGTTTTGGCGGAATTTTCTGCCACGGACTTGCACTTTATAGAATGTGCTGCCGTCAGCGATTTTTCCGGACTTAGGGACCTTCAAGAAAAGAGCCTATACCTTTCTCAAAGGCCGGCAACACATCTGCTATGCCTCTGGTATTGCGGATGTTCATCGGCGGCGGTAATCACTTACCATCACGTGAGCCACCTGTTCGTTTGCCGCCCTTCCCTTTAAAAAAAAAGTCTACAGCAGTGACTTACACAATTACCGAAATTGCCTAGAAGAAAAAAGTTATAACGTCAATTTCATAGCAGAACTGGTGTCAAGTAATAAAGGAACAAAAACTAATGAACCGAGACTATGCTTTCCAGTGTAGACGCAGATCTTTTTTTCTTTTATGCTCCTGGTAAGACTTTTCTATCAAATTTACTGTTGACCGAAGAGAGAAGCAATTTTGATATCACCATAGCGATCTTATAGTCCGGAATTGCTGCCTGGCTGTTAAACTGCAACTCCGCGTTTAAACTTCCCCTCGATTTGATACGCAACCATATCTGCAATATACACAAACAAAGTAATATGGCAGAAATACTCCGCAAAATAAAAATGATTTCCCTAAACAGATTTTTATAAGATATTAGGTATAATAATTGTCAAATGGGAGGAGGTACTCTGTTGTTAGCAGGCGATTTTCGGCAGACTTTATCAGTAGGGCCAGAGGAACGCGAGCGGACGAAGTTAAAGCCTAGGCGAAGCGGTCTCATTTGTGGCTTTCAGTTACAAAACGGTACCTTACTAAAAATATGAGAGTCCATGGTCCATGTTACTGCCGGACAGTTCTGAAACTTAAAAAAGGAAATATCTGTTGCTTAAAATAGGAAATACCTCGGAATAATTAATTAATCCCTATAAAGAAAGGTACAATTGTTTTCACTGCAGATGAGCTTATAGCTAAATTTTTCCCAAATATAATATTTAAATATTTACGATATGCAGAATGGTTATTGGAGCGCGCCATCCTAATACCAAAAAAACGAACAAGCCATAGTAATAAATGAAATACTTATGAGATTATTCGAAGCAATCGAATATCAATAAAAATCCGTGAACTCAGTGATAAACACTGATGATGGTATTCACAATCCGGTCGAATTCCTAAATACACTAAGCCTCCCGGTTTTCTCACACATTAAAAATGTTTGGGGCCAATTATGTTGCTGCGCAATATAAATCCACCAAAATTATGCAATGACACCAGATGGTAACTGACAACATAACACAATATAATCGTGGCATGTATACTGATAGGTTATTCCCGATTCCCTTTTTTTAGGAGAGTTTTATTCCTATGACGTCTCTAATACCATCAAATTTTCCCTTCAAATTCAAGAGTGTGCAGTTTCCTATCAGTCTGCTTCGTCAAAAGGATAAATAAAGCTCATGATCAAACCCTTAAGGTGGTTCTAGCACCTGAAGGAAAAACAAGAAATATTTTATACAAAGAAAGAAAACGGCAGTATTTGGCTTCTTTGTATAAAGAAAATATGGGGTATATTTCACGTCACTTTTACCCGATCATCGGCTAAGCTCCGTGTTCCTAAAGTAAGCACAATATTTTATTTTCATATCTATTCAACCTTTTAATCCCTTCACTAAAATAAAGATTGTTATATTTTCTAAGTATTCAAACATTTTAATATAATAATTAATATGTTAAAACTAATAAAAATCACGTATCTGAGAATTTATCTTAAATAAGAAATCAGTATAGCATTTTGAATTTTTTTACATTAAGACGGCGACGGGCTCACCACCACGTTGTCCCAAAAATAACTTCGGTGAAAGGTGAACGATTTAAATATCTAGACCTCTGTTTACTTCTGGGAGCTGCCCTTTGAATAAAGCGTTATATTTTTGATGTTATGCTAAATTCAAAGGATTTAAATGAATTGAAGAGGCACGTGAAAGTAAATGAAGCCCTCTTATCACATACAAAAACTTATAACATATAATACAAAATTGCCCGTCTTTTGCGCGATTGACCTGGTACTTTCCAAAATAGTTATGCCTGCATCTGATGTTAGAGTCTGAAATTTAAAAGGATTTTTTCTTAGTCGCTTCTTACGACTTCCACCTGTGGGAATAAAGGTGGTGGCAATTTCCTACATCAAACGGCAATTGTAAGTAATGACACACAACAAATAAAGATTCCAGGTGGTAAATTAATCGATCAAATGGCCTAACCATTTGATCGATTAATTTACCACGTTATACAATTGTACAACTCCATGTATAGAATATATCTGGTTAAATACGATCCTCTTATTTACTTTTGTCGTTGCCTTAAACGGCCATAAGCAGCAACAAGGCAAGGCAACGAATAAGAGGCCAGCAGTCTGCAACTGCCAACCATCAGTGTCATATATTATATATGATATAACCGAGTTGTGGAGAAAAATTGTCTTCCGGCCCAATCTTTCAGTAATGCCAACCTGTGCCAAGTAACATACTTATTTCGAAATTTACTGAATGCGATGTACGTCATTTTTTCTATTTGTTCCGTGCCTGTATGTGCGTTTGAATGCTTGATTTTCACTAGTTAATGCAGATCATTATCTATTATTTAATCTATTATTTTATATTATCTTTCTTGCCCTAATATACGAAGGTTTTTACAAGAACACATAAAAATATGAATATGAAGACACAGCCAAATTAAAACTCTCCCCTTTTTATGGCGGTTATAGAATAATTAAACATCACCCAAATTCTTCTCGTAGATGTAGTAAAAGGCGTTTAAGGGAAATAACCACCATAGCCATCTCTAAAAATATCAAATCTAAATTCAGCGGATGGCGGGCAGCAGCGTCTAAGGCTTTTTTTACAATATTTGTAGTACATTGTTTTTATGACTTTAAATCTATAAATTTAAACAAACAGTCTCTAGTCATTACTCTGTGAATATTACAGTGATAAAAACTGTTTCGAAATCCGTTATGTGGCTAAGAAGAAGCGAAAATCAGACACAATAAATAAACTGTTTATAAAAACGTTTCTTTGCTAACTACTAATTTCCTTGTTGACAGAGTTCTACTCCGAAGAAAGTGTTAATAATCAAGGATTGGAATGTTTACGCTTTTTGAACGAAGTTATTTCTGACTTTGACCTGGTAAGTATTTTACATACTTAGTTATTCAGAACATTGTGTAGTTAGCACCGTGTAGAAACGGCGTAAGTAAGTGCTATTCCGTTTCTTCCCGTGGATTTCGTAAGAACGGACGAACAGAAAAGTAGTGAATACTGTAACGACCACCTATAGGCGGTGGAATAACCACATAACAATGGCATATGACATAACATATGATAATGGGTTAGACCTGTGATGGCCAGTCTAATGCGTTTGCCAAGTCTGGCAATTATGGCAAATTATCCACTAAACTCGTGGGCATGAACTTATGCATAATATATAAATGATTCAACATTTTCTTAATGGATGACAAAAAAAAAGTTCATGTAGTGATTCTTAACATTTTTATTTGCAGCTTTTAGAAGACCCTAAGTTCAGTAAAGACATTATCAAGATCAAAACAATTAGTTCTACATACATGGCAGCATCAGGCCTAAATCCCACACGACAAATGCAGGTAAATTATGAATAAACGTATATTAAAGCATTTCGCTATTTATTATAGAGGATTTCCTGGATTCATCTGTGCTAAACTTTCACTGATCGTTAATAAGTGAATAAAGTCAAGTTTCGTCGATGTGAAACCATTTTCTGCTTAATTGGCATTAATTTGATTATTTCTTTTTATAGAAAAGGAAGGCAAACGAGCAGTCGGCTCACATGATGGTAAGTGATTACCGCCGCCCATGAACACCCACAATACTAGAGGCATAGCAGATGCGTTGCCGGCCTTAGAGAGCCCCTCCGTCCTCAGAATCGGGGGAGGGGGGTGTGTGGGCCTCCGGTTACCTGCACTCACCAGACGAAACGCAGAAGTTTGTAAAACTTCTACTTCATCTGTTGATGATGTAGAAGTTTATCAAATGATCTGATCCCCAGGTGGTAGGCTCGTACCAATGGGTTTCTTTAATAACTTATGTACGATTTCTATCATTGGCACGGACATAAAGACGGCGACCATCTCACCTCCTGTCTCGTTGCCCCAAAAATATCTTTGGTGGAAGGTGTGTCGGAAGGACTTAATTGTCTAGACATCTGTTTAGTACAGGTTGACATAAATTTATTTTGAAGCATATCACATTAGCCATCACCTCCTTGTTCTCCAAAATAATGGAATCCGTTATAAACTGCCAGCTTTTGAGCTATTTAGAGGAGCACCAGTTGATTAGTGACCAGTACGGCTTCCGTCGGGGTCGCTCAGCTGGTGATATTCTTTTGTACCTCACTCACCGATGGGCGAAGGCAGTAGAGAGTAAGGGGGAGCCCCTGGCAGTTAGTTTGGACATAGCGAAAGCCTTGAATCGGGTATGGCATTAAGCGCTTCTCTCGAAGCTTCCGTCATATGGGCTTCCCCAGAAGTTTTACAATTGGGTCATTAGTTTTGTTATAGACCAGAGCATCAAGGTCGTAGTTGACGGTGCATGCTCGGACTCCAAGTCTGTGAACGCTGGTGTCCCACAAGGCTGTGTGCTATCGCGAACGATGTTTCTCCTGCGTATCAATGATTTGTTATAAATGAGTAACATTCATTGCTATGCAGACGACATCACTGGTGATGCCTTATATACCGGCCATGCCAATATTTCTCGGGAACACGTCGACGAGTGCCGGAACAATCTTGTGTCTGATGTCGAGAATTTGTTAAAAAACATCTCGGAATGGGGCCGACTAAATGTAGCAGTGTTCAACCCTAAAAAGACACAAGTTTGCGCGTTTACCGTTAAAAAGAAACCCTTCGACGTGTCACCTCATTTTGAGAGCACTCCCCTAGTTGCCTCAGCCAGTATCGGAATCCTTGGCGTCGACATATCGAGCAACGTTCAGTTTCGCAGTCACTTGGAAGGGAAGGCCAAATTGGCCTCTAAAAATGCTTATGCCGGCCCACCGCTTGCAACTTATAAGGTGCAAGTTCGGCCGCACATGGAGTACTGTTGTCATTTCTGTTGATGTTGTACCTCTTTGAATTTTTCACAAGATCTGCTACGGGGAGTAAAATAAATAAATAAATATAATCACGCAATTCCCAATACAGGGGTAGTCAGAGGTCTAGACTAGACAATGAAGTCTCTTCGACCCACCTTCCACCGAAGATATTTTCGGGACAACGTGACGGGTGGTGAGCCCGTCGCCGTCTTTATGTCCAAGCCAACGATGTAATTCGTACATAAGTTTTTGAAAAACCCATTGGTACGAGCCACCTGGGGATCAAACTCGGGTCTCTTGACTCGAAATTCCTACTACCCAACCACTCGGCTATCGTGACTTTTTATATACTACGGGGAGTGCTCCGAGGAATTGTTTGGATTAATCCCAGCCACTGAATTTCAACATCGTTCCTTACGGCATAGTCAAAAATTCCATTAGCACCACCTTGATGCTTGGCATTCCTCCACAGTGCGTTTTTCGCGAAATTTTCTGCCACGTAGTTACACTTTATAGAATGTGCTGCCGTCAGCGGTTTTTCCGAACCGATATGACTTAGGGACCGTCAAGAAAAGAGCCTATACCTTTCTCAAAGGACGGCAACGCATCTGCTATTCCTCCGGTATTGTTAGTGTTCATGGGTGGCGGTAATCACTTACCATAACGTGAGCCACGTCGTTTGTTTCCCTATTCTATAAAAAAAGTTATTAATGGAGTTGATTGTTTGTCATGATATTTACACAAGCTAAGAACTAACGAAGAGTTTCGAACTGGGATTCTATAGAAGGGACAAAAATAAAACTTCAAGGTCTCGACGTTGCATTGTGCTTAAACGTTTTAAAACATCAAAAATTTGCTGATAGCAATGATATTCTCTGAGTCAATGGTCATTTTAGTTCTTAGAAGTTATCTCTAGCCTAATCAGTCGATAAACATTAGCAAATATTTATGGGCTGCAATAGGCGCGTTTAAGTTTGTATAATGAGTCATTAGTTTCTTACACAAACTTAAAATTACGGTATTAGGTAAAGGCTAACTTCTTGTTTTAAGTATAATGGTTATTTATAGGGTATAAAGAGTGACCCTGCCTCGGAAGCTAAGGATCGGTTCAAATCCCGCTAGAGGAAAACATTTGAAAACAGTTTTACAATACTTGTTTGTCTATTCCTTCGTTTACTGTACATATCATACTCAATATACTCTTCACGCCATTTCTAATACATAGGTAGACAGAGCTCTAGACAATTAAATCTTTAATTAAGTTCTTTTTTTAAAAAAAGTCATTGGTACGTGCTAAAGGGGTCTACTCGGGTCTCTTGAATCGAATTCCAATTCCCCAACCACTCGACTATCGTGACTACGATAGTCGAGTGGTTGGGGAATGTTTACAATGTTGGGGAGTGTTTTACAATGTTTTTATATGACTTAATGTATGACCTATGACCTATGACCGTGTGGTAACGGTGTAAGAACATTGCCACTCCCTTTCTTCCCGTGGTTTTGGTAAGAGGCGACTAAGGGAAACACCTTTGATTAATGTTATGGCAGCCGATAGATAGCACAATTTTGTTTTGTTTTTTGTTTATATTGTTGCTTTGTTATGTTGCACAATAAAGTATATTTCATTCGTTAAGAAAGTAACTTTTATGTTTTAGTTATTTTTACTTTGTAGGTTATTATATATTAAAAAATAACATAGACATTAGCAATTTTAAACATACTTTTACACTATTGATCCTAAATATATCCAAATTGCTACTTTTTACGTATAAGTCCCCTATATGACATATTAAAGTTAATTGCCACGGCCGTCTATCAATATACATATTATTTGCATTGTACATTTATTCAATCCGTGTACGCATTACAATGAGTCGAATGGCCTAATACCCTTCCTTGGATAACTCACGGTCACTTTAACCGAAAGGATTCACAACATGACTTGTTAACCTTGATGAGACGGAATTTTGGAAGATCACTATAACTTATCAGTTTAGATCAGTTTTTTTTTCAGTATTCCTCCATATTCCTCTATAGTTTGTCAGTATTCCTCCATATAGAACACAACGTGATCGCGAAGTGATTACGAAAATGAAAGAAATTTATTGTTTAGTAATTGTAACAATCACAGCTTTTTGATTGGAGATTTCGTCGTTTATACATATATAGTGATTATTTAGAAACATTATAACTTATTGGTCTATTGCGCACAAATTACAGATTAAAAAAATTTTTTTTTCCATATCATTTATTGAAAGTACCTTTGTACCATTGTACTGTTTAATAATTCATAAATTAAGTTCAGATCACTTCGTTAATTTTATCACTTTGTCTCTCGTCAATAATATCAACATACAAGCTGTGTTGTTTCGATTAATACATATCACAAGTAATTTAATAAAAAACCCTCCCACTGTTTCTGTACTATGACAATGCTGATGTAGGGTTCAAGTTCCGCTAGGGCCAGACATTTAAGTGATGAATATGAATACTCTAGTTATGTATATATATAAATAATGTGATGATAAATAATGTAATAAAATATATGTATTATATTATAAATATAATTAAATTAAACAGAAAAAAAATTAATCTAATAAATATTTGTTACTATATTAGCGACATTACATTACATAACTGAAATATAAAATTCTACTTGTAAAAAAATTCTCCCATAAAATTTTACATCAATCAGGCATCCTATTTACCTTACTGAATATATTCCAAAACATAGTCTACTAGCAAGCACAGATATATGGAGGCCTCATTTAAGTGGTGGTATATTATTATTCTTCCTTATTTGGTGGTGTCACCGAAGTGTTTTACATTCGATGTTGAAAAATTTATATATTTAGTTTATTGCCATTTAGATGTAAATTATTGGCATTAAACTATAGAACCAGTTTTGCCATAGCATTATTTACATCACAGAGTGTAAAAAGATGTCGTTAAATTTTAGAAATTGAGGAACTATCTTCACGCAATTCCCAATACAGGGGTAGACAGAGGTCTAGTCTAGACAACTAAGTCTCTTCGATCCACCTTCCATCGTAGATATTTTCGGGACAACGTGACAGGTGGTGAGCCTTTATGTCCAAGCCAACGATATAATTTATGTATAAGTTTTTGAAAAAACCTGTTAGTACGAGCCTGCCTCTTGGGGATCGAACACGGGTCTCTTGACTCGAAATTCCGACCATCCAACTACTCGGCTATCATGACTTTTTGATGAACTGTCATGAGCAAACAAAACGATGTCATGTTCAATTCTTACTAAGTAAGGTTAATCTTTATTTTAAAAGAAATGGATTGAAAATCGAGCCCTGTGGTACGTCCATTGTTATCATTGATCCAGAGCAACATACACTTCAAATATTTGTATACTATTACATAAGTAGGTTATGAGTGTTTCATTATGAAACAATCGAGAAATTAGAGAGATCGACCCCTTGTAAACCAATACATGATTGTGGTGTAATAACTTGTTTAAATTAAGATGCTTTAATAATTGATCAAAAAGCACTTCAAAAATATTATTAAGTTTTTTGTATTGGTAGTACCGACATAATATATAAATAAGTTAGTATGTTTCTTAAGATTATTCAAGCATACACGTTGCATTAAAATTTTGATGATCGTCATATTAGAGTTATTACAAGACCTTAATGTTTTATACGCCTAAACTAACACATACCATGGATTTATGACACTCGTTTAAGTACCATTCGCTATTTTTAAACAAATCGCTTCTAAACAGAAGCTGCGGATGGACTGTTTTTTATTAGATATTCATGATTATGCAGATGTGTATTATACAGATCTGTCTTAATCTCGTCTCAACAAATTAGAGGGTTTTGTTAACAACTACTTTAGATTTATTTATTTTTTCTTTACAGCGACAGTCTCCTAAAATACATCCTCGGGAAATAGTTAACTGTCATCTCCTACTCATTATCCAAGGCCCAGTAAAATTTTACCTTCAAATGTCAATTAATTATAGAGATTTCGTGCAGTCTATGCATGAGTTTACATATACATTACGTAACTATGACTGATGTTTCTTTTTAGTATAAAGTTTAAATGGCTTTTCGTGCATCGGAGGCGTATCTTCATAAAGATATTAAAACTCTTTTCGATTTTAAATGATATCCTTCATATGATAGGTATAATTTTCACTATCTCCATTTTATTCATGAGTATCGCGTTTCTTCATCCAACATAAGTTTTTAAAATACAATACAAAACTTTTACTGTTTAGTCTTCCCTAATCTAGAACTTTCTTCCCTTTGCTATTTCATATCTATACTTTTTATTTTTTTAACTTCATGTATTTATCAATTCTGGAGTAGACAGATATATTCAGTCCTTTTCGACTTTTATTTTATTTATTTATGAATATTTTTTTATTTTATTTATTATGGAGCTTATGAAAGGTACTCTGTTCTTACATTGCTTGTCCCTTACCTTTTCTCTCTTTTTTTTGAATTTGCAAATTTTCTAAAGATTATTAACATGCAATACCCATCTGCTGTTTTAATTGATTGGTGTAAGATTAACAAAATTTTCCTTAATCCTTAAGTGTTATAAAGTAATGGCTGCCTTTTCCCAAATGTTAGGCATGATATTAGAAAAGGTTTCAGTTTTTCAATTCAGGGTTCAGGCAGATTATAATCTGCAGTTTTATAACACATTGTTGTTCTGGTTAATGCAGCTAATAAATCACTATGCTTTTGTTATAAGGTAAGGAATAGATTAAAAAAATAGGAACAGGACATAAATATATATATATATATATATATATATATATATATATATATATATATATATATATATATATATATATATATATATATATATATATATATATATATATATATATATATATATATATATATATATATATATATATATATATATATATATATATATATATATATATATATATATATATATATATATATATATATATATATATATATATATATATTTTAAATTGATTTGTATTTTAAAGAATATGTAATGATACCTGTCGTAAGAAGCTATTAAAAAGTCAACGAACGATAAGACCAGATATAAACAACCTATAAAATTTCACTGCAAGTTAGTATCTTCAAGGTAATATCTTTCATATTGCAAATTTTACATGTTAAATAAGCGAATAGGCGACGCAGTACCAGTATCGACTTCGCAAGTTAAACGCTATCCGTTAACGTACTCCGGTGTTATTAGCCATTGCCATTTTTAATATTTGAATATTTGAAAAAAATACTATCTGAAATCCAGCAGGCCCATCTACCTTTCAAGCTGAAAAACAAGTAGTAGTAACCGTGGTATTTAACAGCAAAAATGGGTAAAAAAACCGGAGTAATTAATTATTCTACCGTTAAAATATTTACCGTGTGGTAACGGTGTAAGAATACTGCCACTCCCTTTCTTCCCGTGGGTGTCGTAAGAGGCGACTAAGGGAAACAGCCCAGAATACCGTTATGGCAACCGATAGATGGCGGGATAACTATCTCTAAAAATGGGCAGCAGCGTCTGAGGTGCGAGTGGTCAGCTACTGCGATCGCCAATCCGCTTGCCAAGCGTGGCGATTATGCCAAATCCTCCCTGTTGGAGAGGCTTATGTCTTGAAGTTGACTTTATTAGGCCGTTATGTATGTATGTATGTTTAGTATTTACTATTCCGTTGTATTACTCTGTTTTTAATATGGGATCCTTCATTTTAATAACTTAAATTTTAACTTTCAACATATGTGTTGTTTTAGCCGACAGACGGTGTTTTTGTACGTTGGGCTCACCTTGCTTGTCTTGTGGAGTTTGCATTGGAACTGCAGCGAGTGTTAGCTGCTATCAATGAACAATCATTTAACCATTTCGTACTACGTCTTGGAGTAAATCATGGACCAATCACCGCTGGCGTTATAGGTGCACGCAAGCCGCATTATGACATTTGGGGTAACACTGTAAATGTCGCTTCTCGCATGGAAAGTACAGGCAAAGCCGGATGTATACAGGTAAAAAATCTTTGTGTATTTCTTTGTTCATTATTAGTTGATTTTTTTCTGATTTAATTGAGATTATTGTGAAAAGTAGTAAATAATTGCTGAAGTTAGTCATATTAACACGGCTTTGTAGCTCTGCTGTTAATTTAATTACTTTAATGCGATATTTTACCAGGTCACAGAGGAAACTAGTCAAATCCTGCAATGTTTTGGTTACTACTTTGAGCAGCGTGGATTAGTAGCAGTTAAAGGCAAGGGTCAGCTAATGACATATTATTTGCAAGGAAAACGTCAAGCTGTCACCGCGGACACTGAAAAATCAAACGTTCGTATTATTTTATCCATATAACCTTATCATAAATTAATAGAAATATTTTTTGTCATAATACTGTTTTAATTTTTTAACACTATTAATTACACATCATGAAATAGTTGAGAATAGTTAAATTCTTAAAAGTATTCGCAAATATTTTATGATCTCTTCTTTTTCACTGTATTGATTTTTAGAAAATATACTGCATAACAGAGGAGAGAAGAAAATTATAAGGAGAGAAGAGTGTGATTGCATTTGGCGCGAAGCGGACAGTCTACCCGGACAGGCCGATCTTCCATGAATCGCCCTGTCTGGCCAGACCGCCCGTTTTGTAGCTAAACATTTATGATATTTTTAGAAGCTGAAAGAAAAAAAATCGTCTTGTTTTTGACATCTTCTTACAGGGTTTATCAATATCTTTTACTTATAAAATCTAAGTGAAGCTGTTTGCCGAAAAGGTTGCCGCTCTGAATACTTACAAATCTCATTTGGGCATATATATGTGTCCTTTGCTCTTCTCATTCTACATAAATTACATAAATAACATGTATGCTGATAATACCAAAATATTTACGGTCGTAACTGGTATGGAAGATTGTGTTATACTACAGACTGATCTTGACGCCATACATACATATTGCTCAGAAAATCATCATTTTGTAAATGCAGAAAAATTACAATTTATTAATATTAGTAGAAAAATCCCTATTGGTTTATCCTATACAATCGTGTTAGGAATCCCGCTGCTATCATGGATAATCAGTTACCTTTTATCTAATAAATCGATTGTCATACAACACTAAAAACTTAGGTTTAGTTAATTAACTTCGCCTTTAAAATAATTCATCACTTTAAAAATATTATACAGTGCATTTGCTATTCTTGATTTTGGTAGTGTAAGTTTGTGTCCATTTTATGAGAGCCAATATAAAAGAATCGGATTAGCTCAGTAGAAACTTATAAAAATACTACACTATCTTAGTTATTACTCTTGTATAATCTCGTTAATACTCAGGTGTTACTTTGCAGAAATTCGTTACACAAAGATAGCCGGGTGATCGGAATTAGTCGAGAGATCCGAGTTCGATCCCCAGGTGGCAGGCTCAGACGAATGGGTTTTTCAAAAACTTATGTACGAATTAAATCGTTGGCTTGGACATAAAGACGGCGACGGGCTCACCACCTGTCACGTTGTCTCAAAAATATCTTCGGTGGAAGGTGGGTCGAAGGGACTTAATTGTCTAGACTAGACCTCTGTCTACCCCTGTATTTTATAAATCTTAAAGAAAAAAATAATTTTCATATTAAGTAATCGGTCTAAGAAATTCAAATATTTAATATTTTTCTTTTTCTCTATTGTGTTAAAATGTTTCTTTTCATTAAGTTAAGTAATACTATGTGTATTTTAAGTGTTTGATAAGATTAAACAAACTTGTAATAAAAATAAATGCATAATTTTTTTACAAGTTTATTGTTCATGTAATTTTTCGGGACTTACTGTCTGTAACGTAACAGGTTATAATCACATGAATAACTTGTTCTTATAATGACTGTATATGTGTCAAAAGAAATAAAATAAAAAATAAAATGACGATATCACAGTCAAAATCGAAGAGATAGACAGAATCGGTCGGAAATATAATTGGATGTGCAATCGGTTGCCGTGTGGTAACGGCGTAAGAATATACCACTCCCTTTTTCGCCGTGGATGTCGTAAGAGGTGACTTAAAGATAAGTCTGAAAAAAGAAAACATTTACTAATAGATGGGGAGACAACCATATCGAAAAATACTGGACTAAATTCTGCAAACCAGTGACGGGGAGCAGCATCGAAGGTGCGAGGTGTCTAGTACTGTGACAATCCGGTTGACAAGCGATTATAGCAATTACTTCCGTACGGAAGAGACACATGTCCTGCATTGGACTTTAATAGGGGCCGTTATGAATATGTATGTTTTGATGAATAACAGTTGTGTATGGTATGTATGTTCAAGTACACGATGATGTGGAAAAATTTTGCCACTCCGTTATTTAGGTAGTATAATATACGTCTTCTTTTAAAGAGACTAAAATAATAAAAAGACTTACTATATAGTCTAAATAATATTTTTTATCAGTTTTAATCTTGATAAACTACTCGACAGCTAGCATCACTTGCGAGTATATTACCTGTGATGTTAATATGCACATTATTATGAAATTATGGAAGATTCATCTATAATCAAGTTTGGATTTAACAACAAATGTTAGTAATTAAAGCGACTTCCACATTAATAAATTAATTTTCGGTCGCTATATCTTCGTTTGTTACAAGCGTCGTAAAAGCCAACTTATTGGCCAACTTCTGAAATTCGTAAGAGCCCTAAGAAACAAAGTAAAAACAATGACCGGAAAAGTTCCGCTCTAGCATCTCCACTAAGCTACATAAATAATATCGACCCGATAGCCTAGTTGCTAGGCTGCTCTGCCTTCGAAGATAATGATTGCGTGTTCGATTCTCGCTAGGGGCAAACATATGAATGAATGTTTGTTCTCGAGGCATGGTTTGGATGTTTATATGTATATATGAATATTTATTAATGTAAATATGTAAAAAAAAATATCTTCACGCAATTCGCAATACAGGGGTAGATAGAGGTCTAGTCTAGACATTTAAGTCCCTTCGACCCACCTTCCACCGAAGATATTTTCGGAACAACGTGACAGGTGGTGAGCCCGTCGCCGTATTTATGTCAAAGCCAACGATATGAATCGTACGTAGGTATTCCAAAAAAACCCATCGGTACGTGCCTGCCACTTTGGGGATCGAACTCGGGTCTCTCGACTCGAAATTCCGACCACCCATCCACTCGGCTATCGTGACTTTAACTTTAAATATGTAAATATAGTGTAATAGTTTCACGTTGTCTCCTATAGGCTTCGGTGAAAGGTAGGTTGAAAGGACGTCATTCTGTGGATCCCAGTATTGGAAAAATGCATGAAGATATTTATTTATTTATTATTTACAACACTTCCATTTGATTAGGATCAAAATCTTAATTTTTTGGTATTGTCTGACAGTTTTCCAATTAATTGCGCTACGTGTAAAGTTTGACGGCCCTTCGAAGGTTCATTATACAAAACTCTTGGACTGCCGGCTTTCTTAATTAGGTCGTAACTTGCCAGGTTCTTCTTCGCTCATCCGAAATTTTCAATTTAAAAAAGTATGCTCATTTTTTATTATTATTACTGCAGCTAGTATTTTCATCAGTTTTGCTCTTTGCTGTTTTTTTATATAGAATATGGAGGCAAACGAGCAGGTGGCTCACGTGATGGTAAATGATTACCGCCGCCCACGAACACCTGCAATACCAGAGTAATATCAGATGCGTTGCCGGCCTTTGGAAAGGTATAGGTCTTTTGTCTTTTTTTGACGGTCCCTAAGTTGTATCGATCCGGAAAAACCGCTGACGGGCAGCACATTCCATAAAGTGCGTGGCAGAAATTTCCGCGAAAAACGCACTGTGGTGGAATGCCAAGCATCTATATGGTGTTAATGGAATCTTTGACTATGCCGTAAGGTACAATGGTGAAATTCAGGGTCTGGGATTAATCCGAACAATTCCTCGAAGTACATCTTGTAAAAATGCAAGGAGATGCAACATCTCTTCCCAAAGCCAGGACAATTAGCCGAACAGGTAGAACATCGTCGTCGACGATTCGAGCCGCTCTTAGTTGGACACGGTCAAATGGAAAGAGCTGAATCTGGGGTGCCCCCGCCCAGAGATTACAACAGTGCTCCATCTGCGGCCTAACCTGCGCCTTATTAAGTTGCAAGCGGTGGACCGGCATGAAGTATTGTCGTGCTCTACTGAGCACGCCAAGCTTTTTAGAGGCCAATTTGCCTTCCAAGTGACCGCAAAACGGAACGTTGCTCGATATGTCGACGCCATGGATTCCCATACTGGCTGAGGCAACTAGGGGAGTGCTCTCAAAATGAGGTGACACGACGAAGGGTTGAACATTGCTACATTTAGTCGGCCCCAGTCCGAGATTTTTTCTAACAAAATCTCGACTTCAGATACAAGTTTGTTCCGGTACTCGTCGACGTGTTCCCAAAGAATATTGGCATGGCCGGTGTATAAGGCATCACCAGTTCTGTCGTATGCATAGCAATGAATGTTTCTAATTTTTAAAGAATCATTGAAATGCAGAGGAAACAGGGTTGGCAATAGCACACAGTCT
The DNA here is from genome assembly GCA_029286605.1 of Sericinus montela. Classification (NCBI taxonomy): domain Eukaryota; kingdom Metazoa; phylum Arthropoda; class Insecta; order Lepidoptera; family Papilionidae; genus Sericinus; species Sericinus montela. The sequence goes on along the minus strand of JAGSMR010000012.1, from coordinate 12,482,042 downwards.
TGTGTCCCACTAGCGTTTACAGAATTGGGGTCCGAGTATGCACCATAAACTACGACCTTGATGCTCCGATCTGTGAGAAAACTAGTGACCCAATCGCAAAATTCTTGGGAAGCGAATATGACGGAAGCTTCGTGCCATACCCGATCAATGGCTTTCAAACTAACTGCCAGGGCCTTCCTCTTGCTCTCTACTGCCCCCGCCCGATGCACGGAACTGAGCGGTCACCTTTCTTAGGGATCGGGTATACCAAAGCTGTGTTCCATGTCTTCCGGAGAGGCCTAAAGAGTAGGAATACCAGAAAAGACGCGTTCGAACCGGTGCCAACTCTGGAGCACATATCCTCAACACAAAAGGAGGGTTCTATCGGGCTCTCTCGACTTTTGGATATCCAGGGAGAGCAGTGCTCTGTTTTTGAAGTCTTTAAAATTGCCTCTTCTACCTGTTAAGAAATTTATATATTATTGGGAAAGTAAGTGCAAAATATTTTTTTTGAAAAAGTCGGATGTGCGGCGTTGTTCACTTACTGCACGAGATGGTCGACGGTGGGTTCCCCCTGTCATCGAGAGTCGAGTTGGACGCAAAAAAAGAACCCAGAAGATCGGCTTTCAGGAGAAAGTCCTCCCTGTGCAGAGGTGGTAGTGATGGCTGACTGAAATTCCCTTGGACAGCCTTGACTAGGGATCAGAACGCACGAGTTCCCGAAGGAAGACGAACCAGTTTCTCGTCAATTCTGCCAATGTTCTCGGACTTTAACCGCTGCAACTACTCTTTTGAAGGAGCTGGCGGCAGAGTTATATTTCTTCTTAATAACGCTAGTTTTTGAATCCCGAGGCGCCGATGCATTAACCTAGGTCCGGTAGTACTGCTGCTTTTGGCGAGATGCCATTCTGCAGGTGCTACCTAACTAAGGCTTAGATCTACCACCGATGGGCACCACAGAGGAAAGAACGAAGAGTTCCATTCCTTGAAGCACCACATCAGCGATGGAATTTGCAACAGCTTCTGGACTATCCAGGGAAAAGCAAACCTTCACCATGGGTTGGAAAAAAGACCGCATCCCTTCCCAATCCGCAGACCTGTAGTGCCACACTTGGCGGTAGCCTGCAGATCGTGAAAGCAATGGGCACATGATAGGCACTTTACTTCGGATCAAGCAGTTGTCTGATAAACCCAAAGGGGTATCGATGGAGACCACATTGCCGTGGGGATGGGAGGTCAGCGGAAGATCCAGCAGGGAAGGCTTATAATCCTCCACATCCGGAAGCCGCGTGGGCGAAGTGACCAGATTAGTCATCATATGTTAAGGCAAAGTCAAAAACAGATCTCCCCGCATGATCAGTGGTTCGAGATCGTAGCCATTCGGCGTGGTGGGCGTTGAAGTCGCCGAGTACCACGAATCTGTGGGTGGGATCTGCTGCCGAGGCATTGAGAACATATATCCCCTCTGACCTTCACATAAACCCCGGCCGGTGGCACCAACAACAAAAGCTGATGCGTGGATCTACCACTTAGACATATTATTACTATTGAGAATTATTTTACATTTTCATTTATATGTTAAATCTGTAAGTATGATGACTTCAAAGATGACTATTTTCGTTGAGATTGACTAATGTAAATATTTATATTCATATTTCCAAGTAATCGTGTTCAAGGTTATTACATTCACAATGTTACTTAGGATTGCGGTTGGGACTTATTTTTATTTAAAATTACATAGCAAACAATTTAATTACCTAAAATAAATAGATGCAATTTTGCCATGCGGTTACAGCAAAAGAATATAAAGCTCTTTTTTCTATGAGTGCCCTAAGCGGCAACTCGGGGATAGCCTTGAAAGCTTGGCTGGCGGTAGATGACTAATCGATTGCCAATCAGGGCGATTATGGCAAACCCTCTCATACGGAAAAGGCCTATTGCCTGCAGTGGAAGATTACCATGAAGTATGACACTTTCTAAAATTTTTAAAAAATCGTTATCAATAGTATGTTCTTCAAAGTCCATGGTATCAAGTGGAGATGACTCATTATGTTGGGGAGAAAAAGTTCAACACCCTGAGATCACAGGCTTTTAGTGACGTTTTAAATATTAAAGTCTTCGTCAAACCTGCTTCGTTGAATATGTTATATCAAACATATCTCCAGGGGTAAGGTGTTGGTTAAGATATTATTTTAGTGGCTACCGGTAGCGCTTTATGACTGAAGGTTTTATTATCATTTACCTGTTTGAGCTACCTATATAAGCTACGTCAAGACGACGCAGTGTCCCAACATCATCATTAAAATTCTTCAATTGTTTTACATCGTGGTTAACTTTGTCTACCATTTGGATGCATTAGTTTCCCAGATAAACTCACAAACGCCTACCGAAAACTCAATCTTTCATAATTGAGACAAAGAATCAGATTATCTAAACTTAACTTATCATCGGTTATTATCTGTTAACGGTGTGGTGGTCCCTTTTAGCATATCCGTATAAAGCTTTCTTGATCTTTACAAGTAAAAGAGTCACGTCAAAAATGTATTGTTTCAACATAAGGGCATTTAACTACTTCTCTACGTATACCTACCAAAAGTCTATTAGCTTAGTTGATTCGAAGACAACAAATTATTTCAAAAACATTTTTGATTTTTTTGAAAATAGATAAATGTGAGATTCATGTTTAGAGTCATACCAAAAATCTGCTGGGTAACTACTACCTGACTTTAAGTATCACTGCGATCATGATAAAACTTTGATAGATATTTTAATGTTGCTTGAATGAAAGTAATACAAATTGTTAATTACTGTAAAATTGGTAAAATAAAAAATTGAACATTGTTAAATTAGTTCATTTAGTTGTAGAAATTTTAGTTATACAAAGCATTTAGTTGTAGTCATTTTAGTTATACAAATAGCGTTTTTAATATTAACTATTGAACCCTAACTTTACACCCTAGGAATGCATCAGAATTATCACAATACTAGAAAATGGGCTTATCGTGATATAATAAAGAAAGTGTTTGTAACAGTGAATACAGGGACCACACCGCGAGATCGACGATCGGTACTTGGTCAACGCAATTTTTGAACCCGTTTTGTTACAGTAACTGAAATTACAAATCAGTTCCGACACTTCATAAGTGAGATGATGACTATTGAAGCAGATTTAAAAGCATTAAGACCTGCGAAAGAACGTAAATTTTAGGGAGAGCATCCCCTTTCGAGATTAAGAGCAATTTCAGATAAAGGTTGGTCAATGTGTGTTGTGTTTTGAAGGTGTCTTTAGAAGGTTTTTTTACAAGATTTATGCTTCATATGCACGACGAAAAATCAAAAGTGTATAGAAGACCAGGGAAGCGATACAAGTAAAGAGATGCCTATGATCCGTAATTATTTGGGCCGAAATTTTTACACAAAATCCCACAGAGCTAGTGCTTATAAAAAAAGCTAAATATGTTTCATAAAGGCCATGAAGCGCATGGCCTTTATGAAAAATCTGCATGCGAGTCGGTAACAAAAGCAAAAGCCCTGCAGCGCCACGGCAACCCCAGAAGCTGCAAATAAGTGTTTTTTTTATTTTAAGTATTTTTTGTTATTTATTTTTGTGAATAAAAAATACAATATGACTTATACATTTTATTACTTTCATTCAAAGAACATTTGGTTGTCTATAAAACACAACTTATCGAATTAAGCTAGCATTCTCAGTTTTTTAATTATTCAGATATGTTTAGCGGATCTTAATTCATTGTTTCCGGGTGTAATATAATTCAAAGATCAAGGTTTCTAACAACAAATTAACTGTAAACATTGAAATAAATACGAGATAGTTAGTTATAAGATGTGTGCCCGAGTGCATGCATTTAGGTTAAATAATACGAGTGACTCTTCAGTGATCAAAATTCGACCGCATTTAAATTATATTTTTAAGTTACTAACAAACTTTGAAGTAACAATATTTTTTTAATTCCAATGTTTTTCAAACTAAACAAGATTAATTCAAAATTTTATAAAATTATTTCCCCAAGTTCGTTCTACAACCATTAATTTATAAGTCTTCAGAAAAACACAAAAACAGTATATTATATGTATAACACAAGTTATTTAAAATCGAAATGAGATGTAAGAAAATAGTTAGATCTGATCCTTATAAAGATATGCTGAAAATTACGTCAATTACGGCTCTATGATTACTAAAAATTAGTCTAATAGAAGCAAAGTTGTGCTAAGGATACATTGTCAAAATCTTAAAAAAATTCTGAAGCTCTTTGGACGAATGTTTAAAGAGTAACAAACTCAGTAACCAAAATTGAGAATCTTGAACTACTTAACTCCAAAGTCTCATATATAGTCAGTAAATCTCACTACTGATAATTTCACATATGTAGGAAAATCTCCGGCAGATGAACGCTACACTCTCACTACAACGCATGTTAACCCCCCAATCACCACAGGCTCCCAAACTACATAATTTGCTCTAAAATACACCTTTTCCGAAGAAATACACAGTATACTCATGTCGCTTAGGTTTGATAGTGCACCACAAATAATAATTAGTAACAGAGTTATAGCATATCTTTATAAGTTATTGACCACACAGTATAGGTTCCGGACTAGAAAGTCTGCCGAAGAAACTGTAATATCCTATACCTCACAAATAATCGACTATCTTGTTAAAAAAAACATGTCTAGAAATTTACTTAGACTATAAACAACACTACAATACAATACTAATACAAGCAATAGACACTATTTCTATCCCCTTACTCTTACAAAAACTAGAAGCCATTGGCTTAAGAGACTTAAAACATTTTGAGGACTATCTAGATCGGAAGCAGAATGTAAAAATGGTGTGCCGCGGGAAACTGTCTTGGGACCTACCTTATTTCTGGTGTATATTGATGACTTATATAATAAAAAAAAATAAACATCGTCACGTAATTCCCAACACAGGGGTAAACAGAGTTCTAGTCCAGACAATTAAGTCCCTTTGAGCCAGCTTACACCGAAGATATTTTCGGGACAACGTGGCAGGTATGTAATATTGGCTTGTTAAATTGAAAACTATGTTCGTGTATATATGTATAGCTCTTTGGAGGAGCCTCTTGGAATGCTGTGCAGAAAGCAGCAAAATTAGGACTACGTAAGGTTTCGAACTGGTTGAACAATAGTTTCCTTAGACACACACCACACACACACACACACACACGCGCACGCACGCACGCACCCACGGTGGCTCACGTGATGTAAGTGATTACCGCCGCTAAGCAGATACGTTGCCTCCTTTGTTGCCTCCCTAATAGTGCCCCTCCCCACAATTGGGGAAGGGGGTGTGTGGGCCACCGGTTACCTGCACTCACCAGACGAAACGCAGAAGTTTGTTAGACTTCTACTTCACGCCGGTATTCTGTGAGGTCGTGGTACTTCCCCGGTCGAGCCGGCCCATTCATGCATCAACAAAAGCTGATGCGTGGCTCTACCACTGTTAAAAGCATTGCTTAGCTTTGCTTATTAACAGTGGTCGGGGTAGGTAGAGCTACTTTAGGTATTTGCGACATACGGAAATAACAAAAATAAACATAAACAAAAGAAATCTAAATAATACGAGTAATTTTGTGCCTTTGTTCAAAGCGAAGGTCATTGTGCTTAACTCCACCGAGGTCATAGTGTCGCATCATCTTATTAGCATGGGATTTCTAGGAATTTTTATCAAATGGGTCATTAAAACTAGTCGCTATACTAGAAAAAGGCGTTATATCCGCGGTCGCTATAATAACATTATTTTTCTCTGAAAATATACCTTTAATTCAATGGACAAAGTGAAATACTGCTATACCGAAAAATTTATAATACCGGAGGTCGTTATAAATGGAATCTACAGCACACAATTAAAAAAGGAATCTTAAATAATTTTAAATAAAACTTAAAGCAATCGACAATTTCAAGCCCCCGGAATTCTTCTACTTCTTTACAGCCTATCAAGAGTCTATTGCTAAACATATGCCTCCCCCAAAGCTTTCCACAGAGAACAGTCCCTAGCCACCTGCATCCATCGACTTCCCGCAACATTTTGCAAGTCCTCAATACAGCTTGCCACTCGTGAACCTTGTTTCTCGGTAATAATTTCATCGAGCTATGTGGCCGGTCCATTGCTACTTCAGCGCAACCGAATCCGCAACGTAGACGTCCGCAGTAGAACCAAGGTAACTGACATAGCTATAAGGATCAGCGCGCCAAATTGGCAATAGGCCGGTCCCGGGATTATCGTCTGAGAATTTTAGAATTCTGGAATTTCAGTGGCACATGCATGTTCACATCCGTTTGCGGTCAATCACCCGAAACAGCTCTACCTACGTCTACCCATAGAATCACCTTATCTCTTTACTCTATAAGACTTTTTGAAAACAAATGTGTTTTACTATATCCCTAATTTTAGTCAAGTCACGATACTAAATATACTTCAAAAAAGTTATGATAGCCGAGTGGTTGGGTGATTGGAATTGGAGTCGAGAGACCCGAGTTCGATCCCCAGGTGGCAGACTCGTATCAATGGGTTTTTCAAAAACTTATGTACGAATTATAAATATAAACGATGGCGACGGGCTCACCACCTGGCACGATCACGAAAATATCTTCGGTGGAAGTTGGGGCGAAGGGACTTAATTGTGTAGACTAGACTCTATTTTATTTTTATTTTATTTATAAATTATGTAATAACAATATTAGATTCATACATTAACACCAATCTCGTGAAAAGCTTGCTCTAAAAATGTCTGTTACTTTCTTTTATTTATTTATTCCAAACACAAGTTTTTTATGAATTTTTAACAGTGTCAGTAAACCCGCAAAGATTTGTATTGCAAAGTAGAATCGCACTTACTACCCTAACTTTATAATATAAACAAGAAAGTATGTAATAGAACAATAACAAGTCCAAAAAACACACAAAACAGAATATGAGACCAATGCGTCAATTCGTACATTCTTAATTTTTTTTAAATCAAAAAGGGAAATTATTGGTTAGGTAATCTTAGATTTTTCTATTTTATTAACACTTTGCTTAAGAAAACTATACAGTTTACTTTTATTACTTAAACTATATACCTATGAAATATGTTAAGTACTAATGAAAGACTTAATCCTGTTATTTTTTAAATTATGTACGGTTTTCATACCATTGATTTGTTTTTCAATACCATCGTTACACTTCAATAGACACTTAAATATATAAGAGGAAGGCTCTTTGTTTACTTTTTAAGAAAAAAAAACATTTTTATATCTTAAATTTTCACATTACGTAATGTTTGCGAACAAATTTATCAATGTATTTCTAATAAAGTATTGGTAGCTATTACCATCAAAAAATTATTAACTATAAAATTTTACAAGGAACATTTTTTAATGGACAACTTTAATTAACTTGCCCTTTGTATTAGGTGGAACCTTGCGATGCAGATGCTTCGGACGCTTTGCTGGCGAATGGAGACGCTACGACTACACACCATGAGCAGCCACCAGAAAGTGAAGTTAACAGACCTTTATTGACTTAAACAACTTAAGTCTTACTGGGTCACATTTTGACGTTATGTTATAATACTTAATATATGAAGAGTTTGCTAAGGTTTTAATTGATCTCTGTAACAATAGAGCCTTTATATTTAATGTACTTAATTTAACAAATTTTTAAAAAACTTTCTCTTATATGATAGTTTTGACAATGTATATTAAAGAATGGTGCCAGAATATAAACAATTACAATCCCTATAATAGTTTACCAAATAGGAGGCCGTTGTAGAGTCTGCTAAAATATTTTTTTAGAAAGCGGATCGGGGTAGTAAACGTTTACACGTCACAAATTTTTTCCATTTTAAGTGGTTCCCGCACCGGAGATCTGATTTGGATTAATTGTGATTTATGTAATTATAGGGAGCACCCTGAATTCTAGTAAACTGTATCATATAATAATAAAATTTTATTTATTTGTTTTTATATATTAAGAATTATATCACAAATAAAATAAATCTTGATGCAAGGAGATGATTAACCCTGGACGCCAGGAGATAAATATGATGCCTCTCTGTAGCAAGTATTTGTCTGTGGCATTGTAGCTCCTGCAGAGATGATTCGATTATGACTTAGTTTTTGCTTAAAAGATGACTTGAAGAAATAAATTCTTAGCAATGATTTAATAAACCTATTCATTCGTTTGACGATCATTCTTGTTGTGTTTTTATATTTAACAGTTTTTTTAAGAAACGTGTTTAAAGAAGCGTTTTTCCGTAACAATATAATACTTTAATTATTGTGTTTTTTATACAGTACGGTATTTTTTTAAGTTCAATTCATTTTAGAATAACTGTTATTCGCGTTGGAGACAAATAGATGTCACCAAATATTCATAAATAATTACTTCTTCCATAAAACAGATCATTATCGTTATAAATTGATTAATGCTATCATACTTAATGTTCAATATATCTTCTAATAGAAGACTTAATTTTTTAACTATTTTGTCACTATTTTTCAATTGATTATAAACTGTCGGTCTTATTTATTGATATATTTTACACCATTAACACACTCTCATTTATTTAAGAGATAAAAAAAATTTCTAATTATTATCGTTACTGTCCATACAAAAGCCATGTCTAAACAGTTCAAATTTTAAATACAATAAAAAAATGCTTGGCGGCGTGAATTTTGCCAGTTGTCAGGAGTTAGTTGCTGCTTTAAAGGTACTCCTTCTTCCCAAACTTATACTTGATAAAAATTACTTGTATTAATATTTTTAAATCTTATTTGTAACAGGCACTGATGTTTTATCTTAAGACGTTGAGGTTTATCTTAGATCATCCAAACGATTTTTTTTTTCATAAAAATGTCAAATAGCAACAAATTTATAGATAATATAAATATGTTAATTTTAATTATTAATGTTAACACATACTTCATTCCAGTACAGTAAGACATGGAGAAAGTATTATGAATATGTTTTGATGAAATAAGGTATTTGTATAGATGTAATTTATTTTATTAAACTTCATTTACTTGCTATTAAAACATGTTTTGCCTTTGTGTTTTATATTTTTTATAGAACACATGGACATAAAAAATTGTTCAAGTACTTCAGTGCCTTGATTAAAAATTAGCAATAACAGTCATTAAGATTATTAAGTGTTTGTTCAGGAAGGTCAGAAAACATACTTAGATTTTTATGCATAAGTAGTCTATGCATGATACGTTATCGGAAACTAAATTCGAAAAAGTAAAAAAAAATCCTTAACACATTTCTACTTCAAGTTTCTAAACATTTTATATGTAAAAAGAATTTTGAATCAACGGCTATGGTAAATTGATTCGTACCGTTGTCAAATTGTTGTGGTGTATTTCGTAAATATTTTAGCGGTTTTGATTTTGGACAAAAAACATCGATACTTAATTGCCTCACCACCTGCCTCATAAAATCATTAAATAAGTTTCGGTAAAAAGTGGATCGAAAAGACTTCATTGTCTAGATTATGGCTTTCCCCAGCATGGGAAAAAATAGGAGAACTAGAAATGGGAAAAACATAGGTGCTCCAAAAATTTTCGTAAATTAGATTAAAAAAATGAATAGAAAAAGTGTCTGCGTATAACACTAGAACTAGTAGTAGTAGAGCAAATTGGTTTGGAATATGTAATAAATAAATTTGTATTTAAGGAAATGTTCCTTCTACTCAGATCAGACTAAAACTAATTATTGAAAGTTGTGGGCACTTGGAGTCAACTACGATTATAGACATCGAACACCACAGTGCAATGTAAAGCAACCCTTCAGCAAAAGTATATAAGTAAAATACATATTGTTTAATTTCAGGCATTACCTACACGTATGTATTCACGTAAATACAAAAAAATCGCAATCATTACAACACTTTTATCTTTATGGAATGAATAGACATCACATAATCTTAATAATTTATGTTATTTAAGTAAAAAACATAGTATTTTAACAATGAAATAATAAAAAAAACACAATGTAATTATAACTCTATTTATGTATATATTATATATTTTATTTATATATATTTATAATATTTCAAGCATCACAAGAATTTCATTCCTTTCATATTGGCTATAGTCGTTTTTTTTACTGAAAAAGAGAACTTGGCAGCAAACTCACCGTCTGTTTCATCGTTTCAAATAAGCTCCCGTGAAACCGTGAGGGGCAAAAAGACTAAATTTAAGAGCGTTAGAACTCTGGCTACTTCAGTATTAAGATATGCGTGAAGAAAATATATCGTATAAAATATCATGTCTTAGTAGTTTCTCTTTTTTCCTAAGATTAAAAAAAATCGTATAAACTATTATCGTACAAATCTTAGTACGTATATTATTTTTATGTATATTAGTCTTACCTATCGCCTAAATGGTAGAATTTTTCTTAATATTATGCAATTATATCTTAATTTATAATATCATTATCTATTACATTACGTATATGTGTATAGGCTGTCATCTTTGCTAAAATGGAATGTTATGACATAGTGATATTTGCGTACGGATACGCGAATTACAGTTACATAACATTGTGTGTCCGGATAAATCTATACTTTATTGCGTCATGTCTACATTTTCAAATAAGTAGTAACTACTGTTAAATATATTAGATTTCTTTAATAAGTGTATGTAGTGTAGAATATATAGACATTAAATGATAATACTTAAGCTACTTACACATTAGAAAATGCTTCATAATATTGCCTAGAATTAGCCTATTTAGATCATATACCGGATTAATAATATTATAATTTAGGGCATTTGATGTCTTTCAGATGAAGGTTCATTATAATACGCTTAAAAGCATAATGTAACAAGATGCTTGGAAATAGAAAAATGTATTTTGTGGCGTGCATTAGATAAATATGGTGATATTATTAATGTCTTTTATTGTAGTTTAGGATTACAGAGTATTTTAAATATTTCTTACTAAAGAGATCTTTCCTGTGATTTTGTAAAATTTAAATATTGATTTTGTAAACGTTATACTTTAGCATCCTATTATACTTAGATGCTCTTGTGAACTTTAATAATTTTATGAAATAAAGCAATATCTTCGAACTACTGACATTTTTATGCATTTTTTTATTTTTTACCCGAAATTATTGTTTAGTAAAATAAAGATTAGAAAAAAGAAGAGGATTTCTAAAAAAAAATCTTTGATTATTGAACGATATGTTCAATTATTTATTTGTAATATATTTATTTGCTTATATATGTCGATACATTGGTGAAAAGAACACAAAGTTCCCATTTGAAGTTTCTTAAAAATATGTACACCCCTTGAAAGAGTAATGTATACTCTTTTGATTTTTTTAATGTATACTCCCTTTTTTTGAAATTTGATTTTTGTTGATATATATTTCTGTAAAGTATCTAAACTAAGTGATATATAATCTATAAATTAACTAATGAATTATATTATTTATTTCATTTTGTATTATTATTAATTAACATATTTTTTTATTCAAATTTGATAACAAAATATAAGTTTTCAGTGCAATATAGGACTATGTATTTTTTACAGAATAGTAACATTTTTGTATAAGTAGATTTTTTAGTTTTATTTTAAACTGTTTTTCTATAGTTATTTTTTTATTCTTTTAAAATAATATTAAAAGTCAAGATAGCCCAGTGGTTTGGTAGTTGGAATTTCTAGTCAAGAGATCCTAGTTCCATCCCCAGGTTCAGGCAGGCTCGTACCAATGGATTTTTCAAAAACTTACGAATTATATCCTGCTTAATATATTAAACGGTGGAGGACGGAGTGAAGAGTTGGCACGTGGAATGTAGAGCTGGCACGTGGAATGTTAGAGGAGGCATGAGAGATAAGACGAATGAGTTGATCGAAATAATGAAAGAAAGATAATGAGATATCGTGTGTTTGTTGGAGACCAAACGAAAAGGCAGTGGTACTGAAGAGCTCCCTGGTGGGGCGTTAGCTCTATGGTCCGGAGTCCCGGAGAGCGAGAGAGCCTGCCAGGGAGTAGGGGTGCTGCTGTCGTCTCGGTTGGTCGATGTTATGACTGAATATAAGGTTGTTGACTGAATATAATAGGGTTCGCTTTAAATTGGGACTGATGAAGTTTCTTTTTGGCTGTTTATACGCCGGTAGCTTCGTCATCCAGGGCTGAGCTGGAGGAGTTTTGGGAGAATGTTAGAGAAATTTTAGATTTGGTGAGGGGGAACGAAAGAATTGTTCAATGTGGTGATTAGAATGGATGGGTTGGTACCGCTCGGCCAGAGTTCGAGTCGGTGCTTAAATGATTGGTGATAAAAGGGTTAACGATGCAGGTTTCTTGTGACAAACACTATTTTTAGTCACAAGAAAATCCATATGTATACTAAAGAAAGAGAGAAGTATGATCGATTTATTCCTGGTGAATGACCGACTGCGAATACAGGTGATGGATACGCGAGGGGTGCTGACCTGGGAACGGATCACTATCTAGTGATTACTAGATTTAGGGGTCTGTTCGCGAGTTTGCGCCACCGGACGGCGATACCAGAACCACAATCGGTCGGTAGCATCCAAAGCTGGAAGCTTCAGGAAGCGGACACTAGGGATAAATATCGAGTAAGGGTAAGGGAGTAGCCGAAAAGCTTGACGTCATTGATGTCAGGAAAGAATGTGTGGAAGAAATATGGCAAAGCCTTAGGGATGGAATGGTTAGTGCAGCGGAAGACGTATGTGGAACTGTGAAAAGAGGTACTAGTAAAAAGGGTGATGCATGGTGGAATGACGAAGTGAAAGAAGCAGTAAATAAGAAGAAGAAAGTATGGTTAGACTACTTGGCCTCAAGTAATTATAAGGATATGAGAGAGAAGATGAAAGAAAGATATAAGCTGCAGAAAGTTCACACAAAAGCATTGATTGAGGAAGTGCGGTAAAGGTGTAGAATGAAAGCGGACAAAAGGTTGTCGCACTACTTCAAAGAGAACTCCAAACTCTACTGGAAAGAGGTTGGAAGGTTTAGGAGTGGTGCGACGGCCTTAAGAATGAACAAAGTACTTTCGAGAACCAATGACGTCCTCTCGGAAAAATCGGACGTCATGCAGCGATGGAGCGAATATTATGGAGAAATGTATGCGTGTGATGATCTTAGTGATCTTTACTGTGACTGTAAAGCCAGCGTGCGGGTAGGGCATGACCTGTCGACCATGTTTAGCGTCCAAACGGGCGTAAAACAGGGTTGTGTCATGTCTTTCTGGCTGTTCATGCTGTATCTCGACAGCTGTTTACAGAAGCTGAAGCAGAAGCTGTTTGGTTGTGAAATTGGGTGACAATAAAGTAAATTGTCTGCTGTGTGCTGACGATGCAGTGCTTATTGCGCCATCAGAGGCAGAACTGCAGGCATTAGTCCCGTGTATAAAAGAATAATGTGAAATTAAAGGTCTCCGTTTGAATGCTAATAAAACGATATAAAATATAAATGTAAAAAGGCATTTGAAAGGGACGAAGAGAGAACGAAGTGTGAAATATGGGTAAATCAGGAATGTCTAGAACAGGTGAATGAAATTGTATACTTGGGGAGTGCGTTTAGCCGGGATGGAAGATGTGATTTAGACGTGGACAGACGTTTTGGTGCCGGAAATAAAGTTAGTGGTGCCCTGACTGCGTTAGTCAAAGAGAAAGGCGTAGTAAAAAGTACCGACTTTGTTATATGGCAGCGAAACCTGGGTATGCCAAAAGAAGCATAAAAGCGGGTTGAATGCAGTGGAGATGCGATCTCTTTGTAAATTGTGCGGCGTTACCATGTAGGACCGAAAGCGAAACGAAGAGATTCGCAATATGGTAGGTTTGAAACATGACCTTGTCACAAAAATTGATAAATGCGTGCTTCGATGGTTTGGGCAAGTTGAGCGAATGAATATGTTATGCGAAATATATAGCGCGAAAGTTAATATTAAAAGGTGTCGAGGTTTTTTTTTATAGAAAAGGGAGGCAAACGAGCAGGTGGCTCACGTGATGGTAAGTGATTACCGCCGCCCATGAACACTCGCAATGCCGGAGGCATAGCAGATGCGTTGCCGGCCTTAGGGTGTCCCCGCCCCCCCAGAATTGGGGGAGGGAGGTGTGTGGGCCTCCGGTTACCTGGACTCACCAGACGAAATGCAGAAGTTTGTTAGAATTCTACTTCACGCCGGTATTCTGTGAGGCCGTGGTACTTCCCCGGTTGAGCCGGCCCATTCATGCAACAACAAAAGCTGAGGCGTGGCTCTACCACTCTAAAAAGACCGAGACTAACTTTCGAAGACCATGTGAGCAAATTGCTCGAAGAGGGGAGGGTCAAGAGTATTCGGATACCTAGACATGCATGTATGAAGAAGATGATGATCTGAAAGAAGCGAAAGAGGTATGTAGTGATCGTGACACATGGCGATCTGTTCTCTCTGGCTACCCCGTCAGGGATTGTGCGTGAAGATAAGTAGTAGGAATTATATCGATGGCTTGGACATAAAGATGGCGATGGGCTCACCACCTGTCATGTTGTCCCGAAAATGTCTTCGGTGGAAGGTGGGTCGAAGGGACCTAATTGTCTAGACTAGACTAGATATTTATATTATTTTTACCTTAATATCAGTATAACAATTTTTATTGAATAAGCGAATTATAAAAAAGGTGAAAGTGATTTACTGTATGACATTATACATTTTCAAAAAAAGTAAGTTCTGTTGACTACATTAAAAATATTTTTTTAAGAATTGAACCGCCTACACATAGAACACAAAAACAACGATGATATTCTTAGTTTGATTTGTTACTTGTTAATTTAAATGAAATATCTAATGAAAATTACTTATGTGTTTCAAATCTTGTTTTGTGTTATTTGAAATTGCAACTTAGCTATATTCAGTTAAGATAGGCTGTTATCTCAGGCCCCCAGAACGGGTTCCCGACTTTTCGTGGCGATGGGGCTTAGTAACCGTAGCTTGGACGCCCACGGTGAACCAAGAGGACCCACATGGCCGGCCTGAGGTGCCCGCTCCAAGAGGGCTTGGCGTGCCATACTCTCCGTGTTTCGGAGCATCGTTCAGTCTGGAGGGAGAAGGAGAGGACATTTTTCTCCTGATGAGAGGCTGCTTATGGCGGCTAGCGCGAGTGGGATCGCGGAGTGTGCGAGAGCGTTCGACTGCGTGGGAGCATGCGAGAGCGTGGTGCTGCCAACATGCGCCAATAGTGGAACACCGTGGGGTTTTATCGATGTTAGCCCGACATAAACCGTCCCTGCCCCCGCAAGATACGTTACCCAGTTACCCCGCAAAAAAGGTTTTTCTATCAGGACCTTCTTCAATCAAGTCAGTAAGTAGTGCTCATTTATTTAAATAACTAATAATAAATAAGTAAAATTTTTGTTTAAAAAATACCATTTTTGGTGAAGAATTATATAAGTACGATTACGTAAAAATAAGATGACACTTTAAAGTCACAAACTTAGGAAGGCCCACTGCTACCCATAATGAAGATAATATGCAATTACGATTTTTTTTATTTGAAAAATGAGTAAACTCGACCTTCATCGTTCATGACGGCATAGAGCGAGTTTACTCATGCAAAGCCAGTATACTCGCACCTTGAATAGGTTAAGGGTAAGCTTTCGGAGATACAAACATCGAAAGAGCAGACCGTGCGCATTATTAATGAAAATCGGAAGCGCAAAGTCCTGCAAAATGCTGAGAATGTCGACCAGCTATGGGTGGTATCGATTATATAAACAATATACAAACGATAAAGAACTGACTTCCAAACAATCAAATAGAAATAAAAGTGACTTCATTGAGAACGATACATACTCAAAGCAATATAACAATCTCTAGGATATAGCAACAACTTCATGTAGAAAAATTTCACAAGAAAAAAATCATATAAGACAATCAAAGCAAACTATACATATTATAGACGATGAGCAACTCCTGGGACTTTCATTCGGCTTTGATAAAAACAAGATCTGGCAAATGGAATGACAAATATTTACCCTCTGCATTTATATTTAAAAATGCTACTGTAGTTCTGATATTCTAACCTATTGCAAAAGTAGTTTATCTCTTAAAGGTTTGACTTAGCATGATATTGTTATATTAGGTATTGGAAGTAATGATAAAACGTCTGTAATTCATCACGAAAATCTATGTTTAATTTTGGACATTTTAAAGAGCGCATCAATTTATAGCTCCTATTAAACAAAATCCGTATCTCGATTTACATAAATTAAATAATATATTACATATTTGGACTAACTATAAAAATAATTGTACATTTATTAGCTTGAATAATAGTAATTTATAAAGTAAACTCTATTTATATTATGTAAGTCAAAAAGTAAGCCTAAGCATAGATAAAATTGACTATAATTTAGAGTTTCTAACATTTAGAAATATATCAATACACATGAAGCAGTTACAACAAAACAAGCAAACTATAGACTTAAAAGGCAAAAATAACATGTCACTTGTAAAAATGGGAACAATACCCATTTATTTTACCACAGTTTCTAAAAATTATGTGACAATAAATTCGGTTCAGAACATTGAAAATCATAAACTTTAAATTTACAGTGCAATTCATTAAAAATTAAAAAAGACACTATCCCATACTATTTTAAAAAATATAATTCAACACCAATAAAGACACAAACCTCAAATAAAAGCAATAAAAAGTTTTTTCGTACCACAATGGCCTAATAACTTTACAATTTTACATCAAAATATTCAAGGTCTAAGATCAAAAAGAGATCTAATCGAATTAACACTATCGAAAATCCAGATGTTTTGTGTTTCACTGAAACATTCATAAAAACTGGAGAAGAAATGTATTACACCATCAGAAACTACGAAATAGCATCATATTATTCACGAGAAAAGGGAAGAGGGGAATCCTGTATAATGGTTCGTAGAGGTCTTCCGTTTGTAAAAGTTAACTGTTTTGACGATGTAGCAACCTTGTACCATTTTGAATGCTGCTCTGTTTATATACAAAACTGTAATACTTTAATAATTTGTGTTTATAGGATCCCAACGAAATTAAAATGTAATATAGATTTATTTTTTCACAAGATAGAACTAATTTTATATAGATATAATTTAAAATATTACAAAAAGAAAATAGTTATAATGTGAGACATAAATATCAATACACTCATGAGTAACAGAACTGCCTTGTAGACTTGATTGAATCTTATAAAATGAAACTTCGTATACAAGAAACTACGAGAGACGAATCTTGTCTAGATCATATAATTAGTAATGTAAAAGATGCAAACGTAATCGTATACTGCCCAAAATATAAGTTTTTCAGTACAGGATAAAAAATTATGTGATGAAAATATTATAAGGTTTCAACGTTACCGAGGAAATCTTTCGTTTTGTAGTGTAGAATTAGACTTTAATACAGCATTTAATAATTTCTATGAATTGTTTTGTCTTATGTATAAACTCTGTTTTCCGCTAGTTAAGATAAAAATAAATAATAAATTTAAATTAAATTGGATAACTAAAGGTCTAAAGAAAAGTTGTAAATTTAAAAATAGACTTCGTCATAAATTTTACAGTAATAAAACAATAAGTAACAGACATACATATAAAAATACTCGAATATTAAAAAGATGCATAGAACATGCAAAAAAACAAGCAAATATTAATTAGATAAAAATGAACAAGAATATTGTAAAATCGACATGGATGATTATAAAAAATGAAGTAAATTACGTGAACACTGACAAATTTATTAATAAAATAAAATATAATGATGAAAAATGACAAATCAAAATAAAATAACGAATGCGCTTAATGACTATTTTATCAATTTGACAAAGAATGGGAGTAGCAAAGTTGTTAATACAAATACAAAAAAAGACTTAAAAACTCAATCTTTTTAACTCCCATTGATGATGAATATATTAGTAAAACTATCATGACCTTAAAAAATACAACTTCTGTGGGGTACGACCTACTATACAAAAGTTATTAAAATATGTAAGGATCAAATCAGCAAAGTACTCGCATTTATTGTAAACCGATCTATGGAAAATGGAATATTTCCAGATAAACTGAAAATCTCAACAGTTAGGCCTCTATACAAAAAAAGGTGACAGGACAGAAATTGACAATTATCGTCCAATTACATTAATATCTACATTTGCAAAAGTCTTTGAAAAGGTTATTTATTCAAAGGTTACCGACTTCCTTACTAAGTATAACATAATAAGTAACGATCAATATGGATTTCAAAAGGGTAAATCAACGACAATGGCTAATTTCAGTCTTATTACAGAGGTTTTAAAAAAAACCATCAATAATATGAATACTTCAGTGATATTCTTTGATTTATCCAAAGCCTTTGACTTTGTACCTCATGAACAGTTAGTTACAAAATTAGAACAGAACGGATTAAGAGGTTCTGCTTATAACTGGTTTCAAACATACCTACATAGAAGGCAACAATTTTTTGAGGTTTCCAAAATTGATAAAAAAATATTATAAGGGAATGTAGATCAAAATTGAGAACTCACTCTACAGGTGTACCTCAAGGTAGTGTACTTGGTCCTCTTCTATTCCTAATTTACATAAATGTAATACTAATGTAAAATAAATGCATAACCTTCCTGAGTTTACAGAGCAAAGAACAATTTTATTTGCTGATAATATTGCGATTGTAGTTACATCACCAAAAAGTAGGACATTATCTAAACACATTTCAAAAATAACGAATACTATATCGCCAATAAAAGAATGGTTCGAAAAAAATAATTTGATAGTTAACCTATCTAAGACGCAACTTCTCAATTTTAAAAAATTTACTAATTCAGTACTCTCAATACACGATAGCCGAGTGGTTAGGTGGTTGTAATTTCGAGTCGAGAGACCCGAGTTTGATCCCCAGGTGCCAGTGGGTCTTATGTACGAATTAAATCGTTGGCTTGGACAGAAAGACGGCGACGGGCTCACCACCTGTCACGTTGTCCAGAAAATGGACATCTTCAGTGGAAGGTAGGCCGAAGGGACTTAATTGTCTAGACTCGACCTCTGTCTACCCCTGTATTGGGAATGGCGTGAAGATATTTTTTTTCTTTTTTCAGTAGATATTTCTTATAAGGGACAACCTATACATAGAGCTAATATTGCAAATTTTCTAGGCATTATTATTGACGATATATTAAAATGGAAAGAGCAAATCGATTCAGTTTGTAGAAAAGTAAATAAATTTAACTACGCTCTTTATAAATTAACTAAAGTTGCTTCAAGAGAGGCAGCACTTCTAGATGGCGGTACGTGATTATAGAGCTCATTAGCACACTTCTTAAAGTAAAGTATGTAGAACACCGACAAACGAGCGACTTTCCGACAGTGACTAAGATTTGTGTATATCTCATTCAATCAATCAATCAGTGGAAGCTATCAAACAATTCGTCTCTTATCATCCAATACCTATGTACCGGGCAGTGTCTGTAATAAAATTATATAGTTTCTTCTAAGTTCTAACCGTGAAAGTGTGCAGTGGCTTTTATCATCAGCTCAGGGTCTTTATATGATTACTCAGAGACACAACACATCTTTATTTCATCAAAACAAAAGATAATATTCAGAACGCTAATAAAATCAGCGCTACAATTTTAATTGAACTGAGATATTAAGCTGAGTCAGTATTTTTGTTCATTGCGCCACGACGCGTGTGACAATGATAAACAACGGTTTTTGTTTTCAGTGTGATTTCGTATATTTTGTCTAAAGGTATTGTAATTAGTTTAATTTCGTCTCTAAATTTGTTAACTTTGTTTCATAGCTTAACTTTCTTGTTTTAATATGCCTACCGTTCGTGAAATATTGTGTGGAATAAACGTTTCTTTCTTTCTTTCAATCAATTCCAACCGCCGAAACACATGGACTTGGTTCTCAAGACGTGTTTTTTTACTACGCATATAAAATATATATTCTTTTTCTTGTCAGATAGGATTTTTTTAGTCACGATAGCCGAGTGGTAAGGTAGTCGGAATTTTAAGTCAAGGGACCCGAGTTCGATCCTAGAGTGGCCGTACCAATGGGTTTTCTAAAAACCTATGTACAAATTATATAGTTGGCTTGGACTTAAAGACGGCAACGGGCTTACGACCTGTCACTTTGTCCCGAAAATATCTTCGGTGGAAGGTGGGTCGAAGGGACTTAAATGTCTGGACCAGACCTCTGTCTACCCCTGTATTGGGAATTGCGTGAAGATAATTTTTTTAGAATATATGTTCACCCCCTGAATTATCGTCTGCGAACCGATTCTGTTCAAACTGAGCAACTAGGAACATATGTAGTTCTAATGATAATATTACATTAACGAATACCTAAATTTGATCTTGTATTGGAGATGAAAGACAGTTTAGAACTTTAAATCTTAATGAGAGCATTAACCTAACTGATAATGGAGACAGTAGTAAAATTCGGTCACAGAAAACTACAACTTTTTAACAAAAAATTTAAATTTATACAGATATATATATATTACTGAAAATATTGATTTTCGTACGAGACGCTTTTCAACTTAGATTACAAATAGCTGTTGTGACCCTAATTAAAAAAATAATTAATTATATATATATATATATATATATATAATCAGTCACTACTCTCAATGCTTCCGCGTTATGTTAAAATATTTGATACATAGATCGTTTTTATACTATAGAATATGAAAAATTGATTAAAAATTTAAGCAGTGATTTTTTAATATCATGAGGCGTCTTTTTAATAACTTGTACCTGATTTTTCTTGTGAATATTGTAAGAGGCGCCCAAGAGAAAAGCCAAAGCAATTCGATAAATTGGTAACGGCTACCGACTGATGGTGGGATGACTCAAAATATAGCCGATCAAAATTAATCATAACTTTCACAACGACTAAGGTGCATGGGTACGGTAGTACGTTTACTATAATCCCCATATAGAACGTGGCGCTGAAGATAAATCCTTCTTACGGGAAATGCATATGTTCTACAGTGGACTTTTATAGGCCTTCAAATAAGTAAGAAATATATGACTAAAAGTATATCTTCCGAAATATTTTTAAGATTATATTAACATTTAACTAATTAAATGTCATACATTACCGCAAGAAAATATTTTCATACAGGAGGACAAACACAACGACTAAACGATATATTTTTAATTATTAAAAAATATAATTTTCATTTTCCACTAAAAATAGATAATGTTTTCTCTGAAAATATGGTGCTTCTTAGGAAACTCAGTTTTACAACTATTTTAATTAATAATTAGGCAAATGATAAGAAATTAAAAGACATAACATTTACTGAATTCAAATGCAAGTGTGTCATTTAATATAATACTGCATTTATCCTTCAGGAAGATGCATGTGATTCACAGGTGATGAGTGCAAAGGGTGATGGCAGTAGTGTAAGCGTAGTGGGCGGGAGGGGCGGGCGGTACGCATATTGAGGCCACTATTTAACCGCACGTTGGTCGCGCAACGACCTGTTGTGATCCCGTCATGGCGCGCTACGCCCGTGTCGCTACTTTGGCCGCGTGTCTCATATTCGCCTGCGGTGAGTTCTAACCATTTTCTTACGCCAACAAACATCGTCAATTTCGCGACGTCATAAGTGAAGCGACGTCATATCTTAAATTCGCAAATTGTCAGTGGTTGCGCCAAATCCAATAGTTTCGCAACAGTGATTAGTGAAGTTAAAAACAGTTGTCACGAAGTTGATCGTGTCTCTGCTAAAGTTGATGACTGTTATAGCCGATCTCCTTGCATCAAATAACTTAAGAATGTAATAAATGCGACGGCAGGCTTTCAAGGACATTGGACAACTATAGCTTACTGACAACTATCGAGTCAGATCAATGTTTACTTGTGTAGTGAAATCAATTTTAATGCTCATAGATATTTTGATAAATTGTAGGACATATTTCAAAGTTACGAAAACTTGTTATCTGTCAGAATACTGGAAAGTTGCTTAACAGTCGACATAAATACAAGTTAATCAATTTTTTGGGAATTTATATCGACATATTTTTGCTCGTTGTTTTTAATTTCTTCAACGGCCACGTAATTGTAAGAAGGATTGAGAAATTTATATCAAGTAATAAAAGCGCTAATAATTTGAGTACAAACTTTTAATACTTGTCGCGGTTGCTCACTGTGCGGCACAGAACTTTCACATTCGCTCAGTGTTACTGTTGCATCGCTACCGCCACCGAGAGCCGCCGATGACGTCACGCGACATTCGTGGCCCTCGTCACCCATGGAGCAGCGCTCCGCACCCGAGCTTCATTTAAATTTTTTAATTTAATAACATAAATGTAAAACATTAATATATTAAAAATGCATGCAATTTACTTCTTACGGATGTTAATCGGTAACATGATTTTTATATTTCCAATTGCATTTCGCAAAATATTTAAAGTTCATAAATGAAAACAAACGAAAATAGAATAAAAGAGCTTCCAATCATATAGAGATGTTATTATAAAATTATAGGAGAGCACACATTACAATCGAAAATAGAAACTACGTTTTTGAAGTCGGTTGAAAATTATCACGAATCATTAAGGCAAATACATAAGATGTAAGGTTAATAAGTAGCTGACACACATATTATGATAATGAGTAGCACACACACAATATATCACCAGCTCTGGACTCCAGGATTCACAAGTTCGATTCACGGGTGGGTCACAAAACCACTTCTTTTGTAAGTGCTTTAGCCATTTACCTTACCATCGGAGCATGTATGTAATGCTCTCCCTATTTATTTATACATTATTATCTATTCTATCATGACTGACGTAAGTCCGGATGAATTAATCGCTTATATATATATATATATATATATATATATATATATATATATATATATATATATATATATATATATATATATATATATATATATAGTTTTTGGGCCAATCAACGCAAATAAATCTAAATATTAATCGGTTTTCAATTTCTTAGTACCAACAATAAATGTAAATGAAACACATCTGTCGGCTTTGTATTATTATTTTGTTATGATATCTGATAAAAACTTTGTGCAGTTTTGTGTAATTACTATTCGTGCAATTACAATTTGACTCTTATAACGCTATGATAATAATATTGTTTCTTTTAATACATACGGCCCCTTTTCTAAAGTCGATGTACAATTGTTTTAAGGTCTATTAATTATCATTTCAATAACAAATACAAACTACAGACTGTTTCTCGATAATATGAGATACTCAACTTTTCCAATCTTTCTGGAGAAATGAATAACAAACGTTTAGAGTGTGCTTTCCATTGTAGGTATTAATTATATTTTATACAACAGGAAGAAATCCTTATAGAATACCATTACCGAATTATGTTTTTTTATTAATCTATTTTTAGTTAGATGTTTTAAATAGTTATTTTTTTATAACTTTCCTAATATTACCGAAACAGTAGCTGCGTATGAATGATTATCGTTTCCACTCTGTTAATTAAGTATTCATTGCAATACATTCTGAAATTATTTGCGTTATATCGCAACTAATTATAACTATATGACTAATTATATGTTAATTAGAAGCCATAACCATTATAATAATTGTTGTTTGAATTTATTTTCAAATGGCGATTGTATAATATAATCTCATCTCTTAGACACTGTTGTTTTAATCGAAGGTTCGTTAGGTTATACGTTAATATTAAACTCAAAACTTAATATTTTCAATATGTGACAAATGCAAATATTTTCATATGCAAAATGTTGAATATAACCATGTACGTATTGAAAAAGTGTTATAAGTTCTGAACACTTTGAAATATAATGACGCCTAACAATATAAGGAAAGTCAAACGGTGACGCTACATATTTATGAGAACAGTCTTTGGTATGCAATTGGCATGTTCGGTCGACGCCCGCACCTCCTAGCATAACTGTCTATTTGTTCACTGCTCAGTGTCAATCGAATGAATTCATAAATATTTTGTGGATAGTATATTCCAAATCGGAAACTTCAAAATGTTTACACAAATATTATTTGGTACACTCATATGTAGTAACGTTTAAAAGTTTGTTATTTTTTTTTCAGTTATAAAGGGATATTTCAAGGTAACACTATTTGTAATGTGATAGATGCGTTAATTAAACTCTGTTTGATTTACAAAGTGTTTAATACGAAAGACATCAACGCGCTCTCTTTCTTATATCGTGGGCAATACTATATTTATTTTAAAATATAAAAATAAAATATCTTCACGCAATTCCCAATACAGTGGTAGACAGAGGTCTAGTCTAGACAATTAAGTCCCTTCGACCCACCTTCCACCGAAGATATTTTTCGGGACAAAGTGACAGGTGGTGAGCCCGTCGCCGCCTTTTTGTCCAAGCCAACGATGAAATTCGTACGTAAGTTTTTGAAAACTCATTGGTACTGCCACTTGGGGATCGAACTCGGGTCTCTCGACTCGAAATTCCGACCACCCAACAACTCGGACATCGTGACTTTAATATTTATTTTATGTCATGGGAAAGTAACCTGTTTAGATGAAAATATTTTTCTCGCATAAATTTAAGAGTAAGTACTTCAGATCACAGCTGTCCAAACACGTGGTATATCCGGGTCAAAGAAGACAAGTTCTTATTTTAACGATGAGTTAGTATCTATTTTTTACGGTATGTTTAATTCATATTAATAGCAGTAACTGTGTGCCTCAGAATTACCTTGAAATTGTATATAATTCTTGTATTTTAATAATCTTTTTAGGTACTAAATCATTGTTAAACAAATAATTTGAATTTTTGCTGTTGTTATTATATTTTTTTTTTCGTAGAACTTATTGGTATTATAATTCAAAGGCGAAAAATAGAGAATGAATAAATCTTTGACATGACAGATTTTTTTGACAAATATTCTTATGTACATTTAAACATCCATGGCTCGAGGACAAACATTCATATTATTTACACAAATATTTTTCCCTAGCGGGATTCGAACGCAGTTTTAAAACCCTTTTAGACTCCGTCCATAATAATTTAATATTTCGGTTTAATGATGCTTTGGAAATGGACTAAAATTTTATTAAAAAATTCCATTACGTTAATACAAATTTAAAATTATTATTAATAGGAGCGTGTAAGAAAAACCCAATCGCTTTTTAAATAAAAGAATATGTAGCAGATTCGTTTTCGAAAACATTCGAGAATAATAATTAATTGTATGCATTGGTAGACCACGTTTCTCGCTCGATTCAAAGGAATTCGATACTTGAATATTATCCGTGCGTACCTACAAGGTTGTCTGAGCTGTTGTACATTTAACTTGATATTATACTTATTGTTACTAAACACTTCATAATAAATTACTTATCATTTATCTGATAAAAGCGATACGAAATATTACTGATTAAACTATAAATTTTTATACTTTGGATTATATCATGAATTGAAAATGATTTTATGGCAATGATTAAATATGGTGTTATAAAAGTAACACGATTCACATCTTTATCAAAATTAGAATTTGTTGTTTTAAAAGCTAAAGCAATAAATAACATCATGTATGATGCCATTTGTAGTGTGAGTTAATAAATGGTGAAAAAATTATGTCTACTCAACGTGCAACTAGTCTCCTGCAATATGTTGGGTTTGATCGTGTGAAGTTGTTGCGTCGAATGAGAGGTTGAGAGCGCCTCTTTCTTACCGACCATTAGATAATATTGCGAGAGCTCGATTTCCTTGTGTTACGTGTAGTGCGCTCACGCACACAACCGGCATCGAACTTTTATTAGTATTTTTTGTGACTTTATTTACAGAAACAATTTTTTTTATTGTAACTTTTTATTTACTAAAAACTACAATAATCGTATAGCCCTACTCCTTGTCACTTTGTACCAAGAAGCAGCATTTTCATGTTCAATGTTTAGATAACCATTGAGTGAGAAAAAACCTGTCGTTTTGTTATCGCCGGTTACGACCAGTCTCAAATACAATTCCTTTAAAAACTGAAATCAAAGTCAACTTCATAAATGTACAATTAGTATTGCAAATTTATAATCATTAAACCCGCGAATTATTTATTAAATTAAATTATCTATAAACTAGTAAAAAGAAATAAAACAAATCAATCATGCTAATATATGTTTAATGTGTATCAGTTTATTTAAGACCTATATAACATTTTTTTATCTTATTCAATAAACTTTATTATCAATTAAATCATTTTATGCAAATAAACATGAAACAAGGAGATTTAAGAATTCAGAACGAGTTCAATAATTATCTTAATAGGAACATCGTTAACATTTCCTGATTCACAGAACTGGCGGTCAAGGAAAACAACAATTCCATGACCTTTTCAAATTATAATTATTTCGACAGTGTTACCCGTACAAAGTATCAAATACCATGCATAATTTGATAAAGACAGAAGAACTTAGAAAGAGTTGTCCTTGTTTCTTGCTTAAGCGCTGACATTTCGGTGCCAGTCAAATGTCACGTGCGCTCACTTAACCTTTGACATTTTTACTTCCCAGTGACATTTTAGTTCTAACGATAAAAAGAATCTATACATAATAATTTAGTGCTTATTAATTCTATAGCCTTTAATTTTACATAACTCTTACAATACTACCAATACTTTATTAGGAAATATAGCGATTATAATCATTTCCGGTGTTGAGCCTGTTTCAACATCATTTTATTGAATAGATCAATATACAAGTTATCTGAAAGTAATGTTGGTTGTTTGCGTAGCGGTCGCCGATGGCCATCGTTGGCGGCGGCAAGCTGATGACGCGCCCAAGAAAGACGAAAGCCTGGAGCAAGAACTATGCAAGGACAAGGACGCCGGCGAGTGGTTCCGGCTAATAGCTGGCGAGGGCGACAACTGTCGCGACGTCATCCAGTGCACCGCCTCGGTCAGTGCTTTAAGCGATTACTACTTTTACACTCAGATCCTTTCTTGTTACCACGACCATATTCGTATCAATGCTACGTGGAACCATTTGATGCAAGCAATAAAAAATTTACATAACACAACTTGAAATAAGGAAATATTTGAAGTTTATACAATTTAAAAAAAAAAAGCTTTTAAAAGGTTATAGTCGTGTAACTTGACTGTGTGTGTTGACTGGAATTTCAATGCAGCTTATTTTAGACTTAATTGACTATAAATATGTATGTTGTGTCGCGAAACCTACTCGTTTATATTTACTTACAAGTATTATACTGCTGCGACGGACGTTCTCCACATAGAATGTATAGTTGAAAAATGTTTCACATAAAGCTTATTGTGTTAAGAACTAGATTGTTCACACACAAAAAGTTTTGTTAGCAGTAGAGTGCATTTATGAATGCACATTAAACCCTTGTCGCATCAATGTAGTTGAAATTATACTCATAGAAATAAAATCGTTTTGAACATTGTATCAAAACCATACATATATAAATATTTCATAAAGATAAAATATTAACAAAGCTGTCTCTCTAATTTCAATAGGGTATCCAAGCTATCCGTTGCCCTGCTGGTTTATTCTTCGATATAGAGAAACAGACATGTGATTGGAAAGAAGCCGTTAAGAACTGCAAGATTAAGAACAAAGAGCGTAAAGTTAAGCCACTTTTGTACACAGAGGAACCTCTCTGTCAGGATGGTTTGTTAGCTTGTGGTGATTCTACCTGTATTGAACGAGGACTTTTCTGCAACGGAGATAAAGACTGTGCTGATGGATCAGATGAAAATGCATGTGGTGAGTTATATTTTTCAAAATATATAATAAATAAATATCTTCACGCATAGTCCCTGACGGAGTAGCCAGAGACAACATATCGCCAAGTGTCACGATAATTACATTTGGTATTAAAATTAGGATTTTGATGTCAATCAAAGTTTCTTATGGTTTTTGCATTACATTTTATAATAAATAAAGTTTACTAATGATATATATAAAATAATTAATATTTATGTTTCATTCGGCATATAAATTTCGACCATTGTCGATCTTGAGTAGCTAAATAGACTATCACAGTATATAATGAGCGATCTAACTAAAATGTCAATCTTTGGCACAAAAAACTCAATATCATATTCAAATGACTGACATGAAAAATCGGATGCTTATTTAATTTATTATTTAAAGTATATATTAACATTAATGATTAATTGACGCAATATAAAAATTTCGTATTTCTATTTCTTGCGACCTTAACATTTTTTAATGAAAGGTACGAATAGTTTAAAATAAACCAATCTAATCGCTCTATTAAATTCAACTAGCAATTTGCGCTTGTATTTAGTGGTGGGTGCAATTACTTTATTTAAATAAAAGTTTCGGCGATTACGATTTTCGCATCTTAAGTGCATAAAAATTTAGAAATGAATTTAAATTATTGAAGTAAATTTATTTAAAGATTAGAGTAAATCCAAATAAGCATTAACTTACTAAATCAGTGAAAGTAGACTTAGTAGTGTTTAGTTTTGCCTCAGGCTGTACATATTTGCATAGATATGCACCAGTTTCGTGATTGCTTCGTAATGACAATTTCAGATGACCTTAGTTACATAGACACAATAATATAGCCGCTAACTAGATTCGTTTATACAAACCTGAAATGGCTTAAGTAACTCTTCTACTTTTGCAATACTAATATTTCTGGGGCACTAGTTCAATTCACGCAAACTACAACACGTAACTTAAAATGACCTGAATTCTCATATATATGATATTTAATTAAAATTTATTACATAGTTATATAAAAAAGCCGAAAGTGATCTAGTGAAAAAGGGGACAGACTCTTCTAAGAGGGAAAAAGTTTCCCTTATTTGAAATAACGTTTTAATAACGAAATAATTTCTTTTAGATATTGACAACGATCCGAATCGAGCTCCTCCATGTGACCCCACACAATGTGTTCTACCGGACTGCTTCTGTTCGGAAGACGGGACGACCATTCCTGGAGATCTTCCCGCCCGTGATGTACCCCAAATGATCACCATCACCTTCGACGATGCTATCAATAATAACAACATTGAACTCTACAAAGAAATATTTAATGGAAAACGAAAAAATCCCAATGGTTGTGATATTAAAGCAACATTCTTTGTGTCACATAAATACTCGAACTATTCTGCCGTACATGAAACTCATCGGAAAGGACATGAAATTGCAGTTCACTCAATCACGTGAGTCATTGCTATTTATTCGAATTAGATTTTTTCTTTTATTTCAAAGTGTCTATTTTTCAAATAAATGTTGATTGGGTCATTTTCGTAACTTAATTTACGAACGAGAGACATGCTAATATTAAACAGTAATTAACAAATATCTCTCATTAGATTATTTAGAACCACTATATCAACAACATTTCATATTTTCATACTTTTTTGGTTTTATTCATAGACATAACGACGACGAACGCTTTTGGAGCAACGCATCGGTGGATGACTGGGGTAAGGAAATGGCTGGAATGCGAGTCATTATTGAAAAGTTTGCCAACATAACAGATAACAGTGTAGTCGGTGTTCGTGCCCCATATTTGCGTGTCGGAGGCAATAATCAGTTTACCATGATGGAAGAACAAGCTTTCTTATATGACAGTACAATTACCGCACCACTCTCTAACCCTCCAATATGGCCTTATACTATGTATTTCCGCATGCCACATCGTTGTCACGGTAATTTGCAAAGTTGTCCAACAAGAAGTCACGCCGTATGGGAGATGGTAATGAACGAGCTTGATCGGCGTGAAGACCCGACCAATGACGAATATCTTCCTGGTTGCGCCATGGTTGATTCTTGTTCTAATATACTTTCTGGAGACCAATTCTACAACTTCCTCAATCATAATTTCGATAGACATTATGATCAAAATCGAGCTCCCTTGGGACTTTATTTTCATGCAGCTTGGTTGAAAAATAATCCTGAATACTTAGAAGCTTTCTTATATTGGATTGATGAAATTCTTCAAAGTCACAATGATGTATACTTTGTAACAATGACACAAGTTATTCAATGGATCCAGAATCCACGCACGATCACTGAAGCCAAAAACTTCGAGCCCTGGAGGGAAAAGTGTGCGGTTGAAGGTATCCCTGCTTGTTGGGTCCCTCATTCCTGTAAGTTAACGTCAAAGGAAGTCCCCGGGGAAACTATCAATTTGCAGACTTGTGTGAGGTGCCCACTTAATTACCCATGGCTCAATGACCCGACGGGTGATGGACACTATTAAGCGCTACGATCTCGCACCATACGTGCTGCAAATTAGTTTTAAAATTATATCAACGGGGGTTACACGATGATACATTCGTAGACGATTTTGAAATAAAAACTTTATTTGTATAAAGTATTTGATATTATAATGAATACGTGTCGCTGCATATTGAAAATGTATTGCTAGTTTATTTGTAACCCGTCTGTAGTCTAAGTACCTACCTAAATAAATGTAATATAGATTCACATGAATATTTAATAGGTCTGTTAAAAACTTTATGTGATTTTTTTTTACTGTAAGTCTGTTGGATTAAAATAAAAATATAAAACGTAAAAATTTAACTAGCCTTTTATTTGTTTTCCTAACACTATTTAATACTATATAAAAATATTAAAGCAACTAAATTTAATATTTCAATATTATTTAGAACTAAGGTGTTCGTCTTAAACCAATATAATTACCAATACTATTTAATATTTCCATAACAAGGTCCGCATGTTGCCGCATTAGTCACATACATTCTAATGAGGTCTCTTTATATGATCTAATAAAAACCTCAATACTTCCGAGAAGGTCTTATAGCCCAAAAGTAGGCATTTGAAGGCTTCTTAAATAACACCTATATGAAAGTGAAATATCACATTAAAATATGACATTCCACTTTACAACTAACATGTAAGTTCGAATGATCAAAATAAACATTTTGTAATTTCAATAGGCAGCGACCAAAACAATTAGAGTATCGACAATACTTTCGAGATAATATTTTCAAGACCGCTTTCCACACAGAATAGAGACCGTGGAGGCGTAATCGCTTAATACTAACTCAAATAAAGTAAAAGTATATCTTCACGCCATTCCCAATACCCCCTGTATTGGGAATGGCGTGAAGATATACACAGAGGTCTAGACAATTAAATCCTGTCGACCCATCTTCCACCGACAATATTTTTGGGACAACGTCACAGGTAGTGAGCCCGTCGCCGTTTTTATGTAAAAGCCAACGATATAAACCGTACATAAGTTTTGAAAAAACCTATTGGTACAAGCGTACCACCTGGGGATTGAACTCGGGTCTTTTGACTCGAATTCCGATCACCCAACCACTCGGCTTTCGCGAATGTAATTCAAATTACCTAATTGTAGAATGTTGACAGAAATGTGACCACAGAAACAGCTTACTGATTTTTCTTCATAAAGTATGACTATTTTTACTATACTAAATGTATTAATTAATTTATCTCCTCTCAAAGAATTTGTCATTGTCTAAATAACTTCGGAGGCGAAAAAGATAGGACATCTAACTTAAAGTGGGAATACAAAAACCTGTAGCTGCTAGTGTGTGTTAGGTCGAGAATGTGTGCGTAAATATTTCCATGTTTCTATCAACATGAAATGAAAGTGGAAAACTGTAAGGTTTTAATCAATTCAAGCCCGACTTTCTTCTACCCTCGTGATGGCTGGTGCACATTTGATATTTCTAAAAATATGACGATGTTTTAGTAACCGTTTGTTCAACAAGTACAACATAAATCAAATTGCTAGTCGTTAAAGCGTAAAAGTTAGAAGACAAAGTCCTTATATGACGTGGGCATCTGATAAGTAAGCATAGAAATCAGGAATTGTATCATGGTACCATCCCTGAAAAGGGCTAGAAAAGTTTCATTTTTTATTCTTGAAAAATTATATGATTTTGCATGACCTCATTGAATCACAAATTTTAAAATTTTAAATGTGTTTAAAATATGATTTTGGCAGAGATAATATTGTATATTTAGGATAATATTGTTACGTAAATTGCTATTAGAATTTGAAATAAATACAGAAAGCTAAATTGTAAAAGAAGTTCACGGTAGAAATAAGATTAAAAGTGCTTATGTGAGAATAAAAAATAAGGGAAAATTATCACTTTCAGTACAAAAAAGTTTTTTTTGTGTAAAAACCGCGTTTACGTTTATATTAAGAAGGAATTAAAATATGTAGTGTAATTTCATATTTTAATTCATATTTCAAGTCGGGACGGTTTACCTATTTATTATTAAATAAACGCTTTCTACACATTATTATAACCAAGTCAAATAGAGAGTAAATTATGCAAATCAATATTTGACACAGCTAATGCAAACTCATTTTTTATGGCTCTCTTGACTCTAATTCCGATCACAAAACCACTCGGCTGTCGTGACCTATTCCCCGCGTTCAATTCCCAGGGCTCGTACCAATAGATTTTTTCAAAAAACTTACATACGATTTATGTCTTGAACATAAAGACGACGACGGGCTCACAACCTGTCACGTTATACCAAATACACATTACAAGACCCACTGGGAATTAGCACGAGGAGTATTTTATTTAACAGATATTTTTATTGATATATTTAATTCTTTTTTAAAGTCAAAAATTGTATTATCTACGTAAACGTTTTATAATCACAAATTACATCGTTAAAATGTATGTATAAGACGATAACATCAGCGGCATTAAAGAAGGACTAAAACTTGACATAGCACGAACTGTTTACATTTTTTACAGGATTATTCCTGTAAGATTTGATCAATTATAATCAAATAAATGAGATATTTAAAACAAAAAAATGCACATTCATAAAGACTCACATCTTTATTAATGTGAATTTTTAATAAAACTATACCAAACCGTGTATATAATAAGCAGGGTGTGTTTAATCCATATTTAAATAATATCCATAATTCTCAAGCTAACACAACCCCAGTGATTGTGCCAACTAAGGTATTGAATCATCCGTCGATGGTATGGTATATTGTAAATGAATTGTGTATAGAAAAAATAACAATAGATGTGGGATGACACCAACACAGTACCGTTTCGTAGGTGTTTTGTTGCACATCATCACATCCAATTACGCATCTGTACAAGTCATAACAAACTTTCCACTTCATTTTGCAACACTTGATAAAAAAGGTGGCAACAATAAGAACAATAATAATCAGCAGTATTGTTTGCAGTGTCAAAATAAATAGAGAGCCAAAGTTTTCGTCCATGTAAATTGAAGATATTAGCTGTATTATAGTGATGTACAGAAAGTGCAACAAAGCCTGTAATAGTGAAAGCAGTGAAAGTCTTCCTTCGTGTCAGTTCACTGACCCGATACTTTATTTTGAGCTGATAAGCAATAATAATGACGAATTTATTTTACATAATCAACAACCTATAATTATTTTATAGAAAATTATTAGGCATTAGTATGTAGCTTACTCTACACATCTACGAAGATATGTATTATTCTTTTCAATTAACAACTTTTAGTTATTAAACATGTAGACACCAAACGACTAATATGAAATTATTAAAATCAAAACATGTATTTACCGATAACGCGTTACATTCTCGTTTTTACTTTGTTACCCTATTTATTTCACTATACTTGCGAGAGAAGGTTATACAGCGTACTACAAGTATAACAAGATTTATAACTAGGTATATTGTGTTCTAATACAATCGTGAGCGTTCTAGAACATACAAAAGTATATGTATATGTATAGCTTTATGATTTATAATATTGTGTACGTAATTATATCATATATTTATATTCCATCATAATAATATTAAAAATAAAATTCTATTTAACTATAATTACACCACGGCGTTATTTCGCATATGGCATAACCTCCCTTACAGCAAAGTAATGTTCTGCAGTATACTTCTACAGCCCGTTATGTAGGTATGTATGTTAAGCAAGTATGTATTCATCGCATTGTTACTAAAAATACCATTTTAGAATGATTATACTTATTTCCTCAAGTATTTAATGTTGTTTTAAATGATTTATCGCCATATTATTATTAACTATTTATGACAGAAGAGATGGCCGATTTATATAATGTACATAACCTATTCACATGAGTTTATGTTACCACATCTATACACTACATTAAAATATCTAGCTATAAATATACTTGCATTGTCGCAAGTGAAAGGAAATATCTTGAAGAATCCTTGACTCTTGCGCGCCTACTCGACCGCGCCGCCGCCGCCTCGTCCGCTGTACCTATACTCGACACGACGGTTTTCCTCCGCTCATCTGAATAGTATTATACACATCTATTAGGCACTTATTTGA
Source organism: Sericinus montela (assembly GCA_029286605.1). Lineage (NCBI taxonomy): Eukaryota > Metazoa > Arthropoda > Insecta > Lepidoptera > Papilionidae > Sericinus > Sericinus montela. The sequence continues at coordinate 12,447,746 of JAGSMR010000012.1, read as the reverse complement.
CTTAAATTGCGATTAATATGACGGCAGTTAATCAAATAATCATTTGATTTCATAAAATTTTAGTTCTAATAATTAAATAAAATTAAATAATCATAATGAAATAGGCATTTATTTTAACTATTGATTTCTTATTAGAGTCGATATTTTTTCATGTCAAGATTTAAATTAATAAGATGAATTAATAATTTCTAATAAAATACTTTAAATGACTACCACAGCTACCATGGAATACGAACAACTCGTAATTAAAAAGGAATTCCTATTTCAATTCGATCTTCGTTCTGAGCATTTAATAAAAGGTCAGTTAAATACTTTAATGATAAACATTTATATAATTTCGGATCCTGGTATGAATCAATGAAAAAAAATCGTTAAATCGTTGACTGCGTGAATAATAAGACGTCTGTACTGATGAATAAGTGGGTCAAGTATTCGGGTCGAATATGCACGTAACAACTGCATATTGGTAAGATACTAGCAGCCAATAGTTTAAATGTTAAATCTTCGGAAATATTACGCAATGAATAACACATCTCGTGAAAGTCTAAAAATTTGTAGACTACGAAAATTATAAATTGACACATAAATTTACAGCCGTAAAAATAAGTTATGTAAATATTAATAGTAAACTGTAATGCCCGTTGCAAAGCTTTTCAAGATTTTTAAGAGATCTCAATTTCAAAAATGATTCCCCACTTGACTCCAGTACCGCTTGATGTGCTGCACAGCTGCTGAAAATAATTTTTCGTCTTCAGTCGTTTTACTATTACCCATTTATCTTGAGGATATTTTTTTCTTTAAGATAATACCTAAGAGAAAAATCTTATCAAAATTGTATTAAAGTACCATCGCTTGCGATCAAGCATGATGCTTGAAGCTATAAGTACCTACTAAAATTGGTTAAATTGAATTTCACTTATTTTCTACCTGGAATTACATTTTAAGCAATAATTATAACTTGTACAGTATTGCCTACATAAAGTAAAGAAAAAGGTAAAAACCCGACTATTATCGATTATGGGTGGATTATTCACTTGATATATTTTTTTCAGTCTAAAGATAACAACAAAATTTCACAAATAACACGTAGACGCCCAGTAGACACCCAGTTTTCATTGCAACAGATTCAATCCAACCAAAAAAATGTATAATTATACTTTAGATATTTATTTAAAATTTACGGGCAACAGTAACTGAGTCAGGGACATAAATAATTGTGCCCTTCATTGAATTTATCAATGTTAAATTAATCTTCCTTTAGCATACTATATGCAGCAGTTGGAAGTAACTACATCCCTTCCCGTCTCTCACCTGCCACGTTAGTGTTTCTTCGGACTCACGTTAAATAATTCAAGACACCCGGACATAGCTACAAGGCCATAGTTGTAATCCAATAAATATGTCACTTCAGTATTCTCATCTTTTATTAGTATAATTTACAAAGAAAAATATTGTAATATCTTAATAAAATACTGTAAAAATTTTAGTTAACAAGTACTTGCTACTTTAATTACTATATGCTATGTGTTTGCTACTTTAAACTTACTTATCTTCACGCACAATCCCTGACGGGGTAGCCAGAGAGAACAGATCGCCAAGTGTCACGATCCCTACATACTTCTTTCGCTTCTTTCAGATTCATCATCTTCTTCATACATGCACGTCTAGGTATCCGAGTACTCTTGACTCTCCCCTCTTCGAGCAATATGCTCACATGGTCTTCGAAAGTTAGTCTCGGTCTACCTCGACGCCTTTTAATATTAACTTTCGCGCTACATATTTTCTTCACAATTCGGTCTTCACTTATTCGCTCAACGTGCCCTAACCATCGAAGCACGCCCTTATACATTTTTGTGACAAGGTCATCTTTCAAACCTGTCATATTGCGATCTCTTCGTTTCGCTTTCAGTCGGCCATGGTAACGCCGCACATTTTACGAAGAGATCGCATCTCCACTGCATTCAACCTGCTTTTATGCTTCTTCTGGCATACCCAGGTTTCGCTGCCATATAACAAAGTCGGTACCAACACTGCGTTATGTATTGCAAGGCGTGCACTTTTCACTACGTCTTGCCTTTTGACTAACGCGGTGAGGGCATAATTGACTTTGTTCCCGGCAGCGACACGCCTGTCCACATCTGAATCACATCTTCCATCCCGGCTAAACGCACTCCCCAAGTATACAATTTCATTCACCTGTTCTAGACATTCCTGATTTACCCAAATTTCGCACTTCGTTCTTTCTTCGACCCTTTCAAATACTAGAACCTTAGTTTAATTAGCATTCAAACTGAGACCATTAATTTCACATTCTTCTTTCATACACGTGACTAATGCCTGCAGTTCTGCCTCTGATGGTGCAATAAGCACTGCATCATCAGCATACAGCAGACAATTTACTTTTATGTCACCCAATTTCATACCCAAACAACTATCTTTCAGCTTCTGTAATCAGCTGTCGAGATACAGTATGAACAGCCAGGAAGACATGACCCTGTTTTACGCCCGTTTGAACGCTAAACATGGGTGACAGGTCATGTCCTACCCGCATACAGGCTTTACAGTCACAGTAAAGTGACTGCACAGCCCTTAGCAATCGACCATCCACACCATACCCCGGCAACAGTTCCCACATTTTCTTCCTTACTACCTTATCAAATGCTTTCTCAAGATCCACAAAAGCACAGAAAATTTTCTGGTTAGCAGCCAGAAGCTTCTCCGCGATCATGCAGAGAGAAAACATTTGATTCGTGCATCCTCTTCCAGGTCTAAATCCGCATTGTGCCTCCTATAGAAATCTTTGCGATTTCTCTTGCATCCAACGTGTCAAAAACTTCGAGTAAACTTTACTTGCTAAACTGGTCAAGCTGATCGCCCGATAGCACCCGCAGCCATAATGTGAACCTTTACCTTTATATGAAGGCACAATGACCGCGGACCGCCAATCATCCGGAACAGCCCCCGTTCGCCAGCACAAAATGCACAGCAGATGAAAGCTGTCCCAGACGCGAGGCCCACCATATTTGACCATTTCAGCAGTAACTCTGTCTAGTCTCGCAGCCTTCCACATTTCTAACTTATAATCGCACATTCAATCTCTTTCATACTGATGATCTCAGTGTCATCGAGGTCCGAGTCTGGCGTACCAGTCACGACGTCACCCCCGGATCCCTCACTAAGATCATCACACGCATACATCTCTCTATAAAATTCGCTCCATCGCTGCATGACGTCCGATTTTTCTGAGAGGACGTCATTAGTTCTCGAAAGCACTTTGTTCATTCTTAGGCTGTCGCACCACTCCGGGTCCTTCCAACCTCTTTTCAGAAGAGTTTGGAGTTCTCCTTGAAGTAGTGCGACAACCTTACGTCCGCTTCCATTCTACACCTTTCACGCACTTCCTCAATCAATGCTTTCGTGTGAACTTTCTGGAGCTTATATCTTTCTTTCCTCTTCTCTTTCATATCCTTATCGTTACTAGAGGCCAAGTAGTCTAACCATGCTTTCTTCTTCTTATTTACAGCTTCTTTCACTTCGTCATTCCACCATGCATTACCCTTTTTACTACTACCTCTTTTCACAGTTCCACACACGTCTTCCGCTGCACTAACCATTCCAACTCTAAGGCTCTGCCATATTTCTTCCACACATTCTTTTCTGACATCGATGATGTCCAGCTTTTCGGCTACCCTTACTCGATATTTATCCCTAGTGTCCGCTTCCTGAAGCTTCCAGCTTCGGATGCTACCGACCGACTGTGGTTCTGGTATCGCCGTCCGGTGGCGCCAACCCGCGAACAGACTCCTAAATCTAATAATCACTAGATAGTGATCCGTTCCCAGGTCAGCACCCCGGAACACTCGCGTATCCATCACCTGTCTTCGCAGTCGATCATCCACCAGGAATAAATCGATCATGCTTCTCTCATTCTCTCTTGTTCTAGTATACATATGGATTTTCTTGTGACAAAAGGGTCTTCTTGTGACAAACATAGTGTTTGTCACAAGAAGACCCTTTTCCTTGCATACAGCCAGTATAAGCTTGCCTGCATCGTTAACCCTTTTATCACCAAACATTCCAAGCACCGACTCGTACCCTAGCCGAGCGGTAACAACCCATCCATTCAAATCACCACATACAACAATTCTTTCGTTTCCTCTAACCAAATCTAGAACTTTTCTTACATTCTCCCAAAACTCCTCCAGCTCAGCTCTGGACGACGAAGCGACCGGCGCATAAACAGCCAAAAGGAATAACTTCATTAGTGCCAATTTAAAGCGAACGCTATTATATTCAGTCAACAACCTTATATTCAGTCATAACATCGACTAACCGAGACGACAGCAGCACCCCCACTTCCTGGCAGGCGCTCTCGCTCTCCGGGACTCCGGATCATAGACCTTACGCCCCGCCAGGGAGCTCTTCAGTACCGCTGCCCTTCCGCTTGGTCTCCGACAAACACACGACATCTAATTCTCTTTCTATCATTATTTCAATCAACGCATTCGTCTTATCTCTCATGCCTCCTCTAACATTCCACGTGCCAACTCTGCACTCCGTCCTCCACCTCCGTCGGGCTGTGCGTGACGGGTGGCGATCCCCATCGCCGCTATACTCGCTGCATTCCACACCAACGGGGACGAACTCGTGTGCGTCGCCTTGGGGGGACGCCCTAACCCTCGTTGGCATGGATGCGCAGCTGTGTAGAATTGCAGCCCTGAAAAGGGCTGGCAGGGGTCGCGACGAGCACGCTTTTACAATGACCCCCAATTGCTACTTTAAAAATTGTTATAAATAATTTTAATATAATTTTGTTGTTTTCTGTGAACAAAATTATATAATAATTTTGTTTACAGAAAACAACAAAATTATATATAATTAATAAATAATATAATTTTGTGTCCATAAAAAAATATTATAAAACTCAACACCTTTTAATATTAACTTTCGCGCTATATTGTTTCTTTATCATTCGGTATTCACTCATTAGCCCAACGTGCCCAAGCCATCGTAGCCCGCCGTTTAGTGCTAAGTTCATTTTTCAAACCTGCCACATTTCATGTCACCCAATTTCAAATCTTTGAGCTTTTGTAAACAGCTGCCGTAATAAAATATGTATAACCTGGCAGATATAGCACAACCATGTTTTACGTCCGCTTGGACACTAAACACGCCGCTAAACATGAGAGGTCATCCCGCACACAGACTTTGATGTCACAATAATCATCAGTTCCCACATTTTCTTCCTTACTACCTCATGAAATACCTTCTCAAGGTCCACAAAACCACAGAAAATCTCTGGTTAGCAGCTAAAAGCTTTTCTGTGATCATACGGAGAGATAGCACATTCACTTTCACTTTCATCCATTTATTCTTCCTATTACTGATTGTGCAGATATTTGTTATTCAGGACTACCAAAAACTGATGAGACTTAAACAAAAAATTCAGAAAAATTACCAGAATCGACCATTAACTAATAAGCTTCACCTACTATTAGAAATTAAATAAAAAATAAAAAAAATCTTCACACAATTCCCAAGAGGTCTAGTCTAGACAATTAAGTCCCTTTGACCCACTTTCCACCGAAGATATTTTCGGGACAACATGGCAGGTGGTGAACCTTAACTTATAATATACTTAAATTTTTCCTTTATACAATAATTACAAAGATAGGCAGAAGTCTAGACAATTAAGTTCTTTCCGCCCACCTTCCACCGAAGACATTTTTTGGAACATCGTGACGAACTTGGATCTCTCGACTCGAATTCCGATCACCTGTCCACTCGACTATCGTGACTCTTTGTTGTAATTAGATAAAATAATATAACATATATTAAATAATTACAAAACGTATACAACAACTTCAAGTTAGGCTGTTATAATCGCTGTTTTGAGAAATACCTATAAAGGATCAACACATATTTTCCAACTTAACGTTCCGGATATAACTCGTACCAGTTAGCCGCTTTATAGCTTTGGGTTTGGTCAACTTTGAACTTCTTTCTGCAACGTTGCCATGAACAGCGGTGTATATATAATAATCTTCAATCATAATAATATTCTTAAATAATAGTCTTCAATCAATAAGTGTCTTTGTGGACGCGAGTAATCAGTTTTCAATGTAGGATTGGAGGTCGAGTTGATAGAAGATTATTTTATACTCGAATATATATAATGTAATGTATACTAATATAATGTATACTATAAGATGTATTGCTACCGGCCGTGTGGAAACGGTGTAAGAATATTGCCACTCCCTTTCTTCACGTGGATGTCGTAAGAGGCGACTAAGGGAAACAGCCTTGAATATCGGTAAGGCAAACGATAGTTGGCGGGATAACGCACAATCCCTGACGGGGTACCCAGAGAGAACAGATCGCCAAGTATCACGATCCCTACATACCCCTTTCGCTTCTTTCAGATTCATTATCTTCTTCATACATGCACGTCGAGGTATCCGAATACTCTTGACCCTCCCCTCTTCGAGCAATTTGCTCACATGGTCTTCGAAAGTTAATCTCGGTCTATCTCGAGCGATCGGGATACATTAGAGAGTGGAAGATGATTAGTTCTCTTCCGAGGAGTTTCAACCTAATGCGGCCTGTGTAGAAAGGAATAATGAAATCCTGCATCAAAATTCAGCCATTTCAACTTTCAGCAAATTCAGCCATAAATGAGAAGCGATGCCTAAGGTATCAGGTACTGGTTCAGGTACAGGCCATTTATGACAAACGTTTTCTTACGGTGAAGACCTATTTTTCATATGCGGGGAAATACCTAACAAATACCCGGCCCTGCTAAAACCGGCTATAGCTGCCAAAGGCAGCCCCTCCTCGGTAGAGAATGGCTCCTATCCCTCGGCCACCAGACTAGACGAGCCGAAACACGGAAGCGTGTACCTGCTAACTCACGTAGGTGGTGAACCCTCCCAAGTTCGCCACATGGAGGACATGGGGCTCCGGAAGGTGGGTGCTTGACGGTGAATGCCTAGTGTATACCTCTTAATGAATTTAAACAGTTCGTAATGTATTATGCATATAAAAGGTTATCAGTAAGTAAGCAACCACTTTCTGGTAGTTAATACAATTTTAAACAATCTTAAATTGAGTAAAGGAACTAATTTTAAACAGAATTCCAAAACTTCGATACTTATTTTAGGTGTACATTTATAGAACTTTCTTTACAAATGTAAGACATCTGAGTATAAGTATGACTTTTCATAACACAAACGTTATAATCGTTCCGATTTTTTTTTATTTATTTCTCTAATACAATTTTTCTTAAATATAAGTGTCCAGATTATAATTAATTGTGCAGACTGACTGATCAAAACAAAGTAAAGCCTCATGAAGGCCTATAACTAGCTGTAGGTGGATGGTGGCTAGTGGTAAGGAGAGGAGCTGGCCTTGATGACGTTTATGAGTAAGTACGATTCAATTAAACTATTAAAATAACATAAGCACATCGGTCTGGCCATGCTCATCTACATCGCCAGTCACTACGCGCCGTTAGCCACTGGAGCCATAAGACGGGTAGCTGTCTTAATAAACTAGACACTTAATTAGATCTCCAGTGATTAATTTTAATTACTTCGTTGTGTGTAGGTATAGAACCAATAATTATAAAATTGCCTTTGCCGTGTGTTGTAGAATGGCGTAAGAATACATGCATAATTTCTCCTCTTGTGTGTCGTAAGATCCATCAACCGCATCAAACTTGAACTTTTGGCAATTGTTCCCTTTTATGTTGTAAGAGTCTTTTAATGAAATAATTTTGGATAATTTTACTAAATAAATGGTTCAATGTACATTTGGAAATTCGTGAATTTTTAGGGAAGAAGCATAAATTGTATTACAAAAGCATAAAAATATCATACATTAAATTTACGACATTTGGACAGTGTGTATTGTCTGGATATTTTCTATATAGACATATAAAGCCGATTTCAATAGAAAGTAGGTAATTTACAAAATGTTAATAGTAAATTTTAAATTGAAATTTGTACTCTATATTCTCACACACAGAGGTTAAGCTGTATCTTTTGAATTACTGAACCGATTTCAATAAAAATTACACCAGTTTTAAGTAGGGAAATAAGACATTAATGAATGGAAATGGATTCGAAGCCCGTTAAGTGGTTTAAGCGCCAACCCCGAACAAACAGACATTAATTCAAAAAACTAATGTTTTGGGCTCAGATACGTCCTAGTAACCTATTTTACTTAATTTCAAATATCTTTAATGTACAGATAAAAGGGTCATGCTTTTTACAATTTGATAATATATAAGATTGACATTGACAATAAAAAGCAAAGAATGTTTGACATGAATAGTTTTCTATGTAACTGTAATCGTATTACTGTGAACAGTATTAACCTTATAGATAGTTCGCTGAAAAGCTGCTTTTGATGATTAAAGGTTACGTGTTCTTATCCCGCTTTAGACGCTTATTTGAATGACATAAAACGTAAATAAATATGTTAAATGTGTACGTGGAAATATATTCAACAATACAGAAATCAATTTAGTACGGAATAAAAAGAAGAAGACCTTAATTTGTTTTATTGCCAATTCAAGTTTGGTTGTGTAATGATTTCACGACATTTAACAACTTATTTTTAAAGTTAAATAAAATATTTAGACATATGTTAATTAGCTGAAAGCTAATGGATCGTTTGAATTGATGCTGAACTTCTTTACATATTTCTAAAAGTCTTTAAATAAATCATCAATATTCAAGCTTTATGTATCACCTTATCATACTCGTACCTTACTATAGGTTAAATGTAAATACTTCTCTCAACAGGTCAACAGGTTATTTAAAAATTTTAATTTTAATAATTTATACAATGACATATACATGTAGATACTGGTTTTATCTAAATATCTCATGTTCAACATATTTAAGGCTACGTATACTACTCAAAGTTTTACATTCCAAATTTATCTAAGTAAATTTATAAACCAGTCGAAAATATGTCATAATTTTTTAAAAATATATTTTAACATCATTTAACTCTTTTCCGAGATACTCTATTTAGACTAAGTTGAACAAAGAACTTTTGAATTTTAAGGATTAACAAACATATAATAATTAAAATATATTTTTGTCAGACACCCGTCCTTCATATTTAACATTTAGCGTAATCCAACCAAATTTTTGATAAACTAATTATGTAAATTGCGAACACCGTTTCGGATCTTCTTTGCGTCTTCGTGTGACATTGGCATAAATATTATAAACCAGTTTGAATAACAATCGAAAGTGAAACATGTGGGAATGAAATTTGTATAGGGTAAAATGTGTTTTAAATAAATAAATAAATATCTTCACGCAATTCCCAATACAGGGGTAGACAGAGGTCAAGTCTAGACAATTAAGTCACTTTGACCCACCTTCCACCGAATATATTTTCGGGACAACGTGACAGGTGGTGAGCCCGTCGCCGTGTGTGTGTTGTGTTTTGATTTTTTTATATGTGTTTTGATTTTTACATTACAACTGTAACAAATAGGAAAAGATTATTTTTAAATTTTTGCCACGACAATCGAAGTTATTACATTCTATAATATTTATTGTCAGTTTATCGCTAATAAATCTCCCCAAGGATTACTAAAAGCATAGATCTAAGCCACCTAATTTTTTTCTCAACGAATAGACAGCAGTTAGCAACTCAGCAGTTATGAAGCTGGCCAATGCTGCAAGACCAGACATAATAAAGCAAACGACGTCAACGATACCTGTAATAACATAAATTTAAATGAAATTTTATTTTAAAAATTAGAATCTTTTTTTAAATTAAGCTCCTTTAAAGTCACAAAATATCAAATTATCGACCCTTACACTTTATGACCCCTAAAGGCTTACAACAAACTAAATTGAAACAAACTAATACTCAAAATGCTAAAAAATTTAATAACCTTTTTCATTTCCTTAGAACTTCAACATCAGATCTTGATTTCTCTAAAACATTCGTTTGTATAATATAAGTTCAAAAATTTAATTCCAAATAAAAATAATAAAATCTTTAAAGGTAACAAAATAATAATTAAAAATTAGATTGTTTTTTCCACTTTGTTAAACATCATCGAAACGGCGCGTAAAACTCCTCTGCAGAACAAAGGAGTCTCCCGTACAGAAAGGTATGCTGTAATCGCCACACTTAGTAAGCGCATAGATGATCGCTGTACCTAAGACGCTGCTGTCCTTCACCGGTCTGCTGAAATTTGGTCTAGTATTTTTCGAGAAGGTTATCCCGTCATCTGCCGGGAGTCCCCAGCATTTGCAACTCTTGTCCCTTCGGCGCCTCTTTCGACGCCCACGGGTGTCTCAAATAAATAAAATAAATAAATAAATATCTTCACGCAATTCCCAATGCAAGGGTAGACAGAGGTCTAGACAATTCTTTCTTCCGAGAAAGTTCTTTCGGCCCACCTTTCACCGAATATATTTTTGGGATGACGTGGCAAGTGGTGAGCCCGTCACATTCTTTATGCCCAAGCTAACGGTATAATTCGTACATAAGTTTTTGAAAAACATTGGTACGAGCCTGTCACCTGGGGAACGAATTCGGGCCTCTTGACTCGAAATTTCGACCACCCAGCCACTCGGCTATCGTGACGGGTGTCGTGAAGCTGGTGATATATTCTCACTTCCTGAATATACGACAAAATTGAGTTGCCGCTTTTCTGCACCAAATCTAAAATAAGCAGAGTAAAAGATTTCAACGATTAATTAAATTCGCTCTAACAGATTATGGATTGCAGTATTAGACACCTTGTACCTTCGACGCTACTGCTCATCGCCAATTTGCAGAATTTTGGTATATGGTAACTTTCGAGATGATTATGCCGGCAATGGTATTATCAAGGCATTATATATATTTATTTTATAGTAGTTGCTCGAAGAGAGGAGGTTCAAGTGTTACGGTTACCACGTCAGAGACTATGCGTGAAGATATTAGTAGTGAATGATAGGTGTAGACTAATGAGATTCACTGGCAAAATTATTTTTAAGTAAAGGTTTTTTAAAACACATTTTTCCAAATATTTACACTATTTTTTTGTTTATTTCATTAGCGTATTAAATATGATAAGATAATGAAGGTAAGGATGGAATGTAATGCCCTAATTCTAATATAATTATGTGTCTATAGAAATGTATATACCTAAGTTAGAAACAAAATTAACATTATGTTTTCTAACATCAATTCTAGTAACGTCACCATGTGCTTATTAAAAGCTGCGCCAGTGATTTCATATCTTATATCTGCGGAAGGTTTAGTGCGCATAAGACGAGTATATACTCGGCGTGCTGACTTTAACAACTCGACCGCTTATATAAATAGGTGAAGAGGGGCAGCAAACACCTCTTGCACTTTCTTACGGAGCGCGACGCAGCGACCAGTTCACGCCGAGCACCATGGCTCGACACGCGTATCTATGTCTCAGTGTTTTATTATTTGTCTACTCCGGTAAGCAAAAATATATATTTTTTTATTTGTCACCAAATTATCATTGGAAACTATTTTAAGGTATTTAAATTACCGATAAAAATTCTTAATTAAAATATATTATTATAAAATAATTAATCGACTTTTGATGAAATTTTTAAGTAGAGTTTATTTTCCTTGATTTAATTAAATCTGTTTTTGTAAATTTATTACTTAAGTTTATTTAAAGTAGACTTAGTCAATGTGAAGCATAAAGCTTAACTTCGAGAGATTGCCTTTTCGCGCTTAGTCCACCATCATGAAATAAAAATAAATAAAATGGTATATATACGCAGAAAAGTTTAAATAAATAAATTTAATTGTATCACTATAATATTCTATTTATTAGATTATAAGAGTCGCATTTACCCCTCAAGTCGAAGTCACAAGCGACAAAGAAAAATTACTCCGGCTACTTACGTGGCCAGTATTGACCTCGATTTCTTTTTAGCGCTTAACTTTCAATGCCGTCATAATATTACTCGTTGAATACGCAAGTTAAAATTTATAAACTGAAATAAACATTAATATACTCACTAATTTGTTTTGAAATTATAATATTTTATTAGTCACGAAAGTCAAGGGGTTGGGCGATCAAAATTCGAGTCAAGAGACAAAAGTTAGATCCCCAGGAGGTAGGTAGTAACAATGAGTTTTTTCAAAACTTGAAAAAAGTATTAATTAAAAAAGTATAAATTAAAATAAAAAAGAAATCATTAAAAAGTACAATTCTAGATCTGCAGTAAAATTACACATTCAATTACTTAACGTTTAAGTTAATCGAAATTGAAATTTCAAGTGAAACGGTGCTACAAGCTCTCACCTGCTTGTGGTTACTAGTACCTACGTTAAGCGTTACCCAATAAGCGTGTTTAGCTTGTAACGTACTATATTACTAAGGAGCTACTACTGTATCATTAAGCCTTGAAAATTAAGTAATTGCAAAAACAATTCGCAAGAGTTCGTAAGTCGATTGTTACAGCTGTGTAACAATAATGTTCTCACGCAACAGATTTCATAACTTTTATTACATTACAGTGAGTAGCGAAAGTCGGGTGAAGCGACAAGAAGAAGATGGCGGAGGTGATGAAGTAAACCCTGAACAACTTTGTGATGGTCGTCCTGCTGACGAGTACTTCCGACTTACTCTCGAAGGCGATTGCCGTGACGTCGTCAGGTCAGATAAGCTTACAAAACTTAAAAAAATATAAACTCTCAATTCTCAAAACAAAAGTAGAAAATTATGTATAATAAATATACATTATAAATTATCAAAAGTTAATTATATATTATCTATTTTAAGCATAAAAAAATATTTATTTATATATGTATATTTGGAAACATGGACGGAGATTCAATTTTAAATTTGTACCCGGACTATGCTGGGTACAACAGTGAGTTAGGCTTAAAGCATAAAATAACTTATACATTATAGCGCATATAAATGCCGCAATGACAAAAGCCGTTCTCTAAGCTTTAATTTATTTGTAGCTGCATACAACACCAATGTACTTACGTTTAATATGCAGAACTTGATATTACTACCAGTGAACGGAAAAGTCGACAGGCGACGCCGTGCCTTGAATATTAGTCATCGCTACGTTCTTCGACCGAACGAAGCGGACATAAATTAAACAATTTTTAATTCACTAGAATTAGTGCTGTAAATATTTATTATAAGAAACTGAAAAAGCCATTCTTGATAATCAAAACTTTATCCTAATACTTTGTCTACTTGTCCTATAACTTAGTAACCTGTCCTAATAACAGCTACAAATGAATAGTATTATCCTCATAACATCCACATCTTGGGCTTAATCGGCAATGCTGAACAAGTTGCTATTAATAAATATGAGATTTAAAAAATAAACTACCATGGGCGGAATGGAAGTCTCGACCTAAGCCGTGCGCTATGATACAATGCTCTTTCTAAACGAGCCTGCCTTCGTGTCTCATGAAGACCGTGTAATTTTTTTCATTTCACATTTATTTAACATCTTTAAGTGCCACTTCATACTTAAATTTTGATTTAAAAAGTTATAACATGCACACAACGCTATTCTCAGACTGGATTTGTCACTCTACTACAAAAACTGGTTTTTACATTACGTAAAATCAACTTCAGGTAGGGGGAGACGACAAGTGGTATTTATATTTGAACTTTGTTCGTTTTGTGTGATGCTATGACGCCGAATTTTATTACCTGTTTGTCGTCATGAATATAATTTATTAAGTGTTATATATATATATATATATATATATATATATATATATATATATATATATATATATATATATATATATATATATATATATATATATATATATATATATATATATATATATATATATATATATACTGAATGCGGTAGAAAGGGGTTACCGAAGACATTTTTTGAGACAACGTGACAACTATATTACTTAAATAATAGGTAATATTTATAAATTAGTAATTATAATCACAGTAAGTAAATCACACTCATCTTTTCATCAAAGTTAAAATGATTACCAACACATAACTTTGCTGTCAAAATTCATCATCATCCATATATAATGACATATGACCGTATATGATGATATAACTTTGAGTTGAAGAGATGGCTGTATACAGGTGCGACAAAGGTGCTGAAAATGGCGTTACCAGATTAGCTTCAGTGCGGTGTCCTATCGGCCTTGCCTTCGATATCGACCGTCAGACCTGTGATTGGAAAACACATGTTAAGAATTGCGATAAATTAGAAAGTAAGTTCTGTGTGATCTAGGAAGTGTACGTACAAAGGGCTAGCTTCCGTTTTTATATAAATGAATGTCGCATAGTTCCGGATTCAACATGTTAGCCTTCAGTACGTCCACTTCCTTCTAATATACAATTATTTAATATGTCAATTCTTATTAATACAGGTGTACTAGGTCAGGTCTTAAACAGATCACTTGCCCGTCCGGCCTGGCTTTCGATCTCGATAAACAAACCTGCGACTGGAAGGGTAAAGTGAACAACTGTGACAAACTTGAGAGTAAGTTCCGATAAAGAAGCTATTCGCGAGTAGCGAGCAATCGGGCTTGGGTGAAGGGGCCGTGTCGCACTGTAGATTTGGTGTATTGCATGAGGCCCCGTATAGAGGGAGCGGTCCGCGTTAAGACCGACCCTTTAGTTACGCATTAACATTTCTTCATACATTAAAAGCAATGACTTACGAACCAAAAAAATAAGTTAACGCTCCACAACAATCATGTACTTTATTACTAGACGAAGTAGTTCAAAAAATAATATTATTATATTAATTGTCAACAATAAATTTTAACACGCTTTTCTATTTTGTCGAGTTACCTTACTTAATTAAAATACAGGTAAGTACAAGGAATGAAATGAAGATATGTTGATGCAATTTTCAGCGCTTGAACGAACAAGCGGTATGAAACACAAACGCAATAAAACTTCATAACAACGACAACCGACTTTTAAACTTTACAGACACAATTCTTTAGTCTCTTTAACAAATCTTTCTAAATGCTGGCTGTCTGCTAACGCTTCACTTAACTATACTCTGCACTTATTTAATAAGTTTTCTGGTTGTGGTTTTCTCTACTAACCTTCTATATTTAAATAAGCTTTTGTCTCATACTTAGATATATTTTAGTGGTGCAAGTTTTATAGAACCCTTTGTAAATACACACCGCACGAACTAACAATAAAATAATAGACTACTATCAATCTCGTTACTTCTTTTCTTAATGTCATTTTTTTCAATGATATAATGTGAAAGGTTGCTAATGAAACATGTGAATATCAGATAACAATTATACATTTTATAATCGCGAATATTGCATTTTTTTTCCGCATAACTCACAGTTATAAACGCTCCATCGGTTTATAATTGGCATATTTCATTACGCTCGTATTCGAATCAAAGACTTATGACCTAGCATGCATGTTAGTGTATTCAGCAATCCGTGAAACAGTGTAACAAACTAATTACATATAATTGAATATAACAATTATTGTTGAAAACATTTTCAGTCTGAATGTTTGATAAGTTTACAAGCAACCTCTTCACATTATTCTAAACCTATATTAAAACCTAATAATGAATAAGTTAGTAAAAGTAAAAATTTATTCATTTATGGTGATTTCATTATCATAATATTATGTTCTTCATTTCCTTAAATTTAATCCTCTTTTTTCTACAAAATTTTTCAGTAACTCGTGGCCGACTACATTACCGTATATTATGTATTTTACGCACAAGTCATCATCATATTCTTCCTTCAAAGCAATATAATTTTTTTAGATTATTTTTTTTTTCATCTTTTCTTGAACTAATTAAACACTTTAATAAACTTGGCTGTGCTAAGTATTTCCTATACATACCATTTCTATCGTATTAATCTTCTATGATGTCAACTTCGTCATTCTCACGCTTCGCTGTCTATTTTCTTCATTCTTTTATCTTCAAAGAATTCCTTATTACACTTCTACATCGAAGCAAATTACACAGTCGAAGCCGAAAACGTAGCAAAGTTTAAGACCTGCTAGTCAATGCACCAGCCATCAAAAACTTAATGGAAATTTCGCCTATATCTCATATAAACATAATTTATAACTATTATTTTACAGAACCTAGAAAGATCCTTCCTATACTTAAAACGGACGAACCCATTTGTCCGGAAGGAAACCTTGCTTGCGGTAACGGCGATTGTATTGAAAAAGCTCTCTTTTGTAATGGAAAACCTGATTGCAAGGACGAATCTGATGAAAATGCCTGCAGTAAGTTTATTTAAAAATAATTCATCGTTCCATAAAAAAAAATATATTCTTTACATTATTATTAAATTTAAAAAAAATATTTTCAGCCGTCGACTTAGACCCCAATCGTGCTCCTGACTGTGATACTAACCAGTGCACGCTCCCAGACTGCTTCTGTTCCGCTGATGGTACTCGTATCCCAGGTGGAATCGAACCTAATCAAGTCCCCCAAATGATAACAATCACCTTCAACGGTGCCGTCAACGTTGATAATATCGACTTATATGAACAAATATTTAACGGAAATCGCCACAATCCGAATGGATGCCAAATCCGTGGCACATTTTTCATCTCTCACAAATACACCAATTATGCAGCAGTCCAGGAATTACATCGCAAAGGTCATGAAATTGCGGTATTCTCAATAACCCACAAAGATGACCCGCTGTACTGGTCTGGTGGAAGTTATGATGATTGGTTGGCTGAAATGGCAGGCGCACGTTTAATCGCTGAGCGCTTCGCTAATATAACAGATGCTTCCATTATTGGGGTTCGTGCTCCGTATTTACGTGTTGGAGGAAACAAGCAATTTGAAATGATGGCTGATCAATATTTTGTTTACGACGCTTCAATTACAGCTCCTCTTGGTCGTGTTCCAATTTGGCCTTACACCCTTTATTTCCGAATGCCACACAAATGTAACGGTAACGCCCACAATTGTCCATCAAGAAGCCACCCTGTATGGGAAATGGTAATGAATGAATTAGATCGGAGAGACGATCCTACTTTTGATGAATCCTTACCTGGTTGCCATGTAGTAGATTCTTGCTCTAACATTCAAACCGGTGAACAGTTTGCACGTCTCCTACGTCAAAACTTTAATCGCCATTATACAACAAACCGCGCTCCTCTTGGTCTACATTTCCATGCTTCTTGGCTTAAATCCAAGAAGGAATTTAGAGACGAACTCGTCAAATTCATTGAAGAAATGTTGGAAAAGAATGATGTATATTTTACATCAATGATACAAGTAATTCAATGGATGCAAAACCCTACAGAACTGTCATCACTCAGAGATTTCCAGGAATGGAAACAGGACAAATGTGATGTAAAAGGACAACCTTTCTGTTCCTTGCCAAACGCATGTCCCTTAACTACTCGGGAATTACCAGGAGAGACGCTGCGCCTATTCACTTGCATGGAATGTCCAAATAATTACCCATGGATTTTGGACCCCACAGGAGAAGGATTCAACGCGAAGAAGTGATCTCTATAAGTTAATTAAAAGACTGTACACATGTAAATAATACTCAATAATAATGTTAATAAATACAAGTTAACCTTAAAATATAATATGACAGGGCTTCCAATATCAACTTCAAATTCAAGCCAATTATTATAATTATTTAGTCTTTCAAGTTATTCTGTTGCCCTGTAAGTTGATAAATGAAGTTGATGTTACAAAGATACTAGTAGTAAGGTTACAGCATCATGTAAAGCTTTACAACCACTAGAACTATAGACAATCGTTGTGTCAAGTAATTAAGGATGTTACAAACTTACGATTAAAAATTTATTCAAAATAAAATAGTTTTATTTACCTAAGATATCCTTAGATATGTTAGAAGCCGAACAAATTTGTAATAAAGCTATGTATAGTTATAATTTTAAAAACAATAATCTCAAATATATTAGCTGTCTAAAAAAAAATATCTTCACGCAATTCCCAATACAGAGTATAGACAATTAAGTCCCTTTCGTGACAGGTGGTGAGCCCGTCGCCGTCTTTGTGGCCAAGCCAACGATTTAATTCGTACATACGTTTTTTTATTAGCTGTCTAGATAACATTATTTAATCATATAAAACTTTAAACAAACTCTGAGGTAGCTCAGGGTCATACTGTATAAATTTTGCCTGTCAGCCTGGTAAATAACTGGCAAAGTAGGTACTCTACTCGTAATACTGATACAAAAGGCAAACAAGTTAGCTATAAGTAGCAGTTTATAAATATTTAATTGAACTAAAACGAAGTATTTGATTTAACATCTCTAACCAAAATACAAAGATATTGTATCTATAGGTGGCACCTATAATAAATAAATAAATACATAAATAGATAGGGACAACACCACATACACTGCTCCGATCCCAATGTATAATGCTTAAGCACTTGAGGTATGGAAATCGGAAACAACGAAGGCACCACAAAAACCCAGACCCGATAAAATGTAGAAAAAGTGTTTTTTCTACATTGACCCGACCGGGAATCGAACCGGGGACCTCGAGATGGCAACACCTTGAAAACCAATGTTTACGCCACTCATCCACGGAGGTCGTCAAATATATGAGGCTAAGAATCTCTTCAGTGTCTTTTCTTCTTTTTTTTTCTTAGTAAAATATATTCTTAAACATCGATGGATTAAATATTTATTAATATATTCTTATAAATTATTATACATTAAAAGAATTTATTGATAGAAAGTGATTTGATATTAATGTATTTTGTGATTCTGTGAACTATCGCAAATTAAAGACCTATGAAGGCTAAATCTATGCATTTAGTGACAAGACATGGCGGTAGATATATTATGCGTATAAAAATTAGATTTTTGTAAAAACATATATACAGGAACATATATACAGCTTTTTGCTTTGGAAAACATCTAAATTATATATATATATATATATATATATATATATATATATATATATTTATATTTATATATATATATATATATATATATATATATATATATATATATATATATATATATATATATATATATATATATATATATATATATATATATATATATATATATATATATATATATGTATATATATATATATATGCAATATGAAAATAATAAAAATATGTATAAACTAAAACTAACGCGATTAAATACTTTACATGCTCCGTAAATATATTTGAAATATATTTACGGAAGCAAGTAAATATTTTTTCCATATACACATACTTTAGTAAATATTATCTAATATTATCCGAGAAGGTCAATTAAGATACAATAACTTTCTTACTTACTTATCTTCACGCACAATCCCTGACGGGGTAGCCAGAGAAAACAGATCGCCAAGTGTTACGATCCTTACATACCTCTTTCGCTTCTTCAGTTTCATCATTTTCTTCATACATGCACGTCGAGGTATCTGAGTACTCCTGACCCTCCCCTCTTCGAGCAATTTGCTCACATGGTCTTCGAAAGTTAGTCTCGGCCTTCCTCGATCCCCTTTAATATTAACTTTCGCGCTATATATTTTCTTCAAAATTCAGTCTTCGCTCATTCGCTCAACATGCCCAAACTATCAAAGCACACCCTTATCAATTTTAGTGATAAGATCACCTTTCAAACCCGCCATATTGCCAATCACTTCGTTGCGTTTTCGGTCTGGCAAAGGTACCGCCGCACATTTTACGAAGACATTGCATCTCCACTGCATTCAATTTACTTTTATACTTCTTCTGGCAGACACAGATTTTATTGCCATATAACACAGTCGGTACTAGCTCTACGTTATGTATCGCAAGGCGTACACCTTTTAGGACGCCTTACCCTTTGAATAACGGAGACAGGGCAACGTAAACTTTGTTCCTGGCAGCCACACGTCTGTCCATATCTCAATCATACATACACATACATACATATAATCACGCCTCTTTCCCGTAGGGGTAGGCAGAGACCACTTCTTTCCACTTGCTACGATCCTTACATACTTGTTTCGCTTCGTCCACTTTCATTATTCCCTTCATACATTCTCTTCGATTCAGGGTACTCTTGACCTTGCCTTTTTTCAGGACGTCCCTGATTTGGTCTTGAAACGTCCGCCTAGGTCTTCCCCTTCCTACACTTCCATTCACACTCGCCTTATATGCTTTTTTCGTCAATCGTTCTTCATTCATTCTCTCGACATGGCCAAACCATCTCAGCATACCTTTCTCAATTTTAGTCGCTACATCTTCTTTCAGACCACAACGTTTCCTTATTTCACCATTCCTTATCCTGTCGCTCAGTTTAACTCCTAACATACTTCTTAATGCTCTCATCTCAACTGCATTTACTCTGCTTTCATGTTTCTTCTGCCATACCCAACTTTCACTTCCGTAAATGAGTGTCGGAACCAAAACTCCCCTATGCACAGCCAAACGAGCCTTGTTAGACACCATAAGACTGCTCATAAAGGAGTCCAAAGCTCCATTCACCATGTTTCCTGCATTCACTCTTCTTTCAATATCACTCTCACACTTTCCATCTCTTGTGAACTTTGAACCCAGATACACAAACTCATTCACCTATTCAATTTGTTCATCTCCAATCACTATATTGCAGTCTGTCATGACCTCATCTCTTTCAAACACCATTACTTTCGTCTTCTTTACATTCATCTTCATCCCCTTTCTAACAAAAGCTTCACTCATAGCAGTTACCATCTCCTGCAACTCCTCGGCTGAAGACGCAAATAATACTTGATCATCAGCATAGAGAAAACATTTGACGAGTAACTCATTCATTCTCAACCCACTTTCATTCTCTTTTAAATCTGTCAAGCAATTGTCCATAAACAGATTAAACAGCCACGGTGACGCTACACATCCCTGTCTAACACCTTTTTCGATATTAAACCATTCAGTGTATGCCCCGTTTATCCTTACACAAGCACAGGAATCCCTATAAAGAGATTGCAATGCTCGTATGAGGATACTGCTGACACCTTTCACGGACAATGCTGACCACAATTCATTCCTCACCACTCTATCATAGGCCTTTTCCAAATCCACGAACATGCAATAGACCTTCTGGTTTTTAGCCAGACACTTTTCGGCTATGCACCGCAAGGAAAAGACCTGATCCGTACACCCCATTCCCTTTCTAAATCCCGCTTGAGCATCCCATATTTTTCGTCCGTTTCATTCACAACCCTTTCAATCAACACTTTTGCATACAATTTACCGACGACGCTGAGAAGGCTTATACCGCGGTAATTTACGCAGTCCTGCCGTGACCCTTTTCCCTTATATAATGGCACGATTACGGCTTTGCACCAGTCTCCCGGTACTTGCCCATTTTGCCAGCACAAATTGAAAAACAGCTGACTCGCCACTAAGCCCTGTCCAGTCCTCAGCATCTCGACGGTAATCCTATCATATCCGGCAGCCTTACCAAATCTCATACTTTTCAACGCTTTTACTATTTCATCCACGCTTATCTCACTGTCATCAACATTTATATTAACCATGGAAGGTGCCGGGTGTTGTACCTGCACTTCCTCAAAATAAACATCAAAATACTCTTTCCATCTCTTTAACACATATTCTTCTCCTTTTATAATGCTCCCATCTTGACTCCTGATTGTATTCAGCTCCGAGGTAGAGGTTTTTCCTCTGGCTGTATTGACGGATTTCCAGAAAAACTTGATGTTTGACTGGAAATCTTCAGTGAGCCTCCTATCAAAATCATCCTTTTGTTCTTCTTTCTTTCTAGTCACAACATCTTTCGCAGCTGATTTGAATCTTTTATACTTCTTTCTCGCTTCCTTTATCTCGTCATTCGTCGCCTTTTGAAGTTTTTGGTTAGCTTTTGTTGCTAACCAATCCAACCACGCTTTCTTCTTTTCTTGCACAGCCTTTTGTACATTTTTATCCATCCACACATTATACTTCTTTCTTCCTTTCCTTCGTTTAGTGATATCTCAATCACATCTTCTATTTCGGCTAAAAGCGCTCCTCAAGTATACAATTTCATTCACCTTTTCTAGACATTCCTGATTAACCCATATTTTACATTCCATTCCTTCTGCCTTCGTCCCTTTCAAACACCAGAACTTTAGTTTTATTAGCATTCAAACGGAGACCTTTATTTTCACATTCCTCTTTCATACACGTGACTAATGCCTGCAGTTCTGCCTCTGACGGTGCAATAAGCACTGCGTCATCGGGATACAGCAGACAATTTACTTTTATGTCACCCAATTTCACAGCCAAACAACTAACTTTCAGCTTTTGTAAACAGCTGTCGTGATCCAATTTGAACAGCCAGGAGGAGATAACACAACACTGTTTTACGCCCGTTTGGACGTTAAACATGGGTGACGTCATGGGTGAAACATGGGTCATGTCCTACCCGCACACTGGCTTTGCAGTCACAATAGAGAGACTGCAAAGCTCTTAGAAGAGGGCTCCATACCTTGGCAACAGTTCCCACATTTTCTTCCGTACAACCTTATCAAATGCCTTCACAAGATCCACAAAAGCACAGAAAATCCTCTGGTTAGAAGCCAGAAGCTCTTCCGTGATCATGCGGAGAGAAACCACTTGATCCATGCATCCTTTTCCAGGTCTAAATCTGTCCCAGATGCGAGGCCCACCATACTTGATCATTTCAGCAGTAACTCTGTCTAATCCCGCAACCTTACCACATTTAAAACTTCGAATCGCACAACAATCTCTCATTACTTATAAATAATAATTATATATAATAATAAACACTCTAATACTCTAAATAGATTAATAAATAATAATAACCTATTCAGAGTATTAAAGTGAGACACCAAACATTCTTGTATTGCCAGTAATTGAATTTAATATTTCTTGAATGGATAATTGATAAAGTAGTATATTAATTTACATTTACATAATTTACATTTACATAATTTACATTAACATACATTTACATACAATCACGCCTCTTTCCCGTAGGGGTAGGCAGATACCACTTCTTCCCTTTGCTACGATCCTTACATACTTGTTTCGCTTCGTCCACTTTCATTATTCCCTTCATACATATACATATTCATACATGCTCTTCGGTTCAGGGTGCTCTTGACCTGGCTAGGCTAAATGTGAAAAAAGGCTTTTTTTCAGGACGTCCCTGAATTGGTCTTGAAACGTCCGCCTAGGTCTACCCCTTCTATTCAGACTCGCCTCATAAACTTTCAGTGGTAGACAGAGGTCTAGTCTAGACAATTAAGTCCCTTTGACCCACCTTCCTCCGAAGATATTTTCGGAACAACGTGACAGGTGGCGAGCCCGTCGCCGTCTTTATGTCCAAGCCAACGATGTAATTCGTACATAAGTTTTTGAAAAATCCATTGGTACGAGCCAGCCATCTGGGGATCGACCTCGGGTCTCTTGACTCGAAATTACCTGATGAAATTTGGTTTTTCCCCAGCTTTAGAATAGGAATTATTATTTGGGTCTTTTATGACTCAGGGACATTCCCTAAATGAATTCCGAATATGCTTTAAAAATCAATAAAATTGCGTAATAAAAAATTTTTAGGCGTTATCTTATTGATAATTCCTAACTGAAAAGTCAGGAATATCAAATTGTCACTTGCAAAAGGGATAATAGATGGCGCCGATGCCAAAACAAGGCATAAGAAAGGAGAATACATATTTAAAATTTCAACTGATGCGTGTAAGACACGGTGGCTCGGAGGTAAGAGCGTTGCCACGCATCGGTGAACGTCACGAGTTCGAATCCCGCCCGTGTCAGTTGAAATTTTAAAAACATTTTTCTTTAATTTAATCACGTAAAGAATCTTCTTCAACCTACAAATTCTTCAAACTCCTTCCGCTTCTTCACAGTGTAACGTTTCGTCTTTCAACAATAAATAAATATATCATTTATGATATATTTCATGACCACGACAACTTTATATCGATCTTTTTCCATGATCTTTCTAAGGTTATGCCGTTTACTTTATGTGTTCGTCATGTAAATTAGGACCCATTTTACGTTGTGTTTCTTTAAAAACCATGTCCTTTTAGGCGTTACTTAGATGGATAAATACTCACTAGTGATGGTGTAAGCCGTAGACAGTGCTAGAATGCTTTCTTATTATCTAAGGACAACTCACTCTCGAGAAGGCTCGGAGTATAGTATACTCCCTTTTTTCTTTTGTAAAGGATTTACAATATTAATTATAAATTACCCCTTCTCGCTTGAAAAGGATTCACATTATGTTTATTTAATACCCGATAGAAGCTCTTCGCTCCCCCACATCTTTCTAATAAAAATGTGGGAAAGGCATACGGCCCCAATGACAACAAACTCACCATCACCGTATGCGGTAAGCGCCATCCATTATTCACGCGCTCCACGCCAAGAAGGACGTGAAGTTAAGAGGTAAGGACCATAGTCCACTGCAAAACTGGCGAACCAGTAATAGAGGGCTTGGCCCTTAGTAGTGCGTAAGCACAAACTTCGACCGAAGTCTCTCATGTCAATGCGTGTAAACGTCATACAAGTCGACGATAAATCCGGCTACAGTGAATGTACGTCATACGGTTCGGGCACACGTTGAATAAGGTCGGGCACTCGGGCCCTTAAATAAGCCCTCCGTAAGCGCCACCACCTCGCCAGACCGCCGCGACTGCAGACGCAATGTTAGTGTTTATTTTGGCATCATCACCAATCACATGGTCAGCACAACAAATTTGCCGCAGAGCGCGTTGTGAGTCTACTGCTCACACCAAGGGTATGGTTTCCATGATGAGATCCACGTTTACCGCGATCTCTAGTCATGTCCCAATTCTATTCATTTTTTTTATAATTTCATCTTAAGACCTTCACTTACATACATACATATAATCACGCCACTTTCCCGTAGGGGTAGGCAGAGACCACTCCTTTCCACTTGCTACGATCCTTACATACTTGTTTCGCTTCGTTCACTTTCATTATTCCCTTCATACATTCTCTTCGCTTCAGGGTACTTTTGACCTGGCCTTTTTTCAGGACGTCCCTGATTTGGTCTCGAAACGTCTGCCTAGGTCTTCCCCTTCCCACACTTCCATTCCAACTCGCCTTATATGCTTTTTTAGTCAATCGTTCTTCATTCATTCTCTCGACATGGCCAAACCATCTCAGCATACCTTTCTCAATTTTAGTCACTACATACATAGTTTATACATACCCAACTTTCACTTCCGTACATGAGTGTCGGAACCAAAACTCCCTTATGCACAGCCAAACGAGCCTTGTTAGACACCTTCCGACTGTTCATAAAGGAGCACAAAGCTCCATTCACCATGTTTCCTGCATTCACTCTTCTTTCAATATCACTCTCACACTTTCCATCTCTTGTGAACTTTGAACCCAGATACACAAACTCATTCACCTGTTCAATTTGTTCATCTCCAATCATTATATTGCAGTCTGTCATGGCCTCATCTCTTTCAAACACCATCACTTTCGACTTCTTTACACTTATCTCATCCCCTTTCTAACAAAAGCTCCACTCATATCAGTTACCATCTCCTGCAACTCCTCGGCTGAAGACGCAAGTAATACTTGATCATCAGCATAGAGAAAACATTTGACGAGTAACTCATTCATTCTCAACCCACTTTCATTCTCTTTTAAATCTGTCAAGTAATTTTTCGTGAACAGATTAAACAGCCACGGTGACGCTACACATCCCTGTCTAACACCTTTTTCAATATTAAACCATTCAGTGTATAAATAAAATAAAATATCTTCACGCAATTCCCAATACAGGGGTAGACAGAGGTCAAGTCTAGACAATTAAGTCCCTTTGACCCACCTTCCACCGAAGATATTTTCGGGACAACGTGACAGGTGGTGAGCCCGTCGCCGCCTTTATGTCCAAGCCAACGATGAAATTCGTACATAAGTTTTTGAAAAACTCATTGGCACTGCCACCTGGGGATCGAACTCGGGTCTCTCGCCTCGAAATTCCGACCACCCAACAACTCGGCTATCGTGACCATTCAGTGTATGCTCTGTTTATCCTTACACAAGCACAAGAATCCCTATAAAGAGATTGCACTGCTTGTATGAGGATTCTGCTGACACCGTTCACGGACAATGCTGACCACAATTCATTCCTCACCACTCTATCATAGGCCTTTTCTAGATCCACGAACGTGCAATAGACCTTCTGGTTTTTAGCCAGACACTTTTCGGCTATGCACCGCAAGGAAAAGACCTGATCCGTACACCCGTTCCCTTTCTAAATCCCACTTGTGCATCCCATCCTTTTCCATCTGTTTCATTCACAACCCTTTCAATCACTACGTTCGCATACAATTTATCGACGACGCTGAGAAGGCTTATACCGCGATAATTTACGCAGACCTGCCGTGACCCTTTTCTCTTATATAATGGCACGATTACGGCTTTGCGCCAGCCTCCCGGTACTTGCCCATTTCACCAGCACAAATTGAAAAGGCGGTACAGCTCACTAGCCACTAAGCCCTGTCCAGTCCTCAGCATCTCGACGGTAATCTTATCATATCCGGCAGCATTACATAATTTCATCCACGCTTATCTCAGTTTCATCAACATTTATATTAACGATAGAAAGTGCCGGGTGTTGTACCTGCACTTCCTCTCTTTCAAATAAACATTCAAAATACTCTTTCCATCTTTTTAACACATATTCTTCTTCTTTTATAATGCTCCCATCTTGACTGCTGATTGTACTCAGCTCCGAGGTAGAAGTTTTTCCTCTGGCTGTTTTGACGGATTTCCAGAAAAACTTGATGTTTGACTGGAAATCTTCAGTGAGCCTCCTATCAAAATCATCCTTTTGTTCTTCTTTCTTTCTAGTCACAACATCTTTTGCAGCTGATTTGAATCTTTTATACTTCTTTCTCGCTTCCTTTATCTCGTCATTTGTCGCCTTTTGAAGTTTTTGGTTAGCTTTTGTTGCTAACCATTCCAACCACGCTTTCTTCTTTTCTTGCACAGCATTTTGTACATCTTTATCCACATATCCACAGGTTTGAAAGATGACCATATTAAAAAATTATAAGGGCATGCTTCGATGGTTTGGGCACGTTGAGCGAATAAGTGAAGACCGAATGGTGAAGAAAATATATAGCGCGAAAGTTAACATTAAAAGGGGTCGAGGTAGACCGAGACTAACTTTTGAAGACCATGTGAGCAAATTGCTCGAAGAGGGGAGGGTCAAGAGTACTCGGATACCTCGACATGCATGTATGAAGAAGATGATGAATCTGAAAGAAGCGAAAGAGGTATGTAGGGATGGTGATACTTGGCGATCTGTTCTATCTGGCTACCCCGTCAGGGATTGTGCGTGAAGATAAGTAAGTAAGTAAGTTTCTTTCTTTCTTTCGTTTAGCTACTCCACATTCCTCAACAACAACATTCACGACTCCTTTCTTAAATGTCTCCCACAAATCTTCAATCACACATATCTCTTCTATGCCTTGATTTTTTTTTCAGATTTTCAATTCAACAGATTTTCCACTTTCACCATGACCAGGAAGTGCCTACACCGCGGTATGCTCAAGTGTCTAGAAGTTTCTTCCTCAATCTTTCAACCACAATAACAAAATCAATCATACTTCTAGACTCACCCTCATTTCTTTTATACAAATGGATCTTTTTGTGATCAAACATTGTATTGGCCACGCACAGATTCCATTCCAAGCATACTTCAAGTAGGCTTCTCCCATTTTCGTTCACTCTCTCGTCCCCAAACGTACCCAGTACTCCTTCATACCAATCACGCTTTACTCCAACCCACCCATTAAAGTCCCCAAACATCACGATCTGTTCATTTTCTCCGCATTTGTTCAAGACCCCTCTCATGCTATCCCAAAATTCCTCTCTCTCTTGTTGAGCTTTTAATGACCCACCTCCGCGCAGATCCGTCGGTGCATAGACCCCAAGGATAAACAAGCGGGTGGGTCCAACTTTTAACCTAACCCAGAGGAGTCTTGGGCTTACACATTCATGCTCTATCACACATTCAACTATTCTAGAGGAAAGAATCACACCAACTCCCTGACAGCCTCGGCTGGTTTGGGGGACTCCCGACCAGTATGCCGTGCGTTCCCACGAGTAGCAAGGGAAAGGTTTGTCCACCCCCGCAGAGCCCCGCATACCAGGGTAAGGCTAGCCTAATTCTGGGTCGTCCGGTCCCAGGGCAGTGTGGCACGCTAACGACTAGGCTTGTCCCTAACCATGCATCCATCCGCGCGGCAGACGTTGGATACGTTGGAGAAAAGGAAGATTGGTAAGTTAGGGTGGGAATTAGGAAAGGTAGGATATTACCGCCCAGGAAGGCAAGCGATACAGTAATAGCTAGGGAAGCTAGGGAAGTCGTATACCCGTACCACAACTACCGGACAGGTAAGTTAGGATGAGTATCCCTGACCTTCACATGTTATGATTTTAAATCATAGACCTTGCTTTGGGGCATACATAAAGTATATCTTTATATCATTCTTCGTCCTTATATCATTAATAAAAAAATCATAAATATTTTAATTGCTTTTTAATAAGTTTTTATAACTTTTATGCCCACTTATTGTAAGTTATAACGCTGTAATATTTTATCCAGTATCACTGTTAATCTGCTTTGTATTGAATCTTTCTTAAAGATCTTATAAATTATTCTTGGACTTTTTTTTTATTAACATTTTTATTTCGTTAATAAATATTAATTGGTTGTTACAACAGCATAACCTTTAGGAACCACACTTGCATAAAAATGTTCTCTTCTAAATTCCCATGTAAAAATGCTGTCTTGATATCGAATTGTCTTAATTTCAAATTTTTCTCAGCTGCTATCGATAAAATAATTCTTAGGGAAGAATTGTTCACCACTGGACTATCGGTTTCCACATAGTCCACTTTATATTTTTGTTGAAAACCGCTGACTACTAATCTAGCTTTATATCTTCCATCACACTTCTTCGCAAAGACCCACTTCCGTTTAAAAGTTTTCTTCCTTTAGCTTTTTTTTTTTTTCATGCCAACGAATAAATTGTAATATGCAACCTATTGTATCACATTTATTTCATAAAAGATAGAACCCTTGCGTAGTGAGGAAAATCATCGAGAAACGTAACGAAATATCTCCTACCACACCAAGTCTGATAGTCAATTGGACCACAAATATCAGTATGAATAATTTCTAGTGGTCTATTAGCTAAATGCGGTACAGTTTTGAAAGGAACCCAACATAATTTAGCTTGATGACAAACTTCGCAGGACTTTGATAAGAATTCGGAACTAGACAGGTTTAAACCTACATCGTTCTTTGCCGTTTCTCTCTCGCGTCTGTGCTTAATACTTTCACTTTCAACCAGCAACACCGAGACAGTAGGAAAAATTGCATTTAGTTTCGTAATATAGAGGCCGGCATTGTTCCTCTAGTAGTTTTTCCTCTTCTTTCTTTACTACTGCAACATTTTTATAGAAAATTATTTTAAAATCTCTGTCTGTTAAGCTGCTAACTGAAATAATATTTTTAGCAATCTTAAGTAGGTACATGTAACACTCCTTCTAAAGTACAAGAGTCAGTAATGCAACCAATTGCTTCTGCATTAATCATCATATTATCAGCGCAAGCTAAAGGCGTATTTATAGATTTCTCATCATCTTTAAACATATGTGATGTAGCACCAGAATCTAAAACAGCGTCTATACTCACATTATTTGGTATATGATTATTACTGTTTTGATTATTAACTGCTTCTATTATTTCTTTTAAAACATTTATCCGCAGTATGGCCCGGTCTCTTACAAAAAGAGAAGATTTTTAGAACAGAATTTAGCAATGTACTCCTTACATATGAAGCACTCCCTCTCATTTGCTTTAAACGCAGTAGTAGCTGTATTTGCTTTTTCTAACCTCTCTTCTTTGAAAAGCCTAGAGACAAGGTTTTAGACAGTTCTATTGTCAGCTGGAGTTGCGTCCCACGCTAATCTGATCTTATCTATCTATCTATCTAAAACTCATTAAGAAGTTCACTAATTTGCAGGTCTCTGTTTGCTGGAAAATTCTCATGTAGTTTCTTCAGCATACAAAATGTCTTATCTATTGTAATCACGTAATTCTCTAGGTATGGATCTATTGAGCTTAAAATTAATGCCTATATCTGGGTAACCCATGCCTTCATTTTATTTATGGATAATAATTCCTCAATTGTCGTCGTAGTCACAGTCTGGTAATAATTTTTCAAAATATTTTCAAAACCCTCTGCAGTTATTTTCAAAGTAATCTTTTGTTTCCAGCTATGGTAGTTAGAATATTTTGTTAACAATGGTTTGATGGGCTTGTCCATCTTTGAAAATTTCTTCGCAGCTGTCACTTTTGTTCAAAAAACCGGAAAAACTCCAAAAGAAATATAAATATTTATAGGTCCATAGCCTCTTGAATGGTAGATGTGGCTAATGGGAACACTTTCAGACCAAAAAGACACTTAAGGGCTGATTAGAAAACTATTTATTTTAACTTAAACATTTTGAATATATTTTTCACAAAACGTAATCATTACAAATTTTATTCAAAATATAAAAGTTATGTCAGATAGACGTTACTTTTTCAGGCAATTTTCATAGAATAATCAAATATGACACAATTTAATCTAAACAAATAAAACTAACATTCCTAATTAAAGTAATTCAAATATAATACATAGACCAAACAGATCGAAGTTAATATCAAAAGAGTATGTATAATCTGAGATTACCAATCAACACTATCCCAAACTATAGCCTTTTGCAAGCCGCCATCGCAAAGGAAGCCACTGACATTATTGTCTGAGACTAAGCAGGAATCTCCTGCTCAGTCATGAGGTTGAGCACAATGTTAGCATCTGGGTTGCGACCGACATTGAGCCTTAACAAGTCCAAACGTGCAGCAATTTCTACACTGAATTGTAGAGAGTTGATACACAGACACTTGTCCCGAGAAAGTTATTACTACACTCCTAAAGGAAACCCATCTATGTCCTTGCTCTTTTCTTATTTTAACATTAAGCCTTCGAGCTTTATTGTACAATCAGAGATCCCCTCTAGACCCTGGTTCTTTCTCTGTCGAGAAGAAAGCAAGGTTACCTCTTCTAAACATTTTCGGCTAAGTTTAGGTCATGCAAATACACCTTTCCATCTAAACTGAATATATGGAATACTTCTATTTGTGAGTTCTACATGTATGTTCCACAAATCACATATTTTTAAGTACCCTAGAACAAGATATTCTCTGTATGATGATTTACAAAATTACATTCTACGTCCTGTAATTTTTTATCTCGTTTTTATTCCCTTGATTTTATGTTATTTTATTCGCAATATCAATATAAGATTATAAGTTACTAATCGTTGGTGATGGTGTGTTAAATGTTTTGTTTTATCCTTGGTAGTCGATTCGAAAGTATCATGCAGAATCTGAACCCGGAGAAAAAAAATTAAATTTTTTTGTTGTCACTTGTCACTGACTTGATTCTGACAGAATTCTTACAGAAATACGAAAAGATACTTAGTGGTAGTGATTGTATACTCTTTGGATATAACATTATAAATATTGTAATTACTATAGTATTAACCATAAATAGGATGTAGTTACGACAGACGTGTGGTTGGGTGATCGGAATTAGAGTCAAGAGAAACAAAGCAAGGCTGGTACTAATGGGTTTTTTCAATACTTATGAACGATTTATATCGTTGGCTTGGACATAAAGACGGCGACGGGCTCACTACCTGTCTCATGGTCCCAAAAATGTCTGCAGTGGTAGGTAGGTCAAAAAAATTTAATTGTCTAATCTAGACCTCTTTCTACCCCTGTAGTGGACGACACTACTGTTTGCTTTTGTTTTATATATATATATATATATATATATATATATATATATATATATATATATATATATATATATATATATATATATATATATATAGATTAAATGAATAGCGAAAAGTCGTTTTGTTTAAACGACTTTTCGCTCATTACTGTGAGACGCTTATTTCGCGTTGAATATGGTTTACACTTAAGTCAGTGTCCAAGTGCTCCTTTAAGGTTCGAAGAAACGGGATCTACACTAAATGTGAAACAAACCGGCGGCCCACGGGCTTCTCGAAGAGAAGAGAACGTGCAGCAAGTTTCCGCTTATGTTCGACGTGATCCAGATTTATGATATGTTATAATGGATGAAATTACATCCATATAAGATCCAGCTAGTGCAAGAAATAAACCCTAATAATTTAAATTTACGTAAGTCATATGCCGAAACAATGTTAATTCGTTTCAGTAATTTTCACATCTTATTTTCTGACGAAGCCCATTTCCACCTAAATGGACATGTAAACACACAGAATTGCAGGTATTGGAGCAGCGAAAACCCTAAAGCAAAACATGAGAGGCCACTTCACTCTCCTAAGGTAACTACTTCTAAGGTATGGGCTGCAATTTCAGCAAAAAGAATCATCGGACCTTACTTTTTTGAAGATTCTCGAGGCTGTTCAGTTACTGTTAATTCTGCCGAATATGTGAAAATGTTACGGGAGTTCTTAGCACCGATGCTACTGGAATTTGCTGGCTATAATCGTAACACATGGTTTCAACAAGATGGAGCCACGTGTCACACATCGAACGAGTCCTTGCCGGTGGTCAAAGACATGTTTCCGGAAAAGCTGATATCCAGACGGGATGACATCCCATGGCCACCCAGAAGTCCAAATCTATCCCCAGCAGACTTCTTTTTATGGGGTT